>JAAVTI010000606.1:0-11825 GCA_011947335.1 Phytophthora constricta | reverse complement strand
CTGTTCGGGTTGTAGTCTCTTGCGTTAGTTGCAGACTTTGATCCGTGTACGGTGGCAGCGGTGGGTATACCGCTTTTGGCATTCCACCACCAATGTGGGGAACCATCGCCTCGTCGGCCTCCTCCATGCTGGAGCGACTTCTCCAGCTAAAGAATTCTTTGCTGTATGTCGCTCTCGATCGAAAAGTAGAAGTGAATGTATTAGAGCTATTAGCCTCGCTAATCCCTTTTGATCTGCATCGCTTCCTAGAGGGTGTTTCGAACTCCTTCATCCGTCCGTTGGCAACGGACCGTTGTCCGTTGTCCTTCCTATTGCTGTTCTTGTCGTTGGGATATAACCCCCGATGAGAAGCACATTGTAACACCCCGACAACAATCTAATAAAAATACGAAATCCCATATTAATACGGGTAATACAAAATCAGTTTTCAAGAATTTCGGTACTAGTATTAATACAATCGATATATATATATTAATACGTAAACAGTAGTAGTGAGTAATACAATACTTTGGATAATCCGAACCGCTGCTCATCATCCTGGTCTGAGGCGAGTGTACAAGCAGAAACACCAGCTCGACCATCAGCAAACCGGCAAAACGAGCCCGCTTTTAGAACGATCAAAGTCTAAAATGATCTCAGATTATACTTTACTCATTGCTTTTATGGCTACGACGAGGCCACTCAAGTAGAGACCTGTGTTGCCTTGGCGGGGAAAAACCTCGAGCGCCACATGTACTCGTCGAGATGAATCTAGCTTGTCCTTGATCATACCCCGCATCCACTTGATATGACGCTTGATTCTGGTCTCCCACAACCCCTCGATGGTGCTGGTAAGTGTGCCACTTCCGGGATCCACAAAATTGAGCGTTTGATTCACCCAATATGCGAGTACTCCATACTCCAAAGTAGACGATTGTTCTCAAGAGTGTACAGCGTGTCGCATCGTCTGCAAACGTAAGTCGCAAACATATCCGAATGAATCCTAGTACTGCAGTATACCAAATATTACTTCAGCTCTGAAAGGAAGTGTCGGCACACTCTTGGCCACACCCACAAAATCGCAGCGGTATCCGTCCCCGGCGGAGGCATACCCTTGGCTCGCAGCACATCAAAGGCTCACCCAGAGACGACTAACGGGTGGAGACATTATCGGCGACCTCACCGGCCCGTCCGGCTTTTGGCTGTCTCCCGCAAGGAAAGTCGGGTTCACGCACACGCATATACATCGCACGCGAGAACTTCTCAGCCATTCTGTGCACTCTTGCTCCGTTCTCGCGACACACACACAGCCAGGCCGACGTCCCACGTGGATATCAGCCTGTCCCCGGCGGTATCACTCCGCCGCCCGAGTCCTCTGTCCAGCTGGCCAGCCGCTGCGCTTTAGTACTCTGTCTACATTGCCCTTGCCGCTCACGTTTCAGTTCTAGAGCTCTTCCAGTTGTTTGAGTGAGGCCAGCCTTCCGCGGCTGCAGAACCTCACGCTCGTGTATTTAGCATTAACACCTGGACTTCTGCACGTCCAGTCGGAGTGAAGACTGCGGGTGCATCGGTCAGACCGCCCTGCAGCCCTCACTAACTACCACCGAAGCTTATCTGCCATTCTGTATGAATGCCTTCGTCGCGCTTCTCCGCCTGCTCTCGCAGCTGCGCGTCCACCCACCTACTTCGCCGCTCGTCCCCTTGACCGCGACTCTCAGCCTCCCGTTCAGTCCCACACGTCATCTCGCCTTCTACCCACGCTGTCTTCCTGCCGCCTTGGCACGTCGTCCCTCCAGCAATCTTGAAAAACCGTCGATCTTCAACATGCGCGAGGCGCACCTCAGCCACGCTCGGTAACTCCAACCACGCTTGTGCATCCCGTGTGCCCCTTGGTCACCGAACAGCATGGCAGCACCCGGTGTCGGTCTCTGTGTCACTGTCGCTGGTGGTCAGATCGATCTCCGCTCTTGGCAGGCTCCGCCCCTGCCTCTTGAGGAATCGAACCTGCACCTGTCCACACGCCATCCCCGGTTGCAAGGTCGTCCTCGATCATGCCGTCATCAAACAGGGCCTCGAACCGCCGAGCCGTGACCCCAGTGCCTGGACGTTGGCGCGCCCGGCTTCCTGCTAATGTCGACTTGATATTGCAGCTCATAGCGTCCGGCTTTGTTTCGCATCCGCCTCTTTCCAATTTCAACAATAGCCATACGCCGGTGCGAGTAGGTAGCCTGGCACCCACGCGGGCGTTTGCTCTCTCGGCTCTTCTCGCCCTGGTAGTACTGCTGCCAGTACGCCACCAGTCCCTTCAGTACTGCTCGTTCCCAGTCTCGTTGACTCCAGTCGATCTGTTCCGGCGGCTGCTGGCCGGGCTGCCTGCACTTGTCCGGAATCCTGTCGCACGGTTGCTCCTGCTCTTGTTCACTGAAGGCACCCTCTTGCTTGCCACTGCCGGACGCTTCAGCTCTGGAAGCCCACGATCTCCAGTTGCACCCATCGGTGCCGGTCTTGGGGTCGTCGATCCGTCGCGCTACGCGCGCTTCTCGAGCCGCGTCGGTCCGCATCTCGCAGCTGCTGCTCTGCCGGATCATCGCTTTCACTTTTGCGTCGTCGTCTGCCTTCACTGTGGGTTTTCGCCGCTTTTTGCGTAATGGCCGTGCGGTGCAGTCCACCACCTGCGCTCACCGTCGGCGCTTGTCCGCTATTCTTAGCTTGGCGCCCAATTTAGGTGCCTCGCTTTCAGCCTCCACGCTTGGCACTGTCCTCCGTTCTGGTCCTTCAGGCCGTCTGCTTTCCTCAGGCGTGCTGCTATTTTGGTACTGCCTCTGCTGCCGGTATTGCCGTCGTGCCCATCGAGGCTCGGCATTTCTCGACCTCCCAGCTTCACTGCTCTCCGCCGTGCCGTCCACGGTCATTTGTCCAGTCTGTCGGACTTCGTCTCGGCCTTCTCCTGTGGCCTCTGGAGGTGTCGGGACTGGAACCGTACTCGTGCCACTCTAGCTCTCCGTGTCCCGTGACTTACGCATGCCGATGCCTGCCGTCGGTCCTCCGCCGCCTGTCGCTCACCCAAGCGTGCTCCGTGTGGAACAGCTTCATCGGTCGTCGCCGGCCTTCCAGTCGCTGCCGTTCCAGCCGTGACGGAGGCGGCCGCCTGGTCCTTCTCGTCCAGTTCGGCTAAGGTCTGCCTCGCTGCTCGTTCCAGCATGCCCGCCGGATTATGGTACGACACCACAACACTGCTGTGTGTCACCATCCTCCCCAGTATCGAGCCTTTGCACCAACCAGTTGTCATGTTGCGCGTCCTCGACGATTTTAGCCGGACCAACCCATTGATGCACCAACTTGGTGACGCCCTTGCCTCGAGGAGGCTTCAGCAGCCACACCAAGTCACCTGGCCGGAACGCCGACCTGTGTCGCACCAGCTTGTTAATGGCGCGCACGCCGTGCTTGGTCCTTAGCGATCGCCGCATTTGCCACCTCCGAAGCCTTCTGCATCTTCTCTACCAACTCACGGTGATACTCCGCCCAACCATCGACTCCACTTGCTCGTAGCAGCTCATTTGGCGCTCGCAATCGCCTGCCCATCATCAGTTCATTCGGCGAAAACCCAGTGGTGCCATGCCTCCGCCGTTGTACGCGTAAACTGCACAAGGCAACCAGCGGTCCCAGTCGTTCTGTTCCTCAGCCACGTACATGGCCACCATATCCTTCCAGATCTTATGGAATCGCTCGACCAGCCCGAGCAGCATCAGGCGGTAGGGCACGGGAGCCACCTGCCTGTACTGCATCAGCCCGGCTAATTCGTTTAGCACCTTGCCCCCGAGCTCCGGCGCTCCATCCGTTACTAACTCTCTCATGGGTCCGTACACCAGGACCAATCTCTCCGCAATAAACTTCGCGATCACCGGTGCCGTGTGCGAAGGCACCGCCACGGCCACCGCGTATCGCGTTGCATAGTCTGTCGCCGCAATCACATAGCGGTTCCCGTCAGCAGTGATCGGCAGAGGTCCAGCCACATCGAGGGCCCAACGGTCCCCGGGAACACCACCTCCTTGACTCCTCAGCGGCGGGTCACTTCCTTCGGCTTGGTCTTCCTAGTGCCACAATCACGGCAACTGTGCACCCACTGTCGGACCTGCATTTTCATCGTCGGCCACCAGTACGTGGCGGCGACGCGCGCGTACGTCTGGGGCACGCGTAAGTGGCACGCGAAAATGGAACCATGCGCTTCACGGAAGACCTTTGCCCACAGTGACGCTGGCAGTACAACTCGATGTGCGCCATCCTCGTCTTGTATGTACACGATCTCGTCCACCTCCACGATTGGACTGCCACCATAATGCCCCATACGCTTCAACCTCCGAACCATTGCATCCTGTTTCTGCTGCTGGCGTAACTCGTCGTCCGTCAGCTGTCCACTGTCCGCCGGAGCCGTTGCTGCCCGTACTGCGGCCCCTGCTACTCTTGCAGCTGTTCCGCCAATTACCTGGCCCACCGGGGCGCGAGACAGCGCGTCCGCGATCACGTTAGTGGACCCTGGCCTGTACACAATGTCAAAGTCCATTTCTTGCAGGCGCAGCGCTCAGCGATGCAGCCTGCCTGTCAGATCCTTGCTCTTCATTAACCAGCTCAGTGCAGCGTGGTCAGTCACAAGCTGGAACTTCCGCCCGTACAAATAGGGCCTAAACAATTCGACCGCCCACACCACTGCAGCGCATTCCAGATCTGTGATGCTGTATCTTGCCACCGTTGGTGAGTTCACCTTCGAGGCGTATGCGATGGGCTGGTCCCCCTTGCCATGGTCTTGCATCAGCACTGCCCCGAGCCCCACTTGAGACGCGTCGGTCACTAGCTTGAAGGGCTTCGCGAAGTCAGGATAGGCCAGTAGCGGTCGCTCAGTAAGTTCTCGTTTCAGTGTCTCGAATGCCTCTTGCTGCTCCTCGCCCCAGACCCACTCAGTGTTCTTCCTCAGTAACTTAGTCATCGGCGCGGCTTTCGAGCCAAAGTTCGCAATGAAGCGGCGGTAGTACCACCTAGGTGCACGACTCGCTTGACCACCTGCTCGTCGTGTGGCACTGCAAACTTGCGCACGCTCCCCATTAGGCTTTTCATCGGTCGCACTCCTTCTTCATCTAGTTCATGCCCCAAGTATTCCAGCCGACGCGAAGCGAAGGTGCACTTCTTGGCCTTTAGTGACAACCCTGCCACCTTCAGTCGCTCTAGCACGGTAGCCAGCTCCACCACGTGCCGCGCCATACTGCCCCAGAGTAGACGACGATGTCGTCCAAATGGACCAAGCAGCTCTGCCACGTCAGCCCTCGTAATACTGCGTCCATTATCCGCTGGAAAGTGCTCGGCGCATTGAAAGCCCGAAGGGCATGCGCACACATATGAACAGACCCTTCCTAGTCACGAACCCAGTCTTGTCCTTCTCTGCCACAGGTATCTGCCAGTAGCCACTGTGCAGATCTAAGCTGGTGAACCGCCCGTCCCATGCAAACTCTCAATAGTGCCATCGATCCGAGGTAGAGGGTAGACGTCCTTGACTGTCTTGGCATTCAGTAGCCGGTAGTCCACACAGAAGCGGATGCTTCCGTCCTTCTTGCGTACTAGTACCACCGGGAAACCCCACGCACCAGTACCCTCCTCTATGACCCCATCGACCAGCATTCTGTCGACTTCCTTGCCGATCATCTCCTGCTCGACGTGCGAATGCATCCTCGTCTGTATCTTGATGGGTGCTTCATTCCCCGTGTTGATAGTGTGCTCCATCCCGAGCTTCGTCAGCGGTGGACACCCAGGCCTCGGCTCAATCAGTGCAGGGTAGTTCCTGAGGAGCCGCATCAACAGGCGGTCCTCGTCCTCCATCTCCCCGATGTTTAGCTCCGCCTCATTACTGAAGGGCTCTGTCCAGACCCGCAGTTCCTCCTCCAGCCAGCGCTTCAGTCGATCTCGGTCCAGTTCTCCACTGACCCTTCAGTAAGCTCCATATCCTCGCGCACTGGCTGCCACGTTCCCAGCGTTTCTCGGCTAGGAAACTTGGCCACCTTGCCCTCGACATTAAGCACTGGCACGACCACTTGTCCGTCCTTCACCGTAGTCACCGTGGGCGCGAGCAGCAGGTAAGGCTCGGCCCTCGGCGCAGGCGTAAAGATGCCTGTTGTTCCCTCTGGCGCTGCCACAGCGACAGCAACGTTGTGGCACGTTTGCGTCCGAACTTTGGCCTTCCTCACTAGCCGCACCTTGGCCGTGCCTCCTTCGGCATCCTCGGCCGCTGACAGCTGAACGGTATCACCTGCCGTTCTCCGTCTCGATACCACTTCATTTCTCCTGCCAGGAAGTCTATCTTTACGCCGTGCTTCAGCATCCAATCTCTCCTAGCAAGAAATCCGTCGTAGGGCTCTCCACCAGCAACGCATCAACGAGCACCACCTGCAGGTACTGCGTCACCATTCGGAATCGCCACACACCAAGCACATTCACGGCGCTGCCTGTAACCCCTCCATGTAGTCTACCGGTGTCGGAATGTCCAGCCGCTCGCCCAGCGACTTCCATGCTTCGCCTGCAACACTGTACTGTGCGCATGTGTCCAGCTTGAGGGCCTTTACTTCACCGCGCACCGTCACCTTCGCTGTCGGCAGCGTGTGGGCTGTGGGTGCTTGTACGGCACGCAACTTGCCCACCCGAACGCGCCGCCCCTCGACCTCGTTCCACGTGACTGCCGGCCTCTCATTACACTTCCACTCTGGTAGGCATACTGCTTTTGGACCGCACGCCGCCTACCCCTTGATCAGAGTATTCACGCTTGCGGCAGCGGTAGCCAATGGCTGCCGCCTCCTTGGCACTCAGCTCTCTGGACGACGGACCTTCACCGTACTGGAAGAAGGTGCCTTCCGGAAAGTCTTCACCCGCCAACCACGCTCGCCACTTCCGATGCTCGCGCGCCCGTGCCTTCCGGATCCGTTTCTCTAACCGTCGCGTTGCACGTACAGCCGTGTCCTCAGTGGGGACCCAGTCGCCCTCGCCTATCGCTTGCAGACCCGCCGCTGCGATCACCAACTGCGCGGCCACATCGTCTCTAACCTCGTTCTCCCCAACCACGTCGCCTGCCGCCAACCTCTCAGCCCTGTCAGCTTCCGCAATTGCCAGCTGGGCGTACCGTTCTTGAGCTCGTCCACGCGTGCCTCTGCCTTGGCCTGTGCGTGACCACCCGCTTGCTCCACATTAGTGCATCTCGAAATGCCGGACTAGGCTCCGGCATCTCCACCTCGTCTTCTGGCACTCTGCCACCCAGATCTCGCCGCTCATCAGCCTTGTTTTCGGTGCTGACCCACTTAGACGTGACGACGGCTGCCGTTTCAGCCCGAACCAACGCATCCTTTAGCTTCTCACGTGCCTCGCGTCTCTGCTGCTGCTTTTTGGCACGTTCCTTGCGCTTGCGGCCTTGTGGGCCCGTCCACCGTTTCCTCGTCCTCGGCGGCCTGAGCCGCCGCCTCCTTGGACTTTAAACACAGTGCTGTTCCTGATTGTCGGTCGCCCAGTCGCAATTCTGCCAACACCTTGATCAAGGCCCCCATGGGCGAGTCCACCTTGCGTATCGTTACTTGCGGCCTGGGCCGTATCTTTGTCTCTACCAGCCCTGGTTTCCTCACTCGGAAGAGGGGAGGGGTCGTGCCGCGCACGGTTTCCGTGGTCTGGCTTCTCCCAAACGCCATCATCGACTGGTTTACTGCCTGGAATGGCATCTGCTGTCCTCCTGTGCGCCTCTTGCTCCGTCCCGATACCTCGTCAGCCATCGCAGCGGCCGCATCAACAACACCGGTCACATTCAATTGCTTGTCATGGCCGCTCAGGGCCACCACGTCACTCTGATTCAGCTGCGGCTCCGTCATCGTGTCTGCCGCCGGTTGGCACGTTGTCGAGGCTTCTTTTCGGCGCTGTGTGCCGTTGACTGCTTCGACTCCCAGCTCAGTGCTTACGGGTTCCGCCGGCTGCCTCCCTACGTCCTCCGCTCGATACGGTACCACACTGTCAGTTCTGGTCACGGCTCTTACCGCTGCCGGTTCTATTTACATGGTCTCCTCGCACCCGCCGACGCTCCCAATGGTCACAACATGCTTGAACGGTGTCTCTGGCACGTCTCCCGACACAGAAGCCATGTCCTTTGTCCCACCGCGGCTCTGTAGGCTGACTTCCTCTCGGATCGGACGCGACCATGCGCGGCTCGGCGCCATCCCCGTGATAGCCTTGTTTCCTCCTTCTGCTCGATGCCGCTGTGGCATGCGCCGCTCACTCGTCAACTCGCCACACAGGACTTCCGTCTGGTGATCACTCATCGCTAGCAGACCGTCATCCCCAGTCCCCAGCACTTCTTGTCTATCTCTTGGCGTCTGGCCGCCCTGCCCAACACCATCAGCTCTGGCCGCGTTCCACCACCTCCAACATCTCGTATCACTCGTCGGGCATCGCGGGGTCCATCTCGCCCCACGGCGCTGGCACCCCCACGGCGACGCTTGCCACGTTATCCTCTGCTTCACGCCTCCGACGCCGCCGCTTCTCCCATCGTACTGTTCTTGTGCCACCTGGTGGGCAATGAGGCCGGGCTCCTCACGCCTGCTGTCCGTTTCCCGGACTCGAAGTCTGGGCACTCGTCCTCGCCTCTGGTGTGGTTCTGGTCTCTGTTGGCTGCGCGTTGCCGCTGGCCAGATCCTGCCTTTATAATCACATTCACGAACGAAATGGCCTTCTCGCTGGCAGTAGTTATTGCTACCAATCCGATGGCCCTCATCGTCGTATCGAGCGGGCTGCTGAGTAAAGGTCCCGAGCGTCCCTCCACTTGTCACCACAGTTTTCCATTTGCTGGTCCCAGCCGTCAACCCTTTTCCCCAACTGGTGCTGGTGTTGCCACCGGTGCCGCTTGTGTCGTGCATGCGGGTGCGAGCGACTGCCGCGTGTCGTATGCCGCCTCTGTGGTTTCCAAGCTTAGCAAGTGCCCTCTCCGTACTCTCCGGTGTGCCGTATCGCCGCTTGGACGGCGTCCCTCAGGCTCGCCCGCGTATGTGCGTCGTGTTGACCAGGTTATTCATCCCGTTGACGAATGCCTCTACTAACCACTCTTCACTGATGTCACGCCCGCGACCAGCTTGCGGAGGTTCTACGCGAAGTCTGCACGGCGCTCACCACACATATGCCGTCTCGCGTTCAACCTGGCAATTACCTCAGGCTGGTATCTCTGCACCATGTACTGCTCCTTCATGAGGCGGCCCAAGTTGTCAATGGGTTCTTCCTCGGGCCGTAGATCTCCGTCGATCGTGCTGAACCACTCCAGTGCTTTACCTTCCAAGTGCGTGATCACCGCCATGTACACCTCGTGCTCGTCCCAGATGATGCCGGCCGTCGTCGCATGGTTCATCACCTCCGAGTGCACAGCCTTCAGCCAAGCCGTTACCGATACCGTCCCGTCACGCCCTTTAAACTTGGGCACTTTCAGCTTTTACTGGCGCCCGATTTGGCGCTGGTGCTGACGGAGCTGCGGGTGGAGCTACTGGCATGTAGCCCGGCCCGTACCAAGCAATGCTGGGTAGCCCGACATGTAGCCCGGCGCGTACCCCTGCGGATATCCCGGCACGTTTCTCGGCGCGGGGATCCCTACTGCCACTGACATCCCTGCTGTCGCTGGCACTCGTGCTGTCGCTTGCGTTACGGGCGTTGGGCAGGCGCGATGAACATGGACCGGTACGTTCGTGCTGGTGATGGTCCTTCCAACGCCGCTTCCTGACCTGGCACTGGCACCCCCTGTTCTCCGTGGCTGTGGGTCGTACGTCTCCGTGGTCGTTGGCGCGTACACTACTCTGGTAGACACCGACGGTTCCAGCAGCATCAGCATACGAGGCACCGGCACAGACCCAGCGGCGTTGTACGCAACCTCAGCACCACCGACGGTTCCAGCAGCATCAGCATACGAGGCGCCAGCATCATATGCTGATGCTGCTGGAACCGTCGGTGGTGCTGGGTTGCGTACAACGCCGCTGGGTCTGTGCCGGTGCAGATGCCTCGCCGGGTACCTGTACTGGAACTCTCGCCATTGGCACCCAAGACCCTAAGGCTGGTGCCGCAGTCACCGCGGCTCCTGCCGTTGCTGCTGGTGCTGGGGCAGCAGCCGACACCGTGGTAGGCCTCACACCCACTGCTGTCCCAGTCACTCCCGATACTGCTGACATCCTGTTCCCGCCGGCGCCGCTGCCGGCACTCCTGTCACCATTATACTCCCTGGTACCATCACCGTTTCTCCTGCCGTGTCCGTGGAGCAGTCACCGCGACAGCAGTCACCGCGACAGCCGTCACCGCGACAGCCGTCACCGTCGCCACGTCCTGCTGGCCACTGCCAGTGCCCCCAGTGCGTCCACTCACCGCGCCCACTGGTACACCAGTACCCGTTCCAGTCGCCGTTCCCACAAGGTCCAAGCTCAACAACTCCACCGGATCATCGGCACCCACGTCAGTCGGCCCCGACGCCCCAACTGGCGTGTCCTCTGTTGTTGCCCGTATCTCCGCCGTGGCCATATCCATTGAGCTACCGTCTCCCGTGTCGGTCGCTGTGGTCATCTTAGACCTCTTGGCTGGCGAAGGGCTCCCAGTTTTTGTCCTCGCGGTTGAAACAGAGCGTCGCGGCGCTCGCGATCCCCGCGTCGTTGGCCCTGTGCCCGTATCCGTAAACGATGTAGGTGTAGCCATCCTGGTGCTCTAAGTACCCAATCACAGTCTCGACAGTATTAGTTCCCATTCTGTTCACATTCCTTTTCGTTTTCCGTCCCGGCCCTCAGAGTTCGTGCCCACAGGAATCATGCTCGCGGCGCAGGAATCCCTCGTCTACACCACTCAGATGGCCCCAGTATGAACTCCTTGTCGGCACACCCTTGGCCATACCCACAGAATCAACACGCAACCTCAGGCAGCAGCTGGCACACACTCTTCACATGTAGATGGTTCACCAAACCCGGCACTACAACGCAGCCGTATCCGTCCCCGACGGAGGCATACCCTTGGCACGCAGCACACCAAGGCTTCCCCAGAGACGACTAACGGGTGGAGACATTATCGGCGACCTCACCGGCCCGTCCGGCTTTTGGCTGTCTCCCGCAAGGAAAGTCGGGTTCACGCACACCATATACATCGCACGCGAGAATTTCTCAGCCATTCTGTGCACTCTTGCTCCGTTCTCGCGCCATACACGGCCAGGCCGACGTCCCACGTGGATATCAGCCTGTCCCCGGCGGTATCACTCCGCCGCCCGAGTCCTCTGTTCAGCTGGCCAGCCGCTGCGCTTTGGTACTCTATCTACATTGCCCTTTGCCCCTCACCTTTCAGTTCTAGAGCTCTTCCAATGGTTTGGGGTGAGGCCAGCTGTGCAGTACCGCACGCTCGTGTATTTAGCATTAACACCTGGACTACACGTCCAGTCGGGTGAACTGCAGGTGCACCGGTCAGACCACCCTGCAGCCCTCACTAACTACCACTGAAGCTAATCTGTCATTCTGTATTGATGCCTTCGTCGCGATTCTCCGCCTGCTCTCGCAGCTGCGATCCAGCCACCTTCTTCGCCGCTCATCCCCTTGAATGCGACTCTCAGCCTCCCGTTCAGTCCCACACGTCGCCTCGCCTTCTACCCACGCTGTCTTCCTGCCGCCTTGGCACGTCGTCCCTCCTGCAATCTTGAAAACCGTCGGTCTTTAACATGGGCGTGGCGCACCTAGTCTCCTCGATCGAGAACCGAATGAATACGACGAGGGTTTGCTGATGGAGACCGTTGCTAAGGAGGGCCAGCTCAACCAAGGCCAAAGGTTATCTAT
>JAAVTI010000605.1:0-38324 GCA_011947335.1 Phytophthora constricta | reverse complement strand
CGTACTGCAGCCCCCGCTAGTCCTGCAGCTGTTTCACCAACTACCTGGCCCACCGGGGCGCGAGATAGCACGTCCGTGATCACGTTGGTGGACCCTGGTCTGTACACAATGTCGAAGTCCATTTCTTGCAGGTGCAGCGCTCAGCGATACGGCCTGCCCGTCAGATCGTTGCTCTTCATTAACCAGATCAGTGCAGCGTGGTCAGTTACAAGCTGGAACTTCCGCCCGTTCAAATAGGGCCTAAACAATTCGACCGCACACACCACTGCAGCGCATTCCAGATCTGTGATGCTGTATCTTGCCACCGCTGGCGAGTTTACCTTCGAGGCGTATGCGATGGGCTGGTCCTCCTTGCCATGGTCTTGCATCAGGACTGCCTCGAGCCCCACTCGAGACGCGTCGGTCACTAGCTTGAAGGGATCCGCGAAGTCAGGATAGCCCAGTAGCGGTTGCTCAGTAAGTTCTCGTTTCAGTGTCTCGAATGCCTCTTGCTGCTCCTCGCCCCGGACCCACTCAGTATTCTTCGTCAGTAACTTAGTCATCGGCGCGGCTTTCGAGCCAAAGTTTGCAATGAAGCGGCCGTAGTACCCCACTAGGTGCACGACTCGCTTGACCACCTGCTCGTCGTGTGGCACTGCAAACTTGCGCACGCTCCCCATTAGGCTTTTCATCGGTCGCACTCCTTCTTCATCTAGTTCATGCCCCAAGTATTCCAGCCGACGCGAAGCAGGTGCACTTCTTGGCCTTTAGTGACAACCCTGCCACCTTCAGTCGCTCTAGCACGGTGGCCAGCTCCACCACGTGCCGCGCCATACTGCCCCAAGAGTAGACGACGATGTCGTCCAAATGGACCAAGCAGCTCTGCCACGTCAGCCCTCGTAATACTGCGTCCATTATCCGCTGGAAAGTGCTCGGCGCATTGGAAAGCCCGAAGGGCATGCGCACACATATGAACAGACCCTTCCTAGTCACGAACCCAGTCTTGTCCTTCTCTGCCACAGGTATCTGCCAGTAGCCACTGTGTAGATCTAAGCTGGTGAACCGCCCGTCCCATGCAAACTCTCAATAGTGCCATCGATCCGAGGTAGAGGGTAGACGTCCTTGACTGTCTTGGCATTCAGTAGCCGGTAGTCCACACAGAAGCGGATGCTCCCGTCCTTCTTGCGTACTAGCACCACCGGGAATCCCCACGCGCCAGTACCCTCCTCTATGACCCCATCGACCAGCATTCTGTCGACTTCCTTGTCGATCATCTCCTGCTCGACGTGCGAATGCATCCTCGTCTGTATCTTGATGGGTGCTTCATTCCCCGTGTTGATGGTGTGCTCCATCCCGAGCTTCGTCAGCGGTGGACACCCAGTCCTCGGCTCAATCAGTGCAGGGTAGTTCCTGAGGAGCCGCATCAACAGGTCTCGGTCCTCGTCCTCCATCTCCCCGATGTTTAGCTCCGCCTCATTACTGAAGGGCTCTGTCCAGACCCGCAGTTCCTCCTCCAGCCAGCGCTTCAGTCGATCTCGGTCCAGTTCTCCACTGACCTCTTCAGTAAGCTCCATATCCTCGCGCACTGGCTGCCACGTTCCCAGCGTTTCTCGGCTAGGAAACTTGGCCACCTTGCCCTCGACATTAAGCACTGGCACGACCACTTGTCCGTCATCACTGTAGTCGCCGTGGGCACGAGCAACAGGTAAGGCTCGACCCTCCCTCGGCGCAGGCGTAAATATGCCTGTTGTTCCCTCCGGCGCGGCCACAGCAACGGCCACCTTGTGGCACGTTTGCGCCCAAACTTTGGTCTTCCTTACTAGCCGCGCCTTGGTCGTGCCTCCTTCGGCATCCTCGACCGATGACAGCTAAACGGCATCAACTGCCGTTCTCCGTCTCGATACCACTTCATTTTTCCTGCCAGGAAGTCTATCTTTACTCCGTGCTTCAGCATCCAGTCTCCCCCTAGCAAGAAATCCGTCGTGGGGCTCTCCACCAGCAACGCATCAACGAGCACCACCTGCAGGTACTGAGTCACCATTCGGTATCGCCACACACCAAGCACACTCACGGTGCTGCCTGTAACCCCCTCCATGTAGTCTACCGGTGTCGGAATATCCAGCCGCTCGCCCAGCGACTTCCATGCTTCGCCTGCAACACTGTACTGTGCGCATGTGTCCAGCTTGAGGGCCTTTACCTCACCGCGCACCGTCACCTTCGCTGTCGGCAACGTCTGGACTCTGGGTGCTTGTACGGCACGCAGCTTTCCGACCCGAACGCACCGCCCCTCGACCTCGTTCCACGTGACTGCAGGCCTCTCATTCACACTTCCGCTATGGTAGCCATACTGCTTTTGGGCCGCACGCCGCCTGCCCTTTTTATCAGCGTGTTCATCGCTTGCGGCAGCGGTAGCCAATGGCTGCCGTCTCCTTGGCATTCAGCTCTCTGGACGACAGACCTCCACCGTACTGGAAGAAGGTGCCTTCCGGAAAGTCTTCACCCGCCAACCATGCTCGCCACTTCCGATACTCGCGTGCCCGCCTTTCCGCTTTCTCTAACCGTCGCGTTGCACGTACCGCCGTGTCCTCAGTGAGGACCCAGTCGCCCTCGCCTAACGCTTACAGACCCGCCGCTGCGATCTCCAACTGCTCGGCCACATCGTCTCTAACCTCGCTCTCCCCAACCACGTCGCCTGCCGCCAACCTCTCAGCCCTGTCAGCTTCATCAATTGCCAGCTGGGCGTACCGTTCTTGAGCACGTCCACGCGTGCCTCTGCCTTGGCCTGTGCGTGGACCACCCGCTTGCTCCACATGCGTGTATCTCGAAATGCCGAATTAGGCTCCGGCATCTCCACCTCGTCTTCTGGCACTCTGCCACCCAGATCTCGCCGCTCCTCAGTCTTGCCCTCGGTGCTGACCCACTTAGACGTGACGACTGCTGCCGTTTCAGCCCGATCCAACGCATCCTTTAGCTTCTCACGTGCCTCGTGTCTCTGCTGCTGCTTTTGGCACGTTCCTTGCGCTTGCTGGCCTTGTGGGCCCGTCCACCGTTTCCTCGTCCTCGGCGGCCTGAGCCGCCGCCTCCTTGGAATTTAAACACAGTGCTGTTCCTGACTTTCGGTCGCCCAGTCGCAATTCCGCCAACACCTTGATCAAGGCCCCCATGGGCGAGTCCACCTTGCGTACCGTTACTTGCGGCCTGGGCCGTATCTTTGTCTCTACCAGCCCTGGTTTCCTCACTCGGAAGAGGGGAGGGTCGTGCCGCGCACGGTTTCCGTGGTCTGGCTTCTCCCAAACGCCATCATCGACTGGTTTACTGCCTGGAATGGCATCTGCTGTCCTCCTGTGCGCCTCTTGCTCCGTCCCGATACCTCGTCAGCCATCGCAGCGCCGCATCAACAACACCGGTCACATTCAATTGCTTGTCATGGCCGCTCAGGGCCACCACGTCACTCTGATTCAGCTGCGGCTCCGTCATCGTGTCTGCCGCCGGTTGGCACGTTGTCGAGGCTTCTTTTGGCGCTCTGTGCCGTTGACTGCTTCGACTCCCAGCTCAGTGCTTACGGGTTCCGCCGGCTGCCTCCCTACGTCCTCCGCTCGATACGGTACCACACTGTCAGTTCTGGTCACGGCTCTTACCGCTGCCGGTTCTATTTACATGGTCTCCTCGCACCCGCCGACGCTCCCAATGGTCACAACATGCTTGAACGGTGTCTCTGGCGTCTCCCGACACAGAAGCCATGTCCTTTGTCCCACCGCGGCTCTGTAGGCTGACTTCCTCTCGGATCGGACGCGACCATGCGCGGCTCGGCGCCATCCCCGTGATAGCCTTGTTTCCTCCTTCTGCTCGATGCCGCTGTGGCATGCGCCGCTCACTCGTCAACTCGCCACACAGGACTTCCGTCTGGTGATCACTCATCGCTAGCAGACCGTCATCCCCAGTCCCCAGCACTTCTTGTCTATCTCTTGGCGTCTGGCCGCCCTGCCCAACACCATCAGCTCTGGCCGCGTTCCACCACCTCCAACATCTCGTATCACTCGTCGGGCATCGCGGGGTCCATCTCGCCCACGGCGCTGGCACCCCACGGCGACGCTTGCCACGTTATCCTCTGCTTCACGCCTCCGACGCCGCCGCTTCTCCCATCGTACTGTTCTTGTGCCACCTGGTGGGCAATGAGGCCGGGCTCCTCACGCCTGCTGTCCGTTTCCCGGACTCGAAGTCTGGGCACTCGTCCTCGCCTCTGGTGTGGTTCTGGTCTCTGTTGGCTGCGCGTTGCCGCTGGCCAGATCCTGCCTTTTATAATCACATTCACGAACGAAATGGCCTTCTCGCTGGCAGTAGTTATTGCTACCAATCCGATGGCCCTCATCGTCGTATCGAGCGGGCTGCTGAGTAAAGGTCCCGAGCGTCCCTCCACTTGTCACCACAGTTTTCCATTTGCTGGTCCCAGCCGTCAACCCTTTTCCCCAACTGGTGCTGGTGTTGCCACCGGTGCCGCTTGTGTCGTGCATGCGGGTGCGAGCGACTGCCGCGTGTCGTATGCCGCCTCTGTGGTTTCCAAGCTTAGCAAGTGCCCCTCTCCGTACTCTCCGGTGTGCCGTATCGCCGCTTGGACGGCGTCCCTCAGGCTCGCCCGCGCGTATGTGCGTCGTGTTGACCAGGTTATTCATCCCGTTGACGAATGCCTCTACTAACCACTCTTCACTGATGTCACGCCCGCGACCAGCTTGCGGAGGTTCTACGCGAAGTCTGCACGGCGCTCACCACACATATGCCGTCTCGCGTTCAACCTGGCAATTACCTCAGGCTGGTATCTCTGCACCATGTACTGCTCCTTCATGAGGCGGCCCAAGTTGTCAATGGGTTCTTCCTCGGGCCGTAGATCTCCGTCGATCGTGCTGAACCACTCCAGTGCTTTACCTTCCAAGTGCGTGATCACCGCCATGTACACCTCGTGCTCGTCCCAGATGATGCCGGCCGTCGTCGCATGGTTCATCACCTCCGAGTGCACAGCCTTCAGCCAAGCCGTTACCGATACCGTCCCGTCACGCCCTTTAAACTTGGGCACTTTCAGCTTTTACTGGCGCCGATTTGGCGCTGGTGCTGACGGAGCTGCGGGTGGAGCTACTGGCATGTAGCCCGGCCCGTACCAAGCAATGCTGGGTAGCCCGACATGTAGCCCGGCGCGTACCCTGCGGATATCCCGGCGCGTTTCTCGGCGCGGGGATCCCTACTGCCACTGACATCCCTGCTGTCGCTGGCACTCGTGCTGTCGCTTGCGTTACGGGCGTTGGGCAGGCGCGATGAACATGGACCGGTACGTTCGTGCTGGTGATGGTCCTTCCAACGCCGCTTCCTGACCTGGCACTGGCACCCCCTGTTCTCCGTGGCTGTGGGTCGTACGTCTCCGTGGTCGTTGGCGCGTACACTACTCTGGTAGACACCGACGGTTCCAGCAGCATCAGCATACGAGGCACCGGCACAGACCCAGCGGCGTTGTACGCAACCTCAGCACCACCGACGGTTCCAGCAGCATCAGCATACGAGGCGCCAGCATCATATGCTGATGCTGCTGGAACGGTGGTGCTGAGGTTGTACACGCCGCTGGGTCTGTGCCGGTGCTCGCCGGGTACCTGTACTGGAACTCTCGCCATTGGCACCCAAGACCCTAAGGCTGGTGCCGCAGTCACCGCGGCTCCTGCCGTTGCTGCTGGTGCTGGGGCAGCAGCCGACACCGTGGTAGGCCTCACACCCACTGCTGTCCCAGTCACTCCCGATACTGCTGACATCCTGTTCCCGCCGGCGCCGCTGCCGGCACTCCTGTCACCTATACTCCCTGGTACCATCACCGTTTCTCCTGCCGTGTCCGTGGGAGCAGTCACCGCGACAGCAGTCACCGCGACAGCCGTCACCGCGACAGCCGTCACCGTCGCCACGTCCTGCTGGCCACTGCTAGTGCCCCCAGTGCGTCCACTCACCGCGCCCACTGGTACACCAGTACCCGTTCCAGTCGCCGTTCCCACAAGGTCCAAGCTCAACAACTCCACCGGATCATCGGCACCCACGTCAGTCGGCCCCGACGCCCCAACTGGCGTGTCCTCTGTTGTTGCCCGTATCTCCGCCGTGGCCATATCCATTGAGCTACCGTCTCCCGTGTCGGTCGCTGTGGTCATCTTAGACCTCTTGGCTGGCGAAGGGCTCCCAGTTTTTGTCCTCGCGGTTGAAGCAGAGCGTCGCGGCGCTCGCGATCCCCGCGTCGTTGGCCCTGTGCCCGTATCCGTAAACGATGTAGGTGTAGCCATCCTGGTGCTCTAAGTACCCAATCACAGTCTCGACAGTATTAGTTCCCATTCTGTTCACATTCCTTTTCGTTTTCCGTCCCGGCCCTCAGAGTTCGTGCCCACAGGAATCATGCTCGCGGCGCAGGAATCCCTCGTCTACACCACTCAGATGGCCCCAGTATGAACTCCTTGTCGGCACACCCTTGGCCATACCCACAGAATCAACACGCAACCTCAGGCAGCAGCTGGCACACACTCTCACACATGTAGATGGTTCACCAAACCCGGCACTACAACGCAGCCGTATCCGTCCCCGACGGAGGCATACCCTTGGCACGCAGCACACCAAAGGCTTCCCCAGAGACGACTAACGGGTGGAGACATTATCAGCGACCTCACCGGCCCGTCCGGCTTTTGGCTGTCTCCCGCAAGGAAAGTCGGGTTCACGCACACCATATACATCGCACGCGAGAATTTCTCAGCCATTCTATGCACTCTTGCTCCGTTCTCGCGCCATACACGGCCAGGCCGACGTCCCACGTGGATATCAGCCTGTCCCCGGCGGTATCACTCCGCCGCCCGAGTCCTCTGTTCAGCTGGCCAGCCGCTGCGCTTTGGTACTCTATCTACATTGCCCTTTGCCCCTCACCTTTCAGTTCTAGAGCTCTTCCAATGGTTTGGGGTGAGGCCAGCTGTGCAGTACCGCACGCTCGTGTATTTAGCATTAACACCTGGACTTCTACACGTCCAGTCGGAGTGAAGACTGCAGGTGCACCGGTCAGACCACCTGCAGCCCTCACTAACTACCACTGAAGCTAATCTGTCATTCTGTATTGATGCCTTCGTCGCGATTCTCCGCCTGCTCTCGCAGCTGCACGTCCAGCCACCTTCTTCGCCGCTCATCCCCCTTGAATGCGACTCTCAGCCTCCCGTTCAGTCCCACACGTCGCCTCGCCTTCTACCCACGCTGTCTTCCTGCCGCCTTGGCACGTCGTCCCTCCTGCAATCTTGAAAACCGTCGGTCTTTAACATGGGCGTGGCGCACCTAGTCTCCTCGATCGAGAACCGAATGAATACGACGAGGGTTTGCTGATGGAGACCGTTGCTAAGGAGGGCCAGCTCAACCAAGGCCAAAAGGTTATCTATGACACTGTTGTTGATGCGGTAGACAACCCCGAACCAGCGAACAAGTTGCTTTTATTGACGGGTCTGATGGCACTGGAAAATCGACGCTTCTACGCCACATCCTTTCCATTGGTGCGATTGCAGTGGCTTCCAGCGGGATTGCTTCGCTGCTTCTCATGGGTGGCCACACTGCACTCTCCACGTTAGAAATTCTCATAAACGTGGATGAACACTCGAGATGCGGCATCAAGAAGCGGACGCGCCTGCAAGAGTTGCTTAAAGAAGCCAGCTTGATTATCTGGGATGAAACTCCAAAGACACACAGATATGCATTTGAAGCGGTCGACCGGACACTGCAAAACATCCTGAACAGCTCCGAGCGATTTGGCGGGAAGGTTGTCGTTCTCTCTGGAGATTTCATGAAAATTCTTCCTGTCGTAAAGGGAGGTACACCTGCCGAGACGATCAATGCCTGCCTGAAGTCGTCCGTGAGGTGGGGAGAATTTACACAGCTCAAGCTTAAGATAAACATGCGCGTTAAGTCAGCCGGAAACGAGGCAGACGCGGCAGAGCTGAAAGAGTTCGCCAACTTTCTACTTTAGGTTGGCGAAGGCCGATATGAGATCAACCCAGCATTGGTCAAGACTACATGAAGAATCCCTCGGACATGGTTCTGTAAAACCCACCCGATGCTGCTGGCAAAGCAAATGATGAATTCTTTCCTGGTGCGATTCCAAAAGGTGTTACGCGGATCATTGACGAGATGTACGCTGATATCAACGACCCTGAAATTGCGACGGATGAGTACTTCGCAAACCGTACAATCCTAACGACGACCAACGCGGTGGTGAATTGAATCAACGACGCCGTGGCAGAGCGCTTACCGGTCACGGCCCAAGAGTATCTGTCAACGGACTCTGTGGAAGACGACGACGGAAATCTGTTCGAGCAGGAACTGCTGCATTTGCTGAATATCAACGGGATTCCACCCCACTGGCTGATTCTCAAGAAAAGCATGCCCATCATGATGATGAGAAATCTGAACCGGAATCTGGGACTCTGCAATGGTACACGTCTCTGTATCGTTGATCTCAGGCCTCATGTCATCTACGCGAAAATTATGACGGGCGAGTGTCAAGGCCAGGACGTGCTGATTCCCAGGATTGTGTTTATTAGTGATGACACTGTTCGCGGTTTCCCGTTCCATCTGCATCGCAAACGGTTTTCCGGTTCAGCCTGCGCTTGCCATGACGATCAACAAGGCCCAAGGACAGACTCTACAAAATTTGGGACTGTATCTGGGTATACCGTGCTTTTCGCACGGACAGCTATACGTGGCGTTGTCCAGAGTCACCCAAACATCGAATTCAAGGCCCTGGTCGAGTATCTTGACCTCGAAGAGGACGTGGTACGTATACTGACAGCATCGTGTACAGACAGATTCTCCTGGAAGCTCAGTTGGTCGGTTGGTATGCGTACGCGTCGACATTTGATAACTTCTCAATACATATTACGTTTAAGAAAAACATTTCTGCCGAGGAAAGCGAGACGTTTACTAAGTATACGTAGCACCAAAAGCTCCGTACCTGCCGAGCGCAGCGAAGGCGGGCCTAGGCGAGTAGGGGAGCCAGCTGCGGAGCGAGCGCAACGGGTTGTATCAAACCATATACCTCCGCCAGCAAAGCGGGCGGCGCCGACTAGTGCATCAAATCTTGTACAGGTAAAACACGTTGTAATGAACCCGTCATTAGTGAAATATCTGCTCAAATACAATAATTTGCCCATTTTTTGCATGCCTGAGTATTTGTACCGTCATCGTTACAACGGCATAATTCGACTGCGCAAGCGCGAGTGCCACGCCAACAGCAGCACATCATAAACAAGCACCGACGGTGGGTGCCGCAGATCTGGTGGGGCCACAAGGAGGCAATCACAAGTAGGAAAGGGATAGAGTTGCTATCTCTCGCTACAACATTTGCAATGGCAATTATTACTCGACTCGTCTGGGGAGAGGTACTTCTGCTAGTTGATGGCTTGGAAGGCGTGGCAACGGAGCTCGAATCAGCCGATGTTATGCTGGGATTATAGTCTTCGAGTAAAGCGACCCGCCGGTACGACTGCTGCTCGACCGTCGACCGATTTGCGAGTTGCCGGTTATCTGAGGGTTAGATTTTAAACGGGTCTTTTGCGGATCTGGTCAACATTTGGGTCGGGTTATTTAATTGTTTATATTCCAGACCTGAACCACTGACCCAAAAATATGCACCGAAGAAAAGGTAGGACACTCGCGCGTTGGCTCTCGTCTACGGACTTATAGCCATGGTCCAGCCCCTTTCTCGCCTCGCTTTGCTCGCTCGGGGGTGCCGCTGCGCGGCTTGCCCCACCCCGGCCTCTAAGTCCTCAACTTCGGCCAGGCGCGGTGTCTAGAAAAAAATAACTCGTTACAGCGCTCGCATCTGCTCGCTTGCTTTAACTTGCCCGCCTAATCAGCGGGTGTTGACAGCTCATGAATGCACTTGGTGAGTCTCGGGCTCGCATGCGCTCACCCTCGCCCGTCCGTGTCGTATTTTTGGGTCAGGTTTCCGTGCGGATTTGGAAATAAATCGATTATATTTCACCTGACCCAAAGGCTGACCAGACCCGCAAAAGACTGATTTAGCAGTCTACCTATCTGAGCAAGGTGACCGGGAGGAGATACCACAAAGTCTCGACTCTCGGTACAGACAATCCTCTTCTTAGTGGTATCCCATATAGTGATACCCTCTTGTTAGTGCTGTGGGACCCCTCTCCCGATGACCATTGGTTCAGATTTGGACACATTGATGTGACAACAAGTTTTTGCTTTATATACCGGAAATACCTGGACACAATGATATGACAAATCGTTTAAGCCAATCATGGCATCAGAAAATATTAAACGCCCTATCAGAGTCGTAGAGCAAAGTGCGTATTTCAGACCACCAGCGGCCCCTCAAAATATTATGAGGGGCGGAAACTTCTTGCCCGCCGCCGAGAACGCTGATCGTCTGCGTCCCCGCACTTTTGCCCCCTCTCCTGAACCGCTCTTGGAGATGGGGGTGTCGGGGTCGTCGGAGAAGTACACTGCCGTTTCGTCGGCATTAAAAATGCAGTCCCGAGCGAATGCCGCTCGAATAGCACCCCTCTGTCCTCGCGAACTTTGCTTGCTCAAGCTCAATATTGACGGTAGAGGGCGGTCCGGAAGGCCGTCGAAATGAAAACCCACGGCGGTGAGTCAGTCGGCGCTGCGGGCGTCGTAGGCTCTCTTCTTTTTGTCAGCAAAATAATTAGTAGTCTACTCGGGAACACTCCTCTTTAACGAATGTTACGTTTTTAATGGGAAGTCGTCGCGCCGCATGTTTTTATCCATTGAATCACTTTACCATCGTGGGTAAATGAGCTCGGACGACCTTGTCCCTCCATACATACCTTAGATTTCTTCTTATGGGTACATGCATATCGAATTTAAGCTTCAATCTGGAGCCAACCATAAATGGTCGTCCTAGATTTAATGCAATATTTCGTGGCTACAGCATCAATACACAGCCCTGCCAGAACCGAGTCCAGCGCCTTCACTTTGATTTCATTTGTGTACGTTCTTCGGCGACCAAACAGCCGCCGCCTTCCTCTTCTACGTATCCGCCGCTGTCTGCACTGTCAGCTAGGTTGCCGTCCTCATCATCTTCTAGCAGCCCCCACGCAAGAAGACGCGCGACGTCGTCGTCGAACGCGTTCATCGGTGTTGGCGCCGAAGTCGCAAGCTCGTCATTGGCATGATTGGTTAAAAAGTTTGTATGCAAACTGTTTTGGGATTATTTGTACAACCTCGATTGTAATATCATTGTGTCTGTCGTGTCCAAATCTGTCTGCGAAACCAAGTCAAAACTTCCTCAGAGCCTCTAGATTGTGCTGTGTGATACAAAAACCTCGCATATCACTAACTAGAGGTGATTAACTATTGAATTCGGTCATTCCGTGTTCTGCCTAACTCCTCTCTAAGCGCACTCTGCATCGATCGGAAGCCTCTCACTGCCGCGGATGACACGCCCATCACATCGGCGTGAATAAAGAGCTTGGCCATCCACTGCAGTCGCTCCTGTAGCTCCTGGGCAGTTAGGTCTGCGGCTGTCACCACCGTATCAGCTATCTCTTGCAGGTCATCCTCCTGCTCGTTACTACACTCAAGGTTGTCTTCTCAACCTCAGCTGAAATCACAGCCTGCAAATGAAGGCGCACAAGCTGGAACGTCTTCTGAGCCCAGTGGGAAAGATGGCATTAACTGGTAGAGGGATAGTCGTCATTACGACATAAAATCTGCATTGGTGAGCCTGATGCGGGTGCTGGATGGCTTGGTTGGGCGATGACATTGCGTGAGCTTCGACCAGTAAGCTGGCCCACGATGTCGCCTCTAGTGGTGCAGCAGAAGCCACCATTGGTCTGTAACAGGGGCACAGTACAGGCCTCCGTTGACAGCGCACATGGTGGCGATGGACGTCGGTGTGTCGGCGGTACAGACGCCGCCGAAGGACGACGGTGTGTCGACCAAGCAGTTGGCGAACGACAGTGTCACGGTGGCGGGTGCGCAATGGCGGTAGGCAGCTGCGGTACCTATGAAGTAGGGTGCCGTGAGCCTGAAAGGCCGCGTACTGACGGGATCGTAGGCGGAGAGGCCGAGAGAAAGCGTCGGGAGAGCGAAGTGAACGGTGATGGACGCGGTACCATGCATTTAAGTGGCCCCGAGGGCTCGAGGAGGTGAGCAGGGAGGCCAGCATCGACTGTGAGCGGTCAGTGGGGCTCGACGGTGGGGAGCAGACAGTAGAGAATTTGCGTCCGAGTACGCAAGTGGCAGTGGACTGGTGGACGGTCGCAAAGTGCAGCGTGGTGCACAAGCAAGAAGTGAGTGACGGCGACGAGTGAGGCGACGCGAAGGAGCGTCAATCAGCAAGTTACAGGAAGCGGGTGGATTTGGAGGGGTCAGTCAAGCGGTGCAGCGGCATTGCTAGACAGACAGCGGTACTGGACACGGACGACTAGGCTGACCAAGGCGTCGCGCGAGGTCGACGGCGCAGGTGCTAGCACCAGAGAGGGAGCTTGGAGCCCCGAGTCCGCTGTGTGGTTGCATTGTAGGGCAGGTCACCCGAGGCGTACGCCCGAGTGACTTTGAGTTGGGCGTGAACTGAGGCTCTGCGGCGGCATTTCGCGTGCCCTTGAGTAGGTCTAGTAGTAGGGCGTGTAGGTTGAGGAGTCTCTGCATTTGGCAGAGCATTTGGAAGCGAGAAGTCTTTGCGTTGGCAGAGCACCAAGTCTCACACTTCGGTGAGCACCAAGTCTCACATTCGGTGAGCAGCGAGTAATTAATAGGAGCGGACGCGTTCCGGCTACTTTGCGGTGGCCTACAAGAGTTGAGTTCGATAGGAAGCGAGGCACCAAGGACCCTGGAAGACAACCGCTGGCGGCACTTGTGCGAGTAGTGCGGTCCACCGGCGAGCAGGTGACCCAGTGACTCGTTTTAGGTCCACCAATGTCGCATGTCCCTTTTTTTTACTTCTTGATAGTGATACCTCTTGCTACAGTAGTCACCGCAACTAGTATCACGTATAGTAATTTATGTGAGGCTTAATATTTTTATCTAACGGTATTTAGTGTGAGTGATACTATTATGAACGCATACTATATTATGTATGGTAAAATTAGTATCACTGATACTAATTTTGTTATCCCCTACACAACAGTGTTGTCCCCAACACCACCGCCAGTGTCATTAGTCGCAGCACCACCGTCATCATCACTTGCACTGCTGGCTGCACCACGTCCTACCACGTCTCCGCCGTCAAAATCGTCCGGATACTTACGTATGATAGCCTGGAGGTGAGGAAATAGCTGACCTGTCTTCCATGTCCCGTCAACACCCAACGAAAGCCCACATCTAATCATTGCTTTTCTTGCGTAGTTGATACCGTTTTCGTCGCGGTAAGCGTTCACCTCACGAACGCAGTCGGCTGCCAGCGACAAGAAAAATTCTTGCCAGGGTTCTTCAGTTTACCAGACCAGGACCCAACCTTGCGCTTCTCGTTCTGCCACTCGTGTCCTTCAATCAACTCGATTTTCTTCTGGTTCCATTTGCGACGCCACACATCCTTAATTTTTGCTATAACGAAGGAGTCAGCAGGTTGACAGAGATCAGTCGCGTTAGGTGGGAAGTACACGAGACGCGCATTCAGTTTTTTGATCTCGTCCTGGCACTCATCTTCATCTAGGTGGGATGAACAGTTGTCGAGAAATATCGACTTTTCTCGTCCTAAGCGATCCGCGTTCATCGCTCTATGCTCCCCCAGGTACACTCGAAACAAGCGCTTGCTCATCCACCCCTTAGGACCCGTCCTGTAGCAGACTCCTGGAGTCTTGTCTGGAACGCCACGAATTGGATAGCTGCTTGAAGTGTTCTGGAGAATTATCATCGGTGGATGAAGTCTGCCACTCGCTCCGCCAGAGATCCTGACCACCATTGTCATCCCCTCCCCACCAGACACCACATCAGCATACTTAATGTTTTTTCGCCGACGAACCCAAGCGTTTTGCCATTGTCGAAATCCACAACGAAGTGGGTCTCATCAATGTTCTCAATGACATCCTCGTTGAGCACGCCGGACTCGAATCCACGCTTCAGCCTGCCGAGATGAGTGGCAACTTCACGTTCGATTGCTGCTTGTTTCTCTGGGCTGATTTGCTTCTTGCCGCTGTGTGTGCGGAAGACGATCTGATGCGCCTCCATGAATGTCTGGATCCATCTCGCGGTGATCTTTTGCCAAGCAAAGCTCCATTTTGGTCGACCGACGAGATTGTATAGGGACCTGTACTTGTCTTCAGAATTCGCAGCGCCAGTTGGCGCAGAAGCGACGCGTCAAACTTCAACCCTAGCTTCCGCAGGCGATCAAATTCATCCAGCAACTCATCGTACAGCCACGACACCCATTGACTTCGTCGTCTTCCGCGCCCCGTAAGAGCCTTCTTATGAGCCCGCATACGACCATCGTGTCGCCTAGCTGATAGATCACGTGCACCTTTAGGCAGATTCAGGATCCTCTCCCTCTGTTTCCACCATGATGTGGCTTTCGCGAGGTTGGCATTGCGCGATTGCGACCTGAAAATCTCAGGGAACTCGTCAACAGCTCGAGCAAATAACCCTTTAATGCCTCCACGTTTCTCCATCTCGACCAACCACTGCACCACTTTGACCCGCTGCTTAACCGTGCTGACGATTTGTGTCGATCGACGGGAGCTTGCAGTTTCTTGTAACACGCGTCTGCTGGAGGCGGAACACTCTTCTCCGACTCTTCTTTGCTCGATGAGTCAGCAGAGGAAGAGGTCTCAATTGACGGGCTCAGTTCCGAGCCTGTAGCACTGCATCTCGACGCCTTCGAAAAAGCCGCGACAGTCGGCGAGGCACTGGACATCTCCTTGACGTCGCGGCAGTCACAGCTCGGGCACATGATGGGTTGCCCAAAACCTTCGGGTCCGACTGGAGTTCCGCAAAAGGGTGCATGCTAACCGAGCACTGTGGACAGGTGTGGACTGTACCAACAAGCTCGCCACAGCCATCGCATGGACTTTTCGACAGTTCGGTGTTCACACTCATTGAATGAGCTATTTGTAGTGCAGGAGGTCTTCGTGGCGCGGTGGCAAACAGGAAATGAATGGTTTGGCTTTTGGCTGGCAAAGACTGCAAGTACAGGTCAAATATATAATTACTCTAAAATATGTGGCTATGTTAGTTATTTTTAATAAAACATACCACGTAAAAGTAAAACCTTCGTATTCGACGCAGCCACCGTTGATATTAATATACCATGTGCACCGCAAATCGTGGCTGACCCTGACCAGTCCATGTGTTGTCGGAGCCACCGACACGGCTAACTGCACGAAGGGGGCTCGAACCCAGGTCAGCCGAATGAGAGGGTCGGACCCATCCCGCTGCACCAGATGTACACCCTAGCACAGACTATTTTTGATCATTCATTTTTCATATTCACAACAATTAGTCACACTAAATCAAAGTGAGACTATTTTCCGTATGCGACTAATATTGAACGCAGACTAATTGCGGTGACTACTGTAGTGACAAATAGCCTCTTCCCGAGGCTATCACTAAGAAGAGATTGTCTGTTTGGAGTTTCTTTAGTGTTCTGAAAACATCCGGCTGGATTAACGGGTACTTCGTCCGAAGCATGGTCCCGAAAAGCCAAGGACCTCACAATGATAGAAGACACACACCAAGCTGCATGATTGGCGCTCAAACTGTCAACGATTTTGTAAGACCATTACGCAAAAGCTGGAGTGCATCACATTCACTTATTATCTACGCAACTAACAAATTCACTCCCGTAGAGATCGGTTCAAGGCCAGCTCGAGAATTGTTTTACTGACGCTTGCGTGCGTTGCACTTTTCCGACGGGGAAGGTGTCGTCGAGGCTGGTGCGTCCGTTGTAGTCTCCGATGTGGCTTCGGTCGCCGTAGGTGTCGCCGTCGTCGAGGCTGGTGTGTCCGTTGTAGTCTCCGATGTGGCTTCGGTAGCTGTGGGTGTCGCCGTCGTCGTCTCTGGGGCGTCTGTGGAAGGGGCCTCCGTCGTTGTCGAGGTCTCTAATGCGCTGCTTCCGCTGGAGGTGGAGGTTTCCGTCGTCGACGACGTCGAGTTGGTCGACGTACTGGTGGTACCGGCAGCAGGGCCCGTCAACGGTACGCAGTTCTTGTACACCTGCCAGACCATCTTGCTGTCAACACCCTGGAACGCCAACCAGTAGAAGCGGAGCATGCAGCCGCTCGTCGAGCAGGAGGAGTAGTCCACGGGAGTGAACACTGAAGCCAAGTCCTGGCTACCGTCGCCGTAAGCCGTCTGGCAATCATCGTTACTGAGCACCATCGTGTCGTCTAGCCAAATCTCGCACGGGCCGGCATGCACCATGCCACGAGAGAAGGTAGCGTCGCCAGTCGTTGGTGGGTCCTTCGGTGTCGCATCCGGGTCAGTGAAGCCGCAGTCGGCGCCGTACAAAGTGGTGTCGCTGTCCAGCAGAGTGCGAATGTCGTCATAGCCGTTCGAAGACTTCAGCGACGCGTACAGCGTCGTCAAACAGTCATCGTCACTGCTGCTGCAGCTGTCCCAGTCGCCAGACCATTGCGGCTCGATCTGCACGACCCAAGCCGAGGTGACGGAGTCCGTAAACTCTGCCAGCGGAATGTACATGTACCCGTGGGCAC
The DNA here is from genome assembly GCA_011947335.1 of Phytophthora constricta. Taxonomy (NCBI): domain Eukaryota; phylum Oomycota; class Peronosporomycetes; order Peronosporales; family Peronosporaceae; genus Phytophthora; species Phytophthora constricta. The sequence goes on along the minus strand of JAAVTI010000605.1, from coordinate 21,669 downwards.
TGACTTTCGAGAACGAGGCAGCAAGTCCCGCGACGACGGATAAGATGGTGGAAGTGGACACCATGGTTCGAAGAGAGGAAACCTGGGGGAAGTGCTGCAGTCGCTGCAAAATCGAAAGTGAGGGCTCGCAAACGCCGTTCGCGTCGAGCTTTGCGTGGTGAGATGGAGCTTTTCCTTGTACACTGCGACCACCACAAAACGGAGACTGTGCGAGCCTAATCGATAAAGGATCGGTCCGGAGCTTCAATCTCCTTGCGCTAGGAACAGCCGACGATAGGAGTCGCACAGGCATTTGCAGGCCTCTACAGAATGTAGAGTTACTAGCAGGTCACATTACGAAGCAGACATCCCACAGTGCCCGTCTTTAGCAGTTCACCCTGAAACACTCAGAAATGACATTAATTTCCAGGAAAGTTGAACTTCCCAGTTCGTGTTTTCTTTGTTAAAACATGTAAGCTCTCTTAGCTAGTACTAGTACGACACACGAATTCAAACTCAGAGATTTTCTCCCGCACCCGAACGGATATTCACGTACAATGCACTCGTCCTTGCGGTCGTGGCGCTCTCCTTCAAGTCAGAGTTTACTCGCGCTTCCGGCGGCCGTTGCACTTGCTCGACGGCGCAGGGGTTATCGATGGCGTGTCCGCCGACGGAGCCTGTGTCCAGGTAGTCGGGGGACTGGTAGTCTGCTCCGACGACTCTGACGACCCATTGCTCTCCGGGGCAGGAGTAGTCTGTTCGGACGACGGAGAGTCCGAGTTACCACTTGACGGCGAATCGGAGTCACTGCTCGAAGGAGTCGATGGTGATGTCTGCGAGACGTTCGAGCCGTCGCTAGTGGACGGGGAAGTCTGGGACGTACCGCCGCCAGCGGGGCCCGACAGCGGAACACAGTTCTTGTAAACCTGCCAGTACGTCTTACCATCGAGACGTTGCAAGCCCAGCCAGTAGAAACGGAACATGCAGCCACCCGCTGCGCACGACGAGTAGTCCACAGGCTTAAACACCGAAATGGTTTCCTGGGTACCGTCACCGTAGGCGCTCTGGCAGTCGTCGTTCTGCAGCACCATCTTGTCGTCCAGCCAGATCTCGCAAGGACCAGCGTGGACGATACCACGAGAGAAGGTGGCCGTGCCGTCGGTTGGCGGGTCCTTCGGGGTCACATCAGGGTTGGTGAAACCACAGTTTTGGCCGTAGAGCGTCGTGTCGCTGTCCAGTAGCGTACGGATGTCCTTGGCGTTGTTGGACGCCTTGAGCTCCTTGTACAGTTTCACGAGACCCTCATCGCCCTTAGCGTTTGCCCAGTCACCCTTCCACTGCGGGTCGATCTGCACAATCCAATCGGAGTTCTCCGAGCCCTCGAATTCGCACTTGGGATTCTCCATGAAGCCATGGGCTTGTACCTGCTGGAAGGTAACGGCGACAGTCGTGGCTATTGTCACGATGGATTTGGTGGTCAGCATGCTGTCTAGAAGTTTTACGAGAGGGATTAAAAGGTGGTGGAGACGCTGCTGCAAATTCGAGAGTGAGCGACGGATGAGAGCTGCAGACGCTGGGGTCAATCGTTGCAAGGCTCGCGTTGGTCGATTGCACCGGAGCAGATCACGAAAAGCTAGCAAATTAACGGCTGCTAATTTGTCCGATTATTGTAAAAGGGGCAGGGTGACGAATTTCTTCGGACAGCGCACTTGCAGTAAACGCGCCGATGACGTTGTTGTTCTTCCGACGCAACGTCTCAACCACCACAAACAAAAACAAAAAAGCAACAACTGTACTTCCGACGCAATGTCAGACCGCCAGCCGGCTCTTTGTAAAGGCGCAGTTTTTAGACAGGCATCTGCTCAGCAGTGCTCACAGGGAGGCTGTATACGTACATAGTACATAATATGTACGTACTATATACATATACAGTATAAATAATGTAGGAGGGTGACTGAGCTCTTGCTCTTGCATAGGCTCGCCGCAAAAATATGCCGTCCTGCCTGGATCGACAGATTCCGGAGGTGGTCAACGCATATGCTTTTGCGTGGGCCTGCAGCAGTCGTCCGCTAGTAGGTGCGAGACCCCAACAAAATGTAACTGGTCCAAGAAACTCATGCTTTCGACTCAAGCCCACCAAAGCGGAAAATTCGTGGAGTTGTGAGAGCGCAAGTTTGCGACTACAGGCCCGAGGCGAATGGACTGGCGGCACACGCCACATCTTCACATCTTCCGCTGTCCCGGCTGGAATTCGACCGCCCGATTGTCGCGGGAAGAATCTTGTCGACTCTTTACGGGGGCCGATAATCGGGGCTCAAGTAGTGTACGGTCTGATGACATGTATTAATACATGTATCCTAGACTGACTAGGCTGTTGGTCGTACGTAGGCTATCGATACTCGTGGCGCAAGCATATACTATATGATCCAGACGGTGGAAGTGCGACATCAAAAGCAGTAACGAGTTCCCCCATCCTGAGAGCTAAGAACTTGCTGTTCTGGGTACAAGCAACCGAATCGGCGATCAACCGCAGGATGAAGGGTCAGCTCTGCGCATTCTGCAGGTATATTTTGAATATGTTTAGGTAACAGGGATCCGTGGACTCATCTCAACTTGGTATTTTAGTCGATCACAATGTACTTTGTGCGTTTTGGCGTCTGCAGTAGCCTCCTTCGATGTGGAGTCTAGCGATAAATATCCTGCTGGCAGTGAACCGTTCGCGAGCACTGAAAGCGAAGCGCATAGCTGGATTTTCAGCACGGGTCCGTCCGCAGCAACGACGGAGGCGCTCAAAGATAAACATTCAGCCAAGATATGCAGACCGACCGCCTTCATGCTGCCTTCGCCATCCGTCACCGAATCTTGTCGAGCGTGATGACAGGCCGTCAAGCTGGACAAAGTACTTCCGGGTCTGTTTATTGGTCCGTACGCATCGGCGGTCTCTGTCGCCGCTGGCGAATGCTAGCATCAACTTAAACGACTGTAGTTACAGGCAAACGAGGTTAGCAATAAAATGGGTCACCGGTGGGTCTGGTCTCGTTTCGGGTTTCGTTACTCAGGAGAGATGACCTCCATGGGGCACTGCGCGCATGCGCCTCGCCTTGCTCGGCTCCGCTTGCTGGAAAAAAATCCGGTTGCAGCGCTCGCGTCCGCTCGCTCGAGGGCGCTGGCAGAAGGTGAATGCATTGAGTGAGCCGCGCGCTCGCTCTGCTCGCCCTCGTCCATAGTGTCGCCCACTCCATCTGTTAAGCGAAATTAACAGTTATTTAGATATCTTGGCGACCCGAAACGAGACCAAACCGGCCGGTGACCCATTCTAAGTTTTTCCGCAAACGACGCTATCGGTTCGTGTAGCGTCTTCTTCTTCTTCTTGGTCCGGGATTGACCGCAGGTAACACAACTTCTAGCCGCTTAATCACCACCCCCTTCCACTATCGTGCTCGCTTCAGCAGTACTTGTATATCCCGAACAGCCTCCTTGGCGATATCCTCTTCGTGGTGCTCGTCCTTGGGCTCTTCCGACTCGGGTTTCTTCATAGAAATTGGCGCGATGACGTAGGTTATGTCAAAATTACCAAGACGTTGCGCCGTCCAGTCGCTATTAGGGACCAACCTCAGCTGACAAGCGTAACGCAAAATACGTAAGGCATAACTCTTGATAACCAGCACTGACGTGGTTCAAATACTTAAGACCAAGATACTCGTATTCTCGCTCTCTCGACCTGCCGACGCCTTGGCTTCTAAGTATCGTGAGTTTCTGAATGGCGGCTGGCCAGGATCCTCGTAGCGCTTAAAAAGCTGTCAAGCAGTGCAACCCAGCTTTGTTAAATCACATTTTCATTGTCGACGAGACGGAACACGCCCGATTCAACGCTCTGCAACGCATTCGATTCGACGGAGGTCTCGCAAGCTTGTATTTACACCGAGAAGTGTAGCTTTTACTACATCTGGCAGGCTTTTTTATTTTCAGTGCGCACTTTTTGAATGTGACTGTTGACTTTGTGAATAATGCCGTGCAATGGTGTATTAATAGTATAGATGTTCAGCACAGCGGGTCTGTGTCTTCTTTGAGGACGATGTTCTCCTCAGATCCAGCGTTCCTGCTTGGCTTTTGTTGTGCTCTGCCACTTTTGCAGTGTCTGAGCGGATTGAGTTCCCAGAATTCGTCACCGCCGATGCAGTTATTATACGATAGCAGGCAGTGCCTTCGAGCGAGAGACTCAACTAAAGAAATCAGTTTAGTAGCGAATGATATGGAATTCATTGTACGATATTCGCAAGCTGCTGGGTAGCGATGGCAGTCTGTTCGGTACCGATTGCGGAAACCAAGGAGCCCGATAGTTAACTCGTCAGGCAGGCTGCCTGCTGCAATCACAACAACGACTGCGCGCTGGTCTTCGGTACTGCAGCAACGCCATCATGAAGTCGGGTCATAAAGCCCGTTGTCTACTCGTTCTGCTCTTTGAGCGGCTGCATGCTACGCTGTAGTGGTTCGCCTTCGGGGCAAATGGTTGTGGAAGATCTGCCAATCGACTGCATCTCACTAAAAATGTGTGCTCCAGGCTTGACTTCTGAAGAGGATTACTGTACCACTAACGGATCCTCCTGCATTCACGGTCCTGTTTAGCTCCACCAGCTCTACAGCTAGGAATAAGCGGACAATTAATACTTCAGTTGCGACACAAGGAGCCACGACTAGGACGCAAGTGCAACTCGACGCACCGGTCCCCACGCCTTCAACGTCGAATTACAATGCTCGTAATTTTGTGCAACAATTATTTTAGTGCTCGACCGACCGGCACTTCCATTGTGGCAAGGCAAGAACGTGGGTGTTGAGTTTGCACACGCTGGACGACGGTAGGGAGTGTTATGTTGGGTATGTGGTGCAACAACAGTATCAGCAGAGTAGACCACAGCTTCATTGTCACTCAAAAACTGTTTACATTTGTTCAAACTTGTCAAGCGCTGCATACTCGACGGGTATCCACATAAAATGCATTCAAAGTTGTGTTCCTCCTTCTTGTCGGAGCTTACACGCGCTTCCTGCGTGTTGCACTTGCCCGCCGGCGCTGGTGTCACTTCCGGCGTATCAACGGACGGGGTCGACGGGGGCTGGGCGTCTCCGAAGATGACTCCTCCGAGCTGCCGCTGGCCGGAGCCGGGGTAGTCGAGTCCGATCCTCCGCTCGACGGGGAGTCTGACTCACCGCTTGATGGGGACGTCTGGGAAACGCTGGAGCCGTCACCAGTGGACGGAGCAGTCTGTGAGGCGCCACCACCAGCGGGGCCCGACAGCGGGACACAGTTCTTGTAAACCTGCCAGTATGTCTTACTGTCGAGACGCTGCAGTGCCAGCCAGTAGAAACGGAACATGCACCCGCCTGTCGGGCAGGACGAGTAGTCTACGGGCTTGAAAACCGAAATCGTTTCCTTGGTACCGTCACCGTAGGCACTCTGGCAGTCATCGTTTTGCAACACCATCTCATCGTCGAGCCAGATCTCACACGGTCCAGCGTGCACCATGCCACGAGAGAAGGTGGCTGTGCCGTCCGTCGGTGGGTCCTTGGGAGTGGCGTCCGGGTCGGTGAAACCGCAGTCCTGGCCGTAGAGCTTCGTGTCACTATCCAGCATCGTGCGAATGTCCTTGGCGTTGTTGGATGCCTTCAACTCCTTGTACAGTTTCACGAGACCCTCATCACCCTTAGCGTTTTCCCAGTCGCCCTTCCACTGCGGTTCGATCTGAACAACCCACGCCGAGGGTGAGTCGGTTCCTTCCTTGAACTCAGCCAGTGGTTTATCCATGTAGCCGTGAGCTTGCACATACTGGGCAGACGTAGCGATAACAGCAGCAGCTGCCATAATGGATGTTGCCGACAACATACTTTTTCAGGAACGTAGCTTGGTTCAAGAGATGATGTCTACGCTGCAAATTCGAAAATGGGCAACATTGCATGCGGCGTGGTGGCAATCGCAGTTTGGTTGACGCCCAATTGCGATCAGAGCAGATCGCAGTCGCTGAGCATTGATTAGTTTAGTTTCCCTGACCAAGAGGTGCAGGGCGGACTATTTTTGTTTAAATGTAAAGTCTTGACTCGGACAGCGCGAAAGGTGGCGCAGCGCGATACTTCGAAGTACTTCGAATGTACGTTTCTGTGAGTACCAGATGACAACCATGATACGGTTCACGCTGTGCTGTGACGCACAGCGCTTCGGTAGTAAAAGCAACAGAGACAGCAATGGAGATGAATATCATCGCGGTGTCTCTCGGAGGTTGCGTATGGCCACCGAACACCTTCAAGATATATTCTTTGATTGACGACAGACATGTTCCGGAGGTGCTCGCTGCATAGCCCCGCGTGGGCATGCAGCCTCCGCATCAGCTGGAAACATCTCAATTAATGAAGCGCTTCGACCCAATGTTCCTTGCCTCAACGTGCGACCTTCACAAACCTGCGTTTGCAGAACTCAATGATTATCGCCGCGATGTGTTTGCACCGGCAGTAACTGGGACTAACGTCACATCTTCTGCTGGTCAAAACATGAAAGTGCCGGGGAATTCTGTACAGGCACTCCTCTTCTTCGTGGTATCCGTTCGGGCATGGTTACGGACGCCCAAGTTACGGGACGCCATTGTCCGATAGTAACTTTAATAAGCATAACCTTACCTTTTTTTAAATGGCGGCTGATTTTATTTTTAAATCAACCTCTCTGAATGGAACCACCCCCTTCCAAGTCCTTATTGTGGACATCAAGGCGCTCACAAGTCTATCAGCACCACTGTGAAGATGCTACCAACCTAAGAACTCCATTCCAGCATCACTGGATGTCAACGCTCAGTTGCAGGATGCTTGTTGGGCTTTTCGTTAGTATAGTCAGAATTGTAGCTACTCGCACGTCACAAACACAACAAATGCCGTAGATCTACCTCCATTGCTTATCAGCGTACTAGCAAAAACACGTATAGCTGCATTGCAGTGTTCAGCCAATAAAATAAAAAAACTGTATTGGACTTACAGAAAAACATAATAGAGCATTGCAATATGCGTGACTCCGTAATAAGTATTGCGATTATTCACAAATATTGTCAGGGTTTGGAACGGTGCAGTGGTATGGGAATGACCCAACCACGCTGCAGCGAAGAAATACCGCGAGATCTGACGCGAGCTGGATGTGATACTTGGATGTTGAAGTCGAAAATCTAACTGAATGCATGACTGAGAGAAGCACACCGGACCGAGTTGAGCTGCCAACGCACGCCGGAACCAGTCATTCTAGTCATCAATCACCGATTCGAAAGGTAAAAAGTAAATATACTTATTACGGGGCCAATTGCATATTGTACGGGTTGCCCGGCTTTTCAATAATCCGTTATTCCGTCAGTATAATACCAAAGTTATTATATTATAATTATTTTTTTCGACACTGCTGCATTGTGCGAGCTTATTCCTAAGCACAAGCCACGCCTTGAGCCGTGCTGGATGGACACCAGAGCAATTACAGCAAATTGAGACTGATCACCAGGCGTTTGTAGCTGCTATTCGGAAAGATGAAGTATTGCGCTCAGCTTCACAAAAGTGCACTAATGGAAAGGCTCTACCAGCATCATCCTGGATGCTGATAGGTGATACGTTTCAACAGTTCTATGGTACCCTCGCCACTGTGTTTCCGAACACTGCAGCGGTTGAATCAGACTTCTCTATTATCGGTTGGGAGCTAAACGATCAGCGGCAGTCACTTTCATATTTTTTGTTAGAAGGAACTTTCACGCTAAGCAGCTCGATAGAATCTCGGTTGCAAGCAAACACAAGTAGCGGCATGTACACGGTCTGAGGCTATGTATTTCAAGCATTCATATAGTCATTTCAATACGTTTATACATGTTCACTATGCTGAAAAGATTATGTCACCTTACCTTTCCAAGATCCCTTGATTAGCTTAAAAAGGTAGACCTCGGGAAGTCCCCTAAAGTGGCCTGCTAATAAGTAAAAAAATGTCTTCGCCATTTGGTTGCTTGTCTGCGTCCCGGTGTGGCACCAATGCATTCAGAAATCATCGATCTTCACTGTCATTTAGGCGAATCTGCTTATTCCAAAAAAGCCGACATTTGACGGGTAGAAATATGGTGTATATCAAGACCATTTTCCGACAGTAACATTAAAAGCTGCTGTTTTGTCGTTAGGATTTCATTGCGTTGCCTTTCTTGGCTACGGTCCAGGACGGTATCAGCCAGGGTTTGCCGGTACTGGCACTTTTCGCTATCTGCTGACAGTAAAAGAATGACTCCGTTCAAGGAACTACTGATACTATCAACGCATTCAGGAGACATTGAAGCTTATTTCGATGCAGGCAACATCCCTGCTTACTTCCAAAAAGTCGTTTGGATGGGGTATTAATACAAGATGATGTAAGTTTCCGTACTATCTGAGCTAAGATTTATTCTACACCTGTTGCATATCCGAGTTAATTCCGGTCAAATTTGCCGATCTGGGACGATAGTGTGCTCAAGTCAAAACCGATCCAATACAAATCCAACTCAATAGGGAATCGCCCCAAACTAATAGGGTAGCACAGTAACTGCTCGCCTAAGTGTGAATCGCTGCTAATTATATACAAAGCCGTGCGTGCGCGCGGAACAGCTCTGGATTTTATGACGAAGCGGCGCGATGCACGAGAACTGAAATGTACCAAGAAAGGCAGACGGACCGCAAATGCGCAAATGTTTTGAGCCTGTTAGGCAAATACACGCTAGAAACAAGAATTTAGCTCCAGGTCATGTAGCCGTGTTCTCTCGGCCAGCGCGCTTGCGTCGGGGGTGAAATAGTTAAGATAAGCAAGGGTTAATTCTTCAGTCAAAATGAGCTCGGCCATGGTTGTCACTCGTGTTACGGCGACGTAGAAAGCAGACTTCTGCGGGGAGCACCGTGTAGCGTGTCGAAGAGGAGCTAAAACCATTCGGTTGACGGTGAGTCTCTGACACTTCTCGCTGGTCAACGAGAAGGCGGGCAACAGCGGAACTTGCACCACCTGGAGCACAAATGATCTATTTCGAAGTGCCGCTTCGGGGGACTCGGAATGAAAAACGGTAACCACATCGTTGCCGCGGACTTCACGGAATTGACTAGTGGGGGAGGGCTGAATGGAAAGCACCTGACCGATCGTTCCATTTGCCAGATTCAAGGCTCCTGACACGTTCTTCGAGCACTGACTTAGCATTCCGACTGCAACGCGTAGGCGCATGGGCAAGTTGCCTGTTTTATCGTCTCTGATGGTATTTAGACTTCGCCTTCGGCTTGACGAGAGGGCTGCACCTTTTGGACGGCTAACCACAGCTGGAAATTCGTGCAGTACCTGCGAGTGTATCTTACAGAACTCCACACTGCTCGCGTAGTTGAATTCCGCGCGCAAATCATTTGATGTCACGATGATGGGGCAGTATATAGTGCCTTCAGCCAATTCAACAGACCAATTGTGGCGATAGTACGTAGCGTTAACGATGTCCAGGTCGGCTTGGAGAAAAGTCCCGACTCGCCATCGGTTGAGTATATCCCTCCACCGCGGATCAGCTCGGTGCCGCATGTTCTCGTCTAGCATTACGACATAATTGACTGCGCGATATACGTTATACCCTCGAACACGGTCGATATATTTCTTAGCATCTGCAGATTTTATTTTGCTCGTATCCCGAATTGGATCAGGTAGTATGTATGCGGGGAGCCCTGTTACAGGTAGCTGTTGCAACCAATCACCCACAAAAGCACGTGGACCCCGCCTAAAAGACGGCGAGGCTCGTTTCGAGCTCTCGTAGAGATGCGTCCGCCATCCCCAGAAGACTGCTATCCATCGTAGACACCTCATCGATAATAAGCATTTTCAGCCTGGCAAACTGTTCGCGCTGTTCCAAACTGTAGTTATGCTTTGTCTTACCACCGTGAATATCCCAGCCAAAAACTTGTGCAGCGTCTGTCCGTTAGCTGCTTGAGCTGCGAGACCTTGATAGCCTACAGTATCAAGAGCGTCGGTGTTTTTCCAGCTATCCACCAAGGCCTGTAGGTCTTTAATGACCTGGCTTTTCCCCGAACCCGGTAGACCCCCAGAAAACCCACAAGCTGTTAATCTTCAGGGAGTTTATCCACTACGAAAGTCTTCAAGATACAGTAGCCTGCCCGGATAAAGACCTTGTGTTGCTTTTTGTTATGCTGGAAAAAGCGGACTACGGTATGCAAGGATGCGCGCGCCAAAATTGCGTCTGGCGTACTCGATGTCAACGGATCGACCCAAGCGCTATCCACCCATGCGTCTTGTAACATGTGAACTCGGGTCGGTAAATCAGTCGCGACAAGGCGCCTCCCGTAAAACAAACCGGTTGGATTTAGATTACCAGGCGGTCGATTTGGTTCCCAGACAAATGGGGTAAGCGGAGCTCGAGTGGTGGGGCTGGTTTGAACGCGCGGCTAGCGCGGCAGACTCTGATGCATTCTGTAGCAGCGACAGGTTGGAGATGTTGCACGCCAACACCTCGGGAAAAGAGTCTTCAGTCTCGTCGAGCTCGTCGGTGTCTAGGAACTCGATTCCATGAACCGGGTCGCTGACACTGTCGTCCCCGACAACGTCTGCGTTGTCAGTGTATTCACTGTACCGTGGCATATCCGTATCTGTACGGGCGCTAGCCATCTCGCCCGAAGCGTAATAGTCTATAGCGTTGTGATCGAAGAGCCGAGCTTGCCGCGGGGCTGGAGAACACCACCAAACATTAAAATAATCGTCTAGCGAAAAGCCTGATGGTACCAGGTCGACTCTACCGCGAAATGGCAGGAACAGCATCGCCCGCCTTAAACCCCGCAACTTATCTCCTTCCAACTTATCATCGCGATTGTCCGGAAATCTGTAGCCGGTAATCGTGACCACCGCGGCGGACGGACGGCTGTGCACCGAATATGTTTCATACTGAGTGTGGTCGGTTTGGAAACGAAACCCCTTAACTCCAACCTTTGTTTTCTTCACAGCCGCAAAATATCATATGAGCAAGTATTTTCCAGCTCGTCTGGGCACCGCACATAATCCAACAACGGGCTCGATGGCTTGAATCTGGACCCGGACTCGACAGGATTCAACAGGACGTCGAAGGGTTCGTTTTCGAAGATTGAGCTTATCATCGACCCAAGAAAAAGCTTCTCAAAATCACAGGAAGAGTAAAACGGAGTTGCTCTCAGTAAGAACAACGCAGCCATCGGCCCCGACACCTCTTGTGGCTTGGATAGGGTACAGCACATCGACTGCACAACACGACGCCTTGAAGGCTGCATCGGTAGCATCTCCAAGCCTAGCATTTGCCTTATCAAAAGCGTGTATCTGGATCGCATGCGGGTTCTTGACCTCATTCTGGGCCTTTGCTCTGTACTTCATCATGTAGTAAGCCTTCTCAATACATACGGGGTCAAACAGAACGGGTGTTAGTAAGCTGATTTAGCGCAGTGAGATAACATTGTGGCATACCCCCGGCACTTAAAAACTTTATGTCGTGATTAACTTTCAGCGTGGAATTTACGACCGGTACGTTCGTGTTCAGATATTCGCTCCCGATCGACCGCTGAAGAGAAAGTACACCATCGGCGGAGCAGCTAGTCCTTGCACATATTTCTGTGGGGAAAACCATAATACACGTTTTGCCCATAGGTGTGCGCTTCGTCAATTTAAAGCACGATTTCGCATGAGCCCACCGATGTGTCTGATAAAGCAGCAGCGCCTTCGTAACGATCAACGCGTCCTCGGGACCAAGCTGTGGGGCCATGCTGTTGGGCCATGCTGAGAGGACCCGGCAGCGCGATGCGGTGTCCAATATCTTCACCGCTCATACTACATGAAGGCAAGCCCATAGAAGCAGCCTGACGTGCAATTTCCAACTCGGCCAGTTCAGAAGACCCGAAGTTGGAGCCTCACACGGAGCATCGAGCAATCGCGCATCTTCCGGTCCCACGTCGAGGCTTTTTAAAAGCTTCCTTTGGAACGGGAGTGCGCAAATACCGGGGAGAGCACAGTGTGGGCATCGTGTGAGATCGAGCGGAAAGCTAGAGCACGCGATCGACGATACGTAGCGCTTCATTCGCCGTCGAACCGATTAATTTTCTAGCACTTTATAGTACTCCACCGTCCTCGTCGGCATTCCTTCAATCCATTTTAGCATGTGTTCGTGAAGGTCACCGGTTGAGTTCTGGGATTCAGTTGACACGTAAAACGCCTTTGTAACGCCAACAATCCCTGTCCCGGGTCGCGAGCATTGCCTTTCTCGATCGTAATTCAGTAGTACATCGATGAATACATTAATTACCACGTCGTAGTAACTAAATACCAAGGTTAGTATCACTGTTGCCGCAGGTCATTCCTTAAAATCTTACCGGACACAAGCGATCGGGCATGACGCTGCCGCTTCTCCAAGTAAAGATTTAGTAACACGAACCGAGTTGTTGGCTTTCACGTGCATGGTCTCCAACAGGCTGGTCTCCACGAAGCCGCCAAACGCAGCAGCGCGGTACGCCGACGAACTACTCCGAGATAAAGTAAAGAAAATTGAAGGTTGGTCGTATGCGAGCTGCATCGCAAGCAAATCCGACCTTGCTCGCGAGCGCTCTTCATTGGAGCCGTAATGCGCACGCATTCCGGTTGCGACAAAAGAGTACAGATTTCGGATACTCCGATGTGTTTGCAGGGGTGGGTCGTCGGCTCGATTCGCGGCTATATTACGCAGACGCTCCCCTTGGTTTTGTAAGTGCTGCATTAATTCGTCCCGGTTTACCGACGCCACGGAGGCCACTGTCGCAGGCGACATTTTAGCTCGGAGATAGACAGCGTCCATAGCTTGGTGTTGCGCCAGAACATCGAACGCTACTAATGTAAACGAGTGATGGGTCGCGTGTCGCCGTGAAAACAACCGAAGGCAATATAGAACGTATTCTTTCACTCCGATTTGAATTTCGCGCCGCTCATCCAGGCCACCCAGCCCAAACGGGAATAGTTCAACAAAGGTATGGGACCAAAAGGGCATGTCGAAATCTGATATAATGGCAGACGACCTGCGCACAACAACTCTTTCTCGTCGCCCCTGCTTGCCGAACACGTGCTGGGTTCGCTCCGTCTCGTCGCCGTCGGTGAAATTTGTTAGAAGCGCCGAGGCTGTATGAGTATCCGTTTCCTGATCCACACCAACGTCGCTCCGAGCTGGGCTGGGGGCGTTCAAGTGAACAAAGGCGTGGTCTAGCTCCTCAGATGCAGATGCCGCTGCGCCATCACCTGGCTCGTTGGATCTGTCCAGAATTACTTGAGTTTCAATGCATCCCTGCCGCGAAAGAAAATCATGGCTCACCGCTACAGATTTGTAAAGGTAGTTGTTGGTCTCATACCCGACAAGCAGTTCTTTAAGACGCGGCACCCGCGCAGTGTATCGCCGGTACGTTGCTGCTTTTGGAGCGGTGTCATGCTCCCCACCATCGGCAACAACCTCCCGAGGCAAAAGAGACGCCGGTGTTGATGGGTCCGCACGAAAATAGTATGCGTGTGGTCGTATTCCTGTGTGGCGACTCCCTTGCACGACCGTCAACATCTTCGTTGGCTGCGTCAGACTAACCATAGCATGCTCCGTCTCTAAACTCCTCCGGTAACCACCCAATATACAGCCCATTGGCAATTGCAAATCTCGGAGGCTGGCGTAACCTTTTATTCGCGAGCGAGGCGCAGCACGCACGGCAAATGTTGAAGCCTAGACCCCCGTCCAACACACCACGGCGGGAAATTAAGACCCTCTTGAACATCGCGATTTCGCTCGATACGTCGTAACACGCAAGTAGCCCGCCACTCAAACCGCAGGAAGCCTTTAACCGGGCTCTCATAGCCGCCACCAAATTAGGGAAGTTGAAACCAATTTTCGCAGCATCTCGCACAAGGGATGCCAGCAATCGCACACGCAGCATACGCCTTCGGCCAAGCGAGCATTGGAAAGGCTTTCGGCGCACTGCAGCTGTATACGACGCAATTCCTCAGCGGGAACGCAGTCTGGGAAGACCGACCCGATACTATCCCGGTAATTAAATCGCCTCGACCGCTTTTGCTCCCGATTGGAAGGCGAACGGACGTGGTCTCCCGGTACGCTAGTCCGTGAAGGCATCTTTCAAAGTGCAGGAACAACACCACGCCTGACTTCACCAGGGAGTATTTCTTGAGTATTTCTTCGCATCTCTTGCGAATCTCTCGTAAAAGCCGCACAAGGGCCGAAATCCAAGATTTCCCCGGGAAATATACGCCGCAACACTCGCGAGACCAGCAACTCATGGATATCATCATTTCCCGTCCCCTTACCGCGGCCAAAATGAGTGCTGAGCAGCCGACCGACAGCGACGACGACCTTGAGCACGTTGCTGCTGTTCAACGCACGTTGACGGCCCCCGTAATTACAACGGTTAGACAAGCGCGCGACTGGATAGCTCGCCCTGACTCGAGCAAGACCGAATGGGTCGACGTGTCGATGACCCTGTTCATGAAGCGCAAATTTGAGCGCGGGGGTTCCTCAATCTTGTCGACATTAAATGCACTCGAAATTTCGCGGAATCTAGTGCAGCCCTGGGATCCCTGGCGTTTCCACTGCGAAAGAAATACCTAGTACCTATATCGCTTTACCTGGTCCCTTTCAGCTCCAAAGAAACCTGTCGGTCCCAGATCTGACATTTAAGGAGGGCTCCATAGTTCACTTGGTTCATGTGACGGGGCTTTGCCTTCAAGACCGAACCGGAATTCCAAAGGAAACGTTAGTGGGATCGAGCGCGTCACCGAGCAAACGGACGCTGTCCCAACGATACAAACGGACGTATCCAAACTACCACCGAACCGAGCGAAGTCGACCCCGATCATGCCGCTCCTACAAGCCACACTAACGTGAAAGCGTTAAATGAGCCGAGAAGGAGACTTGCTCCATGCGCGCAAGCTCCGATTCACGCGCTTGCTCGGCGATCGACAAGACAGAGGCCAAGTCCGAAGACGACCAAGCTGAGCAGCGCCGCCCAGCAGCGAAGGAAGTCGATCACGAGACGAACACTTCCAAAAGCCACGTTAAACCCAAAAACCCGGAGACGGTTTGTGCTTGATGCGGAGTGATCAGTACGCCGGACGATAGCAGTTGTTATCGATCACTCAATATATTGCCTTCACCATTGATACCCTCCACGCTCGTATTTCCGTCGAATCCGAGGTCTAATACCCGTTGATTATGTGCATCTGCTTCTCGTCAAGTAAAAGCTGTGCTCCGTGGTTACTGGAGGCTAATTAACCCCCGCAGCGTTGCGAGCCGCATGGACAGACCGCTCTGTGAACCATTAGCAGAAGCGCCGCCACGGTGTCCAAGCGCGAGGGCAACTGGAGGTATTCGCACAGCGAGAATGTAATTCTTGGCGCCCTCTATGCTGCCCGTTCGATGGTCGTCTTGAGCTTTCCGTGCCGGCTGGCGCCACTGAGCGGGGTCGGCGGCTGTAAACTGCTGGATGCGTTTTTGCTGCGACAGATAATAAACAGAAAAATTATCTTCCGACAGGGTATATGCCTTCGTTCCCACGCGAACTAACCCCAAATTGGTACAAAGTTCGCAAACCGATTTTGATAGGGTCTGAATAGACTCCAAATAGAAGATTTTATAAATGGCTTAAAGATAATCAGTTATATAAGGTATATTCCACCCTGTTACGTGAGCAGCCATACCGTTTTAAGGAGGGTACTAGTTATAGGTAGAATCAGACGTCGGTGCGATCCCGGTAGGACTCTGGATATAAAATCCAGAAAATTTGTAATGCTTGGTTGACTGGCAGGTCGATTGGGCTTAGTCGATTCAACCAATCTGGGTCATGGTTTGTGACACGAGGTGATTCGGAGTTTTCCCCTGTCCCACCTGGTCGGACATTCTCGGCTTGTGATTGGCCGAGCCGGGAATTTAGTGGGTGTGTACCCATGAATCAGGAAAGAAATGAGAGTGACGGTTCGTGAGGAGTCGCTTTCCCTGGAGCATCAACTACCAGGGTATTGTTCAAGACCAAAGTCAACTGTACCAGGTCGTATGTTCCAAGTCAACTGTACCAGGTGATATGTCCCACGTCAGCTGTACCAAGTCGAATATCTCAAGGCCAATGTACCAAGTCAAATATCTCAAGGCCAATGTACCAAGTCATATGTTCCAAGTCAACTGTATCAGGTCGGATGTTCCAAGTCAACTGTACCAAGGACGTCAAACTACCAGGAACATAGTCCCTGGGAAGGGTCGCCATGAATAGTTTCGTGATTTGCCTGAAGAGGCATGACATCCGAAGAGACGCAAGGTCGACGATCCCCGGCGAACATGAAATCAAGGAAATGCAAGGTTGCTGAGCCTCTGCGTCGGACCCCATACTGAAATCAAGTCAAAGTCAGCAAAGTGTTTGTGTACCCACCACCAGATAGCATAAGTTTATATTCAATCAGAGTCTGTTTTTCCCTCAAGCGCGCAAGTGGCCTGGATAAGTGTGCCTGGCGTTAAGAATACGCAGGGCACCCGGGTTAATTGCAAGCAGTAAGAAGCACGCCGGCTAAGGACTAGTCGTCGTTGGGGCTCCGCTCTCTCAAGTCAAATTACGTGGGGACCAGGGGCGGTGTTCCTGGGGTGAGCCACGTATTTCATATCCTAGTTGGCTCACATTGTCTAGGCTGGTGTGCCATTTCATATTACAGGTTTTGGGCGACTGTCTGTAGTCGTTGCCCAGGATCATTGCGATCGACGGACTGCTGTGCGAAGGGACTGTACCAGGTTGTGACTCGAAAAGTTCCCCTGCTTCAAAGGGGTGGTGCGCGTATTAAATACGTCTGAGCGCCTAGGGACATTTGCCGAGCGCCCTAGGACCGAACGCTCAATTGCGCTTGGCGCTTTCTGCCCGTGTCTCTGGGCATTGAACAAACAATAAGAGACTTGCATATCGTTTTATTTGATTTTATATTTGGTTGGTGGTTATTAACCTTCCCTGACACAGGTAACCCAGGAAAGGGATGTCAGCACTAACCTCACTCGTATATTACTCACCGAACTAACCTGGAACAGGTGGGTGGAAGCCGCGAAGGTAAACGAACCTCAAGGGGATTGACACAAGGAGCACACGCCACCCTGGAACAACTGTTCCAGGGTACTTCTGAGTCAGCGTTTTGCCAGACCAGGCATCGTCCCGCGACTTTGGGTCAGAAGGACACCTGCACTATACAACCTAGGGCGATCAAGGTTTCACCGCCTCGCCTCAGCTGGTGCGCGTGCCTGGATTCGAAGTGCTTTGGATTTCACCGTTCAAGGTTCTAAGTAAGTGAATTTATTGTGAGGTGCTGATATTAATTTCCTACGTTTCTTATGGCGGGGAAGAAAAACAGCGCTACGAAGGCTGTGGCTGGCGATGTACCAAGGCGGTCGCGTCGTCAGCAGGGTTGACGCCGGAGAACCTGGGCCTACTGGTCCAGGAAAGCGGCACCAAGAAGGATGTCGGGAAGGCTTCGGCTCAGGATCAACCTGCTCCAAGACCAGATGCCCAGGACGCGCCGGAGGCGATGTCCCAGGGCGACAAGTCTGCGAGCCCTGGTCCAGGACCTGATACATCTCGTGTCCAGGATCAGAGTGTCTCTGATGCTCTGGTCCAGGCGTCGTCAGTGGGCGCCGATATGGTTGAGTCCCCGGCGACTGGAGTCCAAGATTCTGCGTCGCCGGTTCAAGTGGAGGAGAAGTCGCCAGTGACGACCTTGGTTGTCACTCAAGTGGTGCTTCGACTGATGTTCAAGGTTCGCCTGATGTTCGAGGTCAACGAGCGTTAATGGTCGTGGATCCGGATTCAGCGCATGTGTCAAGAGCTGTTGTACCAGCGCCGTCGTCGTCGATAGTCCCGGGACCTGAGACAGGAGTGTCGCCATTAGGCGGGATCCCTGAATCAGGTCTTGCCACCCCTGGTACAGGGGGACCCGGTTGACAATCGACTGGATGAGGCGCAGGTGTCGCAGTATATGTTGGAGCAGATGGAACGCTGGAGCCAAGTCGCGGCAGGACGCGTGTGCCCCCGAACGTCATTTATGACTGGCCGCGTCCTCGACCGAACCTCAGTTCCTGGTTTGCCGCTGCTCTGACAACAAGTGGGTATTTGGCGGCGAAAATGATGCTGCCAAGCCAACAAGCTGCCTGGATTTCTGAGTTGAGGCCAAGAAGACACTTCATGACGGCTGCTCAAGATGTGACACCAGTCATGGTGCCACCCAGAAGGTTTCCTCCCAATGCGTGCGTGGCCCTGTTCCAGACCCTACTGTTCGAGGCTGGATTTGAGTTCCATAATATCATCCCGGTCTGGTTCAGGACGCGTGCGTCCAGGATCAGTGCCGACGTGATACATTTGGCGGTCGAAGAATTCCAGAATACATCTCTGTGGAATCGAGTGGCGAGAAGCGACCAGGAACATCCCGTTCCGGACGATTTCGGTCCTTGAAGCAGTTCCTGCGAGCCAGAACCTGGACCAGGTGCTGACATGAACGAGGGTGAACCTGAAGCCGGTGATATTCTGATGTCGGACCACGAGGTGGACTTACTTGGTCACTTATTTGTGCGGACGCTCCGTATCACGGGGATTCGCCCAAGAAGTGTGACTGGGTCTTCAGTCGGTGAACCTGAGCCGAAGCGTATACAACATGCTCGACCTCAGACATCGACTCCCTCGTTGGCCTCGTTACCAGAGTACCCGCTGTCCTCAGGAATGCCTTCTCGAATCGTGTCCTCTCAGGATCATGTGAGCTCGGACATTGCGACGGGTGAATACTCTGATACAATTCCGAGTCTGGTGGGACCACTCCGGAACACGGAACATCCGACGAGTCCGCTGGTTCAGGTACTCAGCTGTCCATGAACACCTCATCGGATTCCTCGTTGATGTCTCTGGGGCGGAGTGACATCGCACATGCCCAGGAGCGGGATGGCGTTCTTGACGCATGGGTCTGCTGGAGGCCTCGCAGGTGGAGATACCGGTGGAGGCTTTACGATCATTCGTCGGCCGGCTGAAGTGCCGTTGCCTGTGGATCAAGACGACCAGGACATGGATGACTCTGACTTGGATCATGGTGTGGTCCAGGACCAACGAACCAGGACGCAAGCTGCGACTAGGGGCGCTGTTCAAGGCCCGTACCAAGGAGTATCCTGAATAGGGGAGTTATGATCCAGAGGCTGATGCCAGTGTCGAGGGGCGGTCCTCGTTCTTCGGCACACTCGTCCCGGTCAAGACGAACTTCTGTTTCAGGACGTTCATCCAGGTCAAGACATTCAGGATCAGGAGTATCGACTGGTTCAGGTGCAGCTCAAGTGGCGCTCAATGCCCTCCGTCAACAACAAGAGTCCCTAAGTCGACAGCACACTATGATGTGTGAGCAACAGGCGGCTTGGGACAGGATGGAAGAGCGCATGGAGCAGCGTCAACAAGAAATGCTTCGCGCCCAGGAACATCAACGTCTGGCTCAAGAACATGAGCGTCAAGTCCGTGAGAAGGAACGTCAAGAGGCTGAACAGCGAATTCAGAGTGCCCTGGAACATGCAGCGCACCTGGAACAGGCACGCTTGGACGCAGAACGTCGGGCTCAAGAAGCCGAGAGGCGTATGCTCCAGGAAACAAGTCGTCGATCCCGAAACAGGAAGTTCCAGGGTCCGACATGTTCCAGGATGCAAGTGTCTTAGAGGCACTGCGCCAAGAGTGGTCGCAGAATTTCGCGATGCAGGAAGAACGTTGGAACCAGCGAGAAGTTGAAGTACAAGCTCAACTGCAGACTGAAGTGAGCGCGCGTTTGTCAGCTTATGAAAAGAAGGTTCAGGACTTGGAATTATTACGTACCCAAGAACGACAGGCTGCTCTGGATGCGCAGAAGGCCCTCGCTCAGGAGATCCAGGAACTCAAATCGATGTCGTCGAAAACTCTGGATGCCAAAGCTTCACCGTTTGTCCCTGGTCCAGTGTCTCAGGTACCGACTCAGGTGATGATGGCTAGTGGAGCATCTGTCCCTGAGAGGGTTCCCCCTCAGGTGGCGTTCCAGCCCCAGGTATGATGTCTCGGACTGCTGGTGCGTTGAACACTAAGTATGGAAGCGGAATCCAGGGTGATCAGTTGCGAGCGACTCTTCAGGGTCATGGCCCAGGTTTGTCGGGGCGACTAATCCTGCCCAGCCTGTGAAGGCTGAGCAGCCATCGTCTTCGGTAAGATTTGAAGCTACACCCAAGAATGCGGACAGCTCATTACCCAGGTACAGTGTGCATGGTTCAGGTGCATCTGTACCTGATACATCTCAGTCTGGAGGATCCAAGAAGACGTCTAAGTCGGGAAGTTCGAGGAAGGCAGGTTCCAGGAAGAGTTCGTCCAAGAGAGCAAACGTCGAGAGACCGATTCGTCAGGGCCTGATTTGGACCCTGATCCAAGTGACTCAGATGACTCTGACTCTGACTCTGGTTTCAATAGTGACTCTAGTCTCGACTATAGTCCCAAGACAGTTTCGTCATCAGTGTCCCAGGATGGCACGACGGTGTTCACATACAAGCCATATATCGCTTATAATGCCCTGGAGCAGTTCAAGCGTGATGCACCTGTGGAAGACCGGGTTGCCTGGTGGGAACGATTTGTCGACCTGACGCGCCAAGGTGCATGGGAAGACAGTCAGAAGATCCGTCAACTCAAGGGCAGAATGCCGGCCGCTATTCGAGATTGGTATGGACAGCTCAAGCCCAGGGTCCGACACAGTTGGCCAGCGCTCTCTGAAAATTCAGGCGCGCCTACTGTCGGACACCTGGATCATATGCTGAGAGGTATTATACACTCAGGATGCAGAACGGAGAATCCTCTCTGGACTTCTTCTATCGACTGAATCGGGCTGCTGAAGGCGGATATCGCCTACCTTGCGCCGTCCAAGAAACGTGAAGCCCATGTACGGAGATTCATCAAGAAGCTCAAGGACACTAGACTCAAGACATCGCTTCTGGCCATGACGTTCAAGAACATCGACGACCTGGAGCGTGCGCTCAAGAGGACAAGGCTGTGTGGACTGCGATATACATGATCCAGGTACACTGAGACGTGACCCACGAGCTGACAATATTCCGCACCAAGGACGATTCAAGTCGAAGCGACCTGGTACAGGACGTGCTTATGTCCAGAACGAGGATCACGGCGATGACTCAGGATCTGAAGAGGTAGAAGAGATTGCGGATGACATGTCAGACGAAGAGCTGGTGCTTAAGGCCAAGGTTTCAAGACCCAAGCCGAAAGGATTTCTCGCCGCAACCTGGTTCAGGTAATCAACCTGCTCCAGGTAACAAGTCAGTGACTCAGGGCCAAAATATTGCAGATGAAGTGTATCGGGCCATGGAGAGTGCAGGCTGGCGTCAGCCACCTGGAGCAGGTGCTCCAGGTAAGTACCAAGCCTCAAGTCCAAGACAAGACATGGAGTATTGTGAGAAATGTCGTCGCTGGGGGTCGCACACCCGAAGCAAATTGTTGGAGTGATCTGATCTGCGACCGTTGCCACCGACGTGGACACCCTACTAATAGGTGCAAGGTGTCCCCATGTTCCATGTGCGGAAGTTTCCACGACCACGGTGAATGTGAATCCTGGAAAATCCTTCAAGCCATCAAGAGTGCTGC
>JAAVTI010000604.1:0-21027 GCA_011947335.1 Phytophthora constricta | reverse complement strand
CCACGCGAACTAACCCCAAATTGGTACAAAAGTTCGCAAACCGATTTTGATAGGGTCTGAATAGACTCCAAATAGAAGATTTTATAAATGGCTTAAAGATAATCAGTTATATAAGGTATATTCCACCCTGTTACGTGAGCAGCCATACCGTTTTAAGGAGGGTACTAGTTATAGGTAGAATCAGACGTCGGTGCGATCCAGGTAGGACTCTGGATATAAAATCCAGAAAATTTGTAATGCTTGGTTGACTGGCAGGTCGATTGGGCTTGGTCGATTCAACCAATCTGGGTCATGGTTTGTGACACGAGGTGATTCGGAGTTTTCCCCCTGTCCCACCTGGTCGGACATTCTTGGCTTGTGATTGGCCGAGCCAGGAATTTAGTGGGTGTGTACCCATGAATCAGGAAAGAAATGAGAGTGACGGTTCGTGAGGAGTCGCTTTCCCTGGAGCATCAACTACCAGGGTATTGTTCAAGAACCAAAGTCAACTGTACCAGGTCGTATGTTCCAAGTCAACTGTACCAGGTGATATGTCCCAAGTCAACTGTACCAAGTCGAATATCTCAAGGCCAATGTACCAAGTCGAATATCTCAAGGCCAATGTACCAAGTCATATGTTCCAAGTCAACTGTATCAGGTCGGATGTTCCAAGTCAACTGTACCAAGGACGTCAACTACCAGGAACATGGTCCCTGGGAAGGGTCGCCAGGAATCTTTTCATGATTTGCCTGAAGAGGCATGACATCCGAAGAGACGCAAGGTCGCCGATCCCCGGCGAACATGAAATCCAAGGAAACGCAAGGTTGCTGAGCCTCTGCGTTGGACCCCATACTGAAATCAAGTCAAAGTCAGCGAAGTGTTTGTGTACCCACCACCAGATAGCATAAGTTTATATTCAATCAGAGTCTGTTTTTCCCTCAAGCGCGCAAGTGGCCTGGATAAGTGTGCCTGACGTTAAGAATACGCAGGGCACCCGGGTTAATTGCAAGCAGTAAGAGGCACGCCGGCTAAGGACTAGTCGTCGTTGGGGCTCCGCTCTCTCAAGTCCAAATTACGTGGGGACCAGGGGCGGTGTTCCTGGGGTGAGCCACGTATTTCATATCCTAGTTGGCTCACATTGTCTAGGCTGGTGTGCCATTTCATATTACAGGTTTTGGGCGACTGTCTGTAGTCGTTGCCCAGGATCATTGCGATCGACGGACTGCTGTGCGAAGGGACTGTACCAGGTTGTGACTCGAAAAGTTCCCCTGCTTCAAAGGGGTGGTGCGCGTATTAAATACGTCTGAGCGCCTAGGGACATTTGCCGAGCGCCCTAGGACCGAACGCTCAATTGCGCTTGGCACTTTCTGCCCGTGTCTCTGGGCATTGAACAAACAATAAGAGACTTGCATATCGTTTTATTTGATTTTATATTTGGTTGGTGGTTATTAACCTTCCCTGACACAGGTAACCCAGGAAAGGGGTGTCAGCACTAACCTCACTCGTATATTTCTCACCGAACTAACCTGGAACAGGTGGGTGGAAGCCGCGAAGGTAAACGAACCTCAAGGGGATTGACACAAGGAGCACACGCCACCCTGGAACAACTGTTCCAGGGGTACTTCTGAGAGTCAGCGTTTTGCCAGACCAGGCATCGTCCCGCGACTTTGGGTCAGAAGGACACCTGCACTATACAACCTAGGGCGATCAAGGTTTCACCGCCTCGCCTCAGCTGGTGCGCGTGCCCGATTTGAAGTGCTTTGGATTTCACCGTTCAAGGTTCTAAGTAAGTGAATTTATTGTGAGGTGCTGATATTAATTTCCTACGTTTCTTATGGCGGGGAAGAAGAAAAACAGCGCTACGAAGGCTGTGGCTGGCGATGTACCAAGGCGGTCGCGTCGTCAGCAGGGGTTGACGCCGGAGAACCTGGGCCTACTGGTCCAGGGAAAGCGGCGCACCAAGAAGGATGTCGGGAAGGCTTCGGCTCAGGATCAACCTGCTCCAAGACCAGATGCCCAGGACGCGCCGGAGGCGATGTCCCAGGGCGACAAGTCTGCGAGCCCTGGTCCAGGACCTGATACATCTCGTGTCCAGGATCAGAGTGTCTCTGATGCTCTGGTCCAGGCGTCGTCAGTGGGCGCCGATATGGTTGAGTCCCCGGCGACTGGAGTCCAAGATTCTGCGTCGCCGGTTCAAGTGGAGGAGAAGTCGCCAGTGACGACCTTGGTTGTCACTCCAAGTGGTGCTTCGACTGATGTTCAAGGTTCGCCTGATGTTCGAGGTCAACGAGCGTTAATGGTCGTGGATCCGGATTCAGCGCATGTGTCAAGAGCTGTTGTACCAGCGCCGTCGTCGTCGATAGTCCCGGGACCTGAGACAGGAGTGTCGCCATTAGGCGGGATCCCTGAATCAGGTCTTGCCACCCCTGGTACAGGGGGACCCGGTTGACAATCGACTGGATGAGGCGCAGGTGTCGCAGTATATGTTGGAGCAGATGGAGCGCTGGAGCCAAGTCGCGGCAGGACGCGTGTGCCCCCGAACGTCATTTATGACTGGCCGCGTCCTCGACCGAACCTCAGTTCCTGGTTTGCCGCTGCTCTGACAACAAGTGGGTATTTGGCGGCGAAAATGATGCTGCCAAGCCAACAAGCTGCCTGGATTTCTGAGTTGAGGCCAAGAAGACACTTCATGACGGCTGCTCAAGATGTGACACCAGTCATGGTGCCACCCAGAAGGTTTCCTCCCAATGCGTGCGTGGCCCTCTTCCAGACCCTACTGTTCGAGGCTGGATTTGAGTTCCATAATATCATCCCGGTGTCGTTCAGGACGCGTGCGTCCAGGATCAGTGCCGACGTAATACATTTGGCGGTCGAAGAATTCCAAGAATACATCTCTGTGTAGCTGATCGAGAAGTGAGAAGCGACCAGGAACATCCCGTTCCGGACGATTCGGTCCTTGAAGCAGTTCCGGTGAGTCAAGAACCTGGACCAGGTGCCGACATGAACGAGGATGAACCTGAAGCTGGTGATATTCTGATGTCGGACCACGAAGTGGACGTACTCGGCCACCTATTTGTGCGGACGCTCCGTATCACGGGGTTCGCCCAAGAAGCGTGACTGGGTCTTCAGTCGGTGAACCTGAGCCAAAGCGTATACAACGTGCTCGACCTCAGACAGCGACTCCCTCGTTGGCCTCGTTACCAGAGTACCCGCTGTCCTCAGGAATGCCTTCTCGAATCGTGTCCTCTCAGGATCATGTGAGCTCGCACATTGCGACGGTTGAATACTCCGATACAATTCCGAGTCTGGTGGGACCATCTGGAACATCCGACGAGTCCGCTGGTTCAGGTACTCAGCTGTCTATGAACACCTCATCGGATTCCTCGTTGATGTCTCTGGGGCGGAGTGCGGCATCGCACATGCCCAGGAGCGAGATGGCGTTCTTGATGCATGAGTCTGGAGGCCTCGCAGATGGAGATACCGGTGGAGGCTTTACGATCATTCGTCGGCCGGCTGAAGTTCCGTTGCCTGTGGATCAAGACGACCATGACATGGATGACTCTGACTTGGATCATGGTGCGGTCAGGACCAACGAACCAAGACGCAAGCTGCGCCTAGGGGCGCTGTTCCAAGGCCCGTACCAAGGAGTACCCTGAATACGGGGAGTTATGATCCAGAGGCTGATGCCAGTGTCCCGAGCGGCGGTCCTCGTTCTTCGGTACACTCGTCCCAGTCACGACGAACTTCTGTATCAGGGCGTTCATCCAGGCCAAGACATTCAGGATCGGGTGTCTCGACTGGTTCAGGTGCAGCTCAAGTGGTGCTCAATGCTCTCCTTCAACAAGAGTCCCTTAGTCGACAGCACACTATGATGTGTGAGTAACAGGCGGCTTGGGACAGGATGGAAGAGTGCCTGGAGCAGCGTCAACAAGAAATGTTTCGCACCCAGGAACCGCAACGTCTGGCCCAAGAACATGATCGTCAAGTCCGTGAGAAGGAACGTCAAGAGGCCGAACAGCGAATTCAGAGTGCCCTGGAACATGCAGCGCACCTGGAACAGGCACGCTTGGACGCAGAACGTGTCGGGCTCAAGAAGCCGAGAGGCGTATGCTCCAGGAGAACAAGTCGTCGATCCCGAAACAGGAAGTTCCAGGGTCCGAAATGTTCCAGGATGCAAGTGTCTTAGAGGCACTGCGCCAAGAGTGGTCTCAAAATTTCGCGATGCAGGAAGAACGTTGGAACCAGCGATAAGTCGAAGTACAAGCTCAACTGCAGACTGAGGTGAACGCGCGTTTGTCAGCTTATGAAAAGAAGGTTCAGGACTTGGAATTATTACGCACCCAAGAACGACAAGCTGCCCTGGATGCGCAGAAGGCCCTGGGTCAGGAGATCCAGGAACTCAAGTCGATGTCATCCAAGACTCTGGATGCCAAAGCTTCACCGTTTGTCCCTGGTCCAGTGTCTCAGGCACCGACTCAGGTGATGATGGCTAGTGAGGCATCTGTCCCTGCGAGGGTTCCCCCTCAGGTGGCGTTCCAGCCCCATGTCTGATGTCTTGGACAGCTGGTGCGTTGAACACTAAGGATGGGAGCGGAATCCAGGGTGATCAGTTGCGAGCGACTCTTCAGGGTCATGGCCCAGGTTTGTCGGGGGCGACTAATCTTGACCAGCCTGTGAAGGCTGAGCAGCCATCGTCTTCGATATGATTTTAAGCTACTCCCAAGAATGCGGACAGCTCATTACCCAGGTACAGTGTGCATGGTTCAGATGCATCTACCCCTGATACATCTCAGTCTGGAGGATTCAAGAAGGCGTCTAAGTCCGGAAGAGCCAGGAAGGCTGGCTCCAGGAAGAGTTCGTCCAAGAGAGGCAAACGTCGGGAGACCGACTCGTCAGGACCTGATTCGGACCCTGATCCAAGTGACTCAGATGATTCTGAGTCGGACTCAGGTTCAAACAGTGACTCTAGTCTTGACTGAAGTCCCAAGACAGTGTCGTCATCAGTGTCCCAGGATGGCACGACGGTGTTCACATACATGCCATATATCGCTTATAATGCCCTGGAGCAGTTCAAGCGTGACGCGCCTGTGGAAGGCCGGGTTGCCTGGTGGGAACGTTTTGTGGACCTGACGCGCCAAGGCGCATGGGAAGACAGTCAGAAGATCCGTCAACTCAAGGGCAGGATGCCGGCTGCTATCCGGGATTGGTATGGGCAGCTCAATCCCCTGGTCCGACACAGTTGACCAGCGCTCTCTGAAACGTTCAGGCGCGCCTACTGTCGGACACCCGGATCATTTTGTGAGATGTATTATACACTCAGGATGCAGAATGGAGAATCATATCTGGACTTCTTCAATCGACTGAATCGGGTTGCCGTGAAGGCGGATATCGCCTACCTTGCGCCGTCCAAGAAACGTGAAGCCCATGTACGGAGATTCATCAAGAAGCTCAAGGCCACTGGACTCAAGACATCGCTTCTGGCCATGACGTTCACGAACATCGACGACCTGAAGCGTGCGCTCAAGAGGACAAGGCTGTGTGGACTGCGGATACACATGATCCAGGTACACCGAGACGTGACCCACGAGTTGACAATATTCCGAACCAAGGGCGATTCAAGTCGAAGCGACCTGGTTGAGGACGTGCTTATGTCCAGAACGAGGATCACGGCAATGACTTAGGATCTGAAGAGGTAGAAGAGATTGCGGATGACATGTCAGACGAAAAGCTAGTGCTTAAGGTCAAGGTTTCGAGACCCAAGCCGAAAGGGATTTCCTCGCCGCAACCTGGTTCCGGTAATCAACCTGCCCCAGGTAACAAGTCTGTGACTCAGGGCCAAAATATAGCACATGAAGTGTATCAGGCCATGGAGAGTGCAGGTCGGCGTCAGCCACCTGGAGCAGGTGCTCCAGGTAAGTACCAAGCCTCAAGTCCAAGACAAGACATGGAATATTGAGAGAAATGTCGTCGCTGGGGTCGCATACCGAAGAAAATTGTTGGAGTGATCTGATTTGCGATCGCTGCCACTGACGTGGACACCCTACTAATAGGTGCAAGGTGTCCCCATGTTCCATGTGCGGAAGTTTCCACGACCACGGTGAATGTGAATCCTGGAAAACCCTTCAAGCCATCAAGAGTGCTGCTCGACAAGGAACACTCAAGGACATACCTAGCCATCTTCTGGATAAACTCCTAGGTGGCTAAGCCAATTCTGGAAATCACATGTTAAACTAGCGAGCCCGCTGGATAGCCGTCCAGTACGTGTCGGGCTAAGGCCCATAGAATTGTGTGTCCTAGTGTATGTCGGTCCAGGATTGAGAGCCAAGAACCAAGATAACTATCAATGCATGACTACTGTGTATCAAGATCAACCTCCATATCCTGATCTATCTCCACTACCGGGAACATAAGATCCTGAAACACTTGACTCAGGTGAAGTCACGGAGTCCCAGTTACTACCAGGAGATATATATGGTAGAATAGCGTGTCCGTTCGGACAATAAGATTTTCAGTGTAGAATTTGACAATAGGATTTCTTCAATCATAATCGACTATACCTTCAGTCTGACCAATCAACAGTCTAGAAATCATCTGCTTTTGAGAAAGGAAAGTCTCGGACAATTCGGACATATTTTATCCGAATGCATAAAAATATCTGATATCGTTTTAGTGAAAACAAGTTTATAAAATATCCTAAAAATAGCATTTTTATTCGGACATTTACCGGATAGGGAGGGTCAGACAGACGAGGTGACGTGGCAGCCACTCAAAAAGAAGATGTCGACCAAGGCATTGATACCTGGGAACTCGCAAAGGGCGCGCTTGACGGCCCTTAACACGTTCGAGCGATTTGCGACTGCAGAACATCTCTCTGTAAAGGAGATTTGCACTTTTGAAAGTACTGACACGTCTGGGGACATGCTCTACATTGTTCTCGACAAATTTGCTATGTATTTAGCTTTTAAAGGAACTTCGAAAGGCTCGTTGCTATCTAAGAACTCTGTTGCTAGCTACTTTGGAAATGTCAAGAACCACCTCTTGGAGTTATATCCAGCTCTCAACGCTGTATCGGGAAGACGGTTTCAAAAAATTGCATCAATTCTCGATAAGTACTGCGCCAAGCGGGGTTCTGACTACACGCAGCAGGCGCCACCATGCACCAAGGCTGACCTACGAGCTCTGGCTACAGCAATTCTTAAGGGAGCTACGGTAGCTGACGATTACAAAGACTTCACGCTTCTCAATCTACTGTGGTATCTGCTGGGCCGCTCCTCAGACACTCTCGCCTTGATGAAAAGCCAAGTAGCAGTATATCCAGGTATGCGCTACTCGTGTTATTACTCAATGTATGGATTGTTCATGTTATATTAATATAAAACATTTCTTATTAATGTAGGTGGCTGTTTGTACATCAGCTTTAAGCGGTTGAAATCAGCATCAAACCAGGGTGCTTCATTATTTCACGACCCAAGCGATTTTTCTTCCTTTCCTATTCACGCTCTAGCTGTGGCGACCATTATGCAAACTTCTCCGAGTGAGTTTTTGCTAGACCACCTCCCAAGAGACACCCGGAAATTACCGCCAGTCTCCCAGACAGAGACTCCTCTACGCGATCTGCTCGTGGATGGATGCGTGCAGGGCAAACAGTCAACCAAGAAAGTCACACCTGTTCCCGGTATGCACGCCTACTTGAATCGCGTTCTGCAAAAGTGGGGTGCTGATTGCGTGAGAGATGATGTCCGCTTGACGAAGGGGCTCTCATCGCACTCGTTTCGCAGAGGCGCAGCTCAAAATGCAAACGGAAACAGTGATGTTAGCACGCCATGGATTCTCGATAGAGGTGGTTGGAGCATGACAGCAGTGAGCAAGGCTTTCAACTACATTGTGAGCACGACACATGAGGATCAGCAGGTTGGCAAAACATTGGCCGGGTGGGATTTGCAAGCCAAATTTCAATTGCCTACCTTGCGGTGCTTTGATGGGGTGGTGCTGCACAGAATTGACATGCTACAGGGGCTTCTGTTTACGACTGCCCGCGGGCTTTCTGATGCCTTCAATTTCCGGGAAGATGTCATTGAAGTTATGACGGCTGTTGCGCTGCTCCACTACCACGACATACTACAGCTTGCCCCGGACTCTCCCTACATCAAACGTGTTCGTCAAGCGCTAGGTCAGCTGCCTATTAGTGAAAACGAGGTCATTGCATGGGCACTTACCATCTGTGGCGCATTAGCGGAGTCTGAGAGAACTCATTCCGACGACAGCAAATCGAAACCCGCGCACTCGGATCCAAAGCTCTCTACCACGGATGCGCTACTGCAAAAGCAGTTCGTTTTGATTGAGCAGCAAACTCAGCTCATTGCTAGTTTAAGCTTAGAAGTGTCGTCATTGAACAAGCGAGTGGAGAGTTTAGAGGATCCATCATCGGCATCCAGGGTCCTCAGGACTGTGTTTCGTCAAGAATGGGGCCAAGCAAACAGCTCACATCACCGGCGCGCACGCGCTCACGCTCGAAGCAGCTCGCTTCTGTCTGGTACGAATGGTTTTGTGATCTGTTACCGTTTGCACGTAAAGACAGAAGACGTTATCATGAGTGTAAAGTGACCGTGGCTTTCATGAGGGTTTTCTTACTGAATGGATACGACACGACGGGTAGCGACAGCGTAGCTAAGGCTCGAATTCTGGAGTTGGGCCGTACTGCTCAGGCCGGCATCCACGCGTTTCTGGAGGACAATAAGGTCAAGGCGAAGTCAGTTGGAACAACCGTCAAGATTCTAAAGCGCATGCATGCCGAAGGCAAACTGAACTGCCACATAAACCGCTACCTGAAGTTAGTCGATGAAGGCCTAGTTGCTGATGTGACGCCACCTAAGTCGGTGCATGAACTCCTCCCGCGCTTTAGCTGAGCAGAAATAGCGAACGTACAAAAAACAGTGCAAACAACACACATTAAAATTCTTGCGAGGCATCATCTCACGTTAGACCACGTACAATTTGTATACATACCTACTCACGGTGCTTGTCACGATATACGCTACTGACGGCGCCACTTCCCCGGAGCCGCCGCGCTGTCCACGTCCTGTTGCTGCAGGCCCCGAGGGCCGCCACTTCCCCGGAGCCGCACCCTGGAGCCGCAACCCTTAACTGAAGCCGCCACCGCCGTCCACGTTGTCTTTGCCAAAATTTTGTGTGCAACACATACTAACTGTAACAGCCAATATATTAGATTTTCAAGTTGTCCGAGTGTCCGCCGGGTTGTCCGAACTTACACGGTATGGATGGTGGACAGATCATGACGATGGTTGTAAGCGAGGGATTGCCCTGGTACATGGTGCAGTGAACAATCGGCGAACCAGTATCCTGTTGGACTCTGGTGCATCTGTGAGTATGATTAGTCTCGATTTTGCACGTAAGTTGGGACTCGTGCTCTCAAGAACATCGACCAGGTTCGTATATCTGGTTTAGGTGGTGTGCCGACGACCTCGTGTGGTTTATGTTCTGGATTTGGTGGTGGCGAATATTGGTGAAGGAATTGAAGTGTTGCTTGGGATGAATTTTATGTATGCCGCGGGGGTACGACTTGAGGCTTGGTCATGCTACCTGACGAAGAAACTATTGTCTTGAAACAGAGTCATGTACCAGGTCATGTAGGCGTGGATTTACCTGTCCTGACTCAGGAGAGCATGTACCTGGATCCTGGTCAAGGTGCAGTGGTTCGGATGAAGTATGGACAAACCAACCCTCAACGGGAGGTTGTCTGGGTTGGACGAGGTGACCGCTGGGTGACGAGGATTATGTATACTGCTAAATCCTGGCCCGTCGCGGTTAAAGTGGTGAATGTCTCAGACAAGAAATTGTGGATTGACACCAGAACCCCGCTGGCCAGGATTGTGGAATATGGCTTCTTTCCCAGAGCAGGACGTTTCGTGCGACCTGGAACATCCCGGTATCGAGGGTTGCAACAACGCATTTACGAAACACTGTGTCGAACCAGGCTAGAGTTCGCGCTGAAAAACTGGCTCAGGACCTCCAAGGCCCTGAACCACCATGTGTTAAGCGTCCTACTTATCCCTGGCGGATCAAGATCCTGTTGCCCAGATTTCCTGGAGTTGTCGAAGAGAGGGTGGCTATGGTCATTCCCCGCCTAAGAAAATGCGATTCAAGGTTGAACGAGCGCCTGAAGAAACTCAGGAACATGTGTCCCAGGGCGTGGATGTTTCAGATGCGGAAACCCAGACCGACATGATCCAGTTTCAAGACGTTGAAGTCTGTGATGTTGGTGTAGATGTCATGGATTTAGATGAAGAGACATTGGCGATGTTCGTAGACGCGCTGGAAGAAACCCTTGATGATCCTGAAGCACGAGACGATGTGGAACCAGAGTAGGAAGTGAACCAGGTTGACGATGAAGATTATGGTGAATGTTACCTGGATGTGCCCATCTCGGCCCTCCCTAGTACACCTGTACAAAGGCTAGAGGAATCATATCTCGCGTGTATGCGGATCAGTGCTGAAGATCTGGTTGATGATCCAGGGGTGTATCTGCACGAGGGTAGTGAATAACTGTCTCAGCTGCGGGACCAGTTGGCTATACTCCCTGAGTTAGCGGACCTGAATCCCAAGTGTGATATTGCTCAAGCTGATGTTGGTGTTCCAGGTGTGACAACGCCTCCGATGAATTGGAAGCTGCGAAGGATTCTGGAACGTCATCATTCAAGATTTCTGAGCGATGGCAACGCTGCACCTGCACCTGCTCGTGGTGTTGTTTGCGACCTGGATGTTGGCGACGCAAAACCCTTGGCTCAAAGATCCAGGCAGATTGCGCCTCACCTGCTTCAGAAAGTCTACGACCTGCTCAAAAGCTCCTGGAACATGAACTGATCGAGTTCTCAGATTCGCCTTGGGCATTTCCGATTGCGATTGTCCTCAAGAAAAATGGTGTGGGCATAAGGATGTGTATTGATTATCGCTTGGTGAACGAGTTTATCAAGTTATCACGCTATCCCCTACCATTCAGTGACGACCTTCTAATTGTATTGTGGTTCATGTCTCTGGACATGGCTAGTGGTTTCTGGGCAATCATGATGATGGAACGCGCTAAGTGGATTCCAGCTTTCATTTGCCCCTTTGGACATTTTCAGTGGATCATGATGCCATTTGGACTCAAGAATGCGCCACTGATCTATCAGTGCGTAATCAATAACTGTTTATGGGGATTCGTTCGGTTGCCTCCAGATGAAGAGGCTCAGGTTGACCGTGCGGTTCTTGAGTATCTAGGTCTGGACAACCTGGAACATGATCACCCTGAAACTATTGAACCTAAAGTCCCGATCCTGGGAGAAATGATGACAGTGTTCCAGCGTAACATCCCTATGCCTTCTCATGTGGGTCCTGTTTCGGGGCGAAGTTCGTATATTGGCGATATCGCACATGGAACAGAAACCTGGGACAGGTTGTGCGAATATCTGAATGCATTGCTGTTCAGGCTCAGGTACTGGAACATTTCAGTAAGTCTGCCCAAAAGTGAGTTTGGGAAGTTGACGATCCCGTACCTCTCACGCGAGGTTAGTGCCGAAGGTATTCATGCTGTGCCCAAGATTGCTAAGGCGGTTCAGGAACTCCCGTTCCCGTCTACTCTGAAAGGTGTTCACTCATTTCTGGGCAGCCTGAACTACTATAATAAGTTCATCGAAGACCTGCCTGTGGTTGCTGCTGTACTCTACGAGTTGACCGAGGAGCAGGTGCGGTCTGGCAGAGATCTCTCCAAGGCTGAGGAGGCGTTCGAGATCCTAAAGATGAAAATTGTGTCTACCCCGCTCTTACGCCATCCTGATCGGACCAAGTCGTTTGCAATAATTTTGCATGCCATCCCCTGGGCAGTGTCAGCTATTCTAGATCAGGAACATGACGGTGCGATTCAGCCTGTGCGATTTACGGGAAGAGTCCTGAATGGGTATGAGGTCAAGAACCATGTTGCAGAGAAAGAAGTTGTCGCCCTGCTCCGGGTGCTTAGTGTTTTCAGGCCCTTGATCGCGAGCTGTCACTTGGTGGTGTATACCAGGTGCAGTGTTCTGAGCTGGTTTCTCAGGTCAAAATCCCTGGACGGTCGAAGTCTACAGTGGGCAGCGATGTTATCGCCCTGGTCCATGGAAGTGCACAAGGTCGATCGGGACCAGGACGGGCTCGCAGCTATCCTTGGTGCAGGAATCACTCCAAGGGAACTCCTGGACCAGGTTGCGGAATCTTTGATCCCTGCCAAGGGGCTAGTCAGGCCACCTCCTCTGATTAGTTTGGAGATGTTGGAGGCCGACTGCCAAGGTTTCGTCATGAGTTTTGATGGCGCAGCCAAGACCTCGCACGTCAAGGGGGTTGTGGTTGTATATTGTGAAAGATACCTGGATGTGAAGTTCTGAAGGCGAAAGCATATTTCCTTGAAGATGTGACAGTAAATGATGCTGAATATCATGTTAAAGGGGATGGAGTTAGCCCTGGAATATGACATCCAGGAACTGGTCGTGGTTGGAGATTCAAAAATCGCCATCAAACAGGTTCAAGGTTTCATCAACTGCAATCAACCCAACTTGCAACGTAGACTGGCTGAGGTCGAAACATAGAAACCCAGGTTCAAGTCGTCAGGTTGTTACATGTGAAGCGTGACTATAATCAGGCTGCAGATTACCTGACGTCTAAGACACTTGTTCTGGGGAAATTTGGGAGGTCGAAGATGATGACGAGAAAGCCCACCTGAAACATGTGTCCAGGATCGAAGAAAAGGTTATCAAACCCGAGGTAGAAGCTGAAGAACACAAGACATCAGAGACAGTGCCAGTGGAGGATGCTGAGAGTATGGTCCATGGCACCAAAGTTATGGCCGCGATTACGCGAAGTCAGTCCAGGGACAGTATGGCTCAAAGACAGTCTGATAACCCGCTTGCAATCCGGGATGAACGTTGGCGACGTATTAAAGCACATCAAGATGCTGACCCTCGAATGATCGAGATCAAGCAGTATCTCAGAGGTGACTTTGGGGAATTCTCGCGAGTCCAACTCAAAAGATTGCCAAGATCGCTGATCGAATGGTTTAGATTCCCGTGATGTATTGTACTACCTGAACCAGTTGACTGCTAACCGACCCAGGAACAGTAACACTGAACCAAGGTTGGTGATACCTGGAACATTGCGAGCAGATATCTTGCACTACGTACATGAAGACTCTCAGGGCGGACACCAAGGCATTACCAGGACATATGAACGACTGCGTCGTAAATACTACTGGCCTGGAATGTACGCGGACGTGGAAAAAACTCGTCAAAGAATGTGTTGATTTTGCGTCCGCCAAGGGGCGACAGCCAAACTCAGGACCATCTCCTGGTAAAGTTGAACCAAGACGCCCGTTCGAGGTGGTGTCAATGGATTTTGTCACCCACATGCCTAAGTCCGAACGAGGTAATACTTTTTACTACTGTTCCAGGACATGTTTTCAGGATATGTGATGTGCAAACCCATGAGTGCCACAACCGCCAAGGATGTAGCCGAGGATTACGAAGAATGTGTCTTCAGGCACTTTGGAGCAAGCTCTATGATCAGGCACGATCAAGATCCCAGGTTCATGAGCGAAGTTTTTACCAGGTTCAGGGAGCTCTTGGGCAGTAAGCAGCGAGCGACCCTAGCGTATAGCCCTCAGGCGAATGGCCAACAGGAGTGATCGGTGCAGACAGTCATGAGGAGTGTCCGAGCTTATGTAGCTGAACCAGATCAGACTGACTGGGACGACCACGCAGAGCGATTGATGCTCGCCTTGAACACTTCTTACGATGCGACCAGGATGGATACCCCATTTTAGCTGGTACATGGCTGGGATGCTTGTGGAACAGTATCGGCTATGATTGGACCTCGTCCATCTAGTGTTCCAGAGAGGACCGCGTTCGAATGGCGACGTAAGTTCCAGAGAGACTATGGTTATGCACTTGCGTGTGCAAAGGATCTCCAGGAACAGGCTAAGCGTACCAGGTCTGAGGAACAGACCAGGAAGTGGTGAGAATTTTCGGATCGGATTAAATTTGGATTTGAGGCGGGCGATGCGGTATGGCTTTATATCCCTAAAGTTACAACTATATTGAGCCACAAGCTCGCACACCTCTGGCATGGCCCATTTATGATTGAAGAGGTGCAAAATAATTTCAGGGTGAAACTCAAGATCGAGGACACTGGCTACCGCGTGAACCCATGGGTTCATGTTAGCCGACTGAAGCCGAGGCACTCTTCCCAGAACGACCAATGAACCAGGTGGAAATGAACGAGGATGATGATTTTGACACCGCATTATTACCTGAGGACAGCTGGGAGCCACACAACCAGAACAGTGAGTACGAGGTTGAAAAAATCCTAGATCTAAGATGGACCTAGAGAACCAGAACGTGGAAGCGTATTCGCGAGTACCTGGTCAAATGGAAAGGTTATCAGGATCCAGAATGGTTACCAATGACACAGCTCAATTGTGGTGCTCTCCTGTATGACTTTAACAAGGGTGCCAGAGCGAGAGCCAGGTTCCGCACTATGCAAGCAGGCGACGATCATCCTGGTAATTAATGTTCAAGGACAGTGTACCTGGAACATGTGACCGTTGACAGTGTGAACCATGAACAGTGAAGTGTGTGAAGATATTATTGATGAACCCCAGTTACTAAAAATGGAAAGGGAATGCGGGTGTCTTAGGGCAATGGTGCTCAAGATGCCCGTCCCGGGCCCTTAAAGCCCGGAGTGGAAGTACCAGGGTAATAGAAGTTACCCATGGTCCTAATCCACAAATGCATGACCTGAACCATTAAGTGACAATGATGAACCTGAAACATGAGACCCAGAGACATAGTGATTCGAGAAAAAGGTAAAGCTGTTATTCCTGGGACTTATGAAAGTACGACTACGCGACGACATGCAGAACATCAAAGTTAGTGGCCCAGGTCATAACTTGTTCCAGGATCAGAGATCCAGGTGCGTGATTGGATTCTTGGCGCGAACCACATGTGACAACCTGGTACGTTGGAGATCCACAGGCAGATGCGAAATCGTCTGCCTCTCGTTCTCGGCAGTCGCCCACTGTGTTCGACCAGGTTCAGCCCAATCCAGAGTCTCAAGTTGAGTCATCAGACTCACGGGCTCCGTCTTGTTTGCCTTGGCGACACGAGGATCCATCCAGATCCAGTAGCAACACTTGTTGGGCAACGTCCAGATACCAGGCTCCTGAAACAGTGTGTCGACGAAACCAGGCACCTGAGACATCACCTTCACCTGAGCCTCGTAATCCTCCTGGAGCAGTGCCCGGCGGCTTCGACGAGCAGTGTGTATCTTCATGGAATCAAGGTCAGTCTTCTTGTCGATGACCACCCAGTGTTGGACCTCCCAGAACGCACGACAATGCTTCTTCATGAACTTGACGTAGTTGTCCAAGGCCTGCTTGACTTGTTTACTGAGCTTGGTGCGTTCATGGAAATATAACTCCGTGATCCGGCTCTCGAACATAGTGTTCCAGGGAGCGAGTGTTTCAAGGTCCCGATATTTCTGGGCATTCCAACGTGCCTTGAGCGGTTCGGACTTGAACTTGTTCGGCTCATAATCCGGAAATCCAGGGGACTGCAGTGCATGCTTGGACGAAGCACTCGCGAACTGCATCAGAGCACCGTAGTGACGCCAACTGACAATGCCTCGGTGAGGCACCTCAACCTGCTCCAGTTCCGCGATAGTGAGTTCCTTGTAGGACTTACGAGCCAGCGGCGACTTGGACCTGAGTTCGGCAGCCTTCGATCGGCTGGGGTTGTCTTCTGTCGCTTGGACGCACGCTTGTCCTTCTTGGTCGTTGGGGTCTCGGGCGCTGGACCTGGAACATCTTCATCGTCGTCACTTGAATCAAGGAGGCGACGCTTGGTTGAACTGGGTCTGGGCGAGGCTGCATAGGTATTGCTGTCTTGAGTCACTGTACCAGGGACGTTGGTGTCTGGTACAGGGACCTCTGGAGCAGGGACCTCTGGAACATAATCCGGATCTTGAGCGGTGTTGTCTTCCTCGTCGGATGACTCTTGAACAGGATCAGTAAGGGCTTGACACCCCTGGTCCAGGGCACCCCAATACGACGGCCGAACGAACTGTTCCCTCAAAATTCCAGTCGAGCCTCAGCGAGCAGATAATACCGCTCTGGGACGTACTTGCTCCAGGGTGTCGTGTCGAGTTGGTTCCAAAACATCATGCTCGTGAGCATGTCGACCAGACCCGACTCCACAAATAACCCGTGAGCAGCCTTATCCTCGGCCAGCCAAGCGAGAGCCGCCTCTAGTTTCAACCCAGTACGAAGAGCCTGACGAACATCCCGACGAAGGTCTTGCCAAGCCGCGAATTCCAGGCGCTTACGAGCATCGACCTTGCTGAGCCTGGTTTGATCCCCTGGGAGGCGAACATGTGGAGGCTCAAAGGAGTGTGAATAAAAGGCCGCATTTGTGGGGCGCTTGGCGCGCGAGTACTCTTGCGGTCCTTGGACTTGGAGCTTGTCGTGTTCGTGGGCGTCTTGGAACCTGAAACAGTCTCCTTAGTGTCTTGAGTCATGTCAATGACGTCTCCACTTGGGTTACTGGGTGCACCAGAGTCTTTGTGCTCCTGGTCGTCATCTGGGTGACCTCCCCGAGCTTGCTTGTCTGGATAAGGTCCCGCCTTGTGACGAATGTCCTTCAGATCTTCGACCGTAATGCGAGTGTCCCAGGTGGTCGGAGGCACCGTCCCTGAGACATAGTGTTGAACCAGGTCCCAGAGACGTTGCCAATTTGAGACCACCTCGGAGTGCTCCATGAGAAAATCCATGAAAGCCCAAGTGTCCAATCTTGGCTGATTCACGCGAGATTCCAGGACGACACGCTGCACCTGGGCATCTTCGAGTTGACGTTCCAGGTCCTTGATCTTGGTCTTCAGTGACAATACCTGTCTCTGATGACCACGAGCAATGGCCCGGAAATCAGTCTCTAGACGATCGCGAGAGCAGCGCGCTCCAACGAGCCTGATCCACTTGCCTGAACCAGTAGTCACACATGAAGCGCCACTCGCGCTTGATGTTTTCTTCGGCCTGCTGAGCATCCAGAGCAATCTGGGCCGCTGATGGATCAGGTGCCGCCTGTACCAGGTGCCGCATGCGACGATACTGGCACAATATGCGACGTAAGAACGAGGTCATGTTGAACACCTTCTCGGCAAGACGCTCTGGGGGTACTGTTTCAGGAGCGCCGCAAATTCACGTCGCACCTGAGTCGTGGATAATAAATGTTCCACGTCACGACCCAAGGCTTCGACCGGGAGTGTACGGAGGATGTCGTTGCGCACATCTGTCCCCAGGATGGTGACCAAGTCATCGATGTCCTCCGCGGTGAAATTATCAAACGTGATCAAAGTATCCACTCCACCATAGCCATCTTGGAAGCAGGCACCCTCACGCAGCGCCGCAGCAGTAGCTGGTACAGCAGCTGCGAAGGTCTCGCCGCCAGGAGTGTATGCTGGAGGATATGGCCAGCGGGGTGAAAATGTATCATCCCTCACGCTGGCCTGGTACTTAAGCCGGTCGCGCACCTGAGACATCAAGTCCGTAGGCAGAGATGCCAGGTCGTGCTCCGTGAGCCACTTCATGCCTGAGAGCAGGGTGTCCTGAGACGTCGTGCTCTGAGGCAGATCTCCTGAGGCATCATTTCCACCTGGAACATCTTGGCCGCCGTTGTCACCGAGATAATCGCCCGGATTGCCGGTTGCAGCCACATCAGCATCAGGCCTGAGGCCCAACTCGCTTACGGGCGCTTTGTCTTCCAATGCGTTGGTAGGCGGACCAGAGTCCGGACCACCCTGAGCAGTCGCTGGTAGTTCGCTGGCGCCACCCGTCACCGGTGCGTCACCTGATGCAGTCTGCGGAGGGAGGTCTGCGGGAGCGTCGTCCATAGTCGCACGTCCTTGTTCACTTGAATCTGGACTGCCGATGATTTGGGAGATTGAGATATGAGTGCGGCGGAGCTGCGGCACAGCCGTGATTCGGTTGAGTCGCTTCGAATGTCGATTGTTCTTCGGAAAGGACGGTTGACGGGACCCGCCGTGTGCGACAGGGCGCAGAAAAGAGGTGAGCCGTGGGAGCCGACCAGGAACATCTGTGTTCTGTTTGGTTTTGGCTCGGTTTTGGTTGACCGGTCGGTCACCAAACGTCTGGACATGATACAGTTAGCTCGACTGGAGGCAAGTTCCTCTCTGACTGTATCTTGGTCAGAGGGGCGGTTGACACGAGGTGATTCGGAGTTTCCCCCTGTCCCACCTGGTCGGACATTCTTGGCTTGTGATTGGCCGAGCCAGGAATTTAGTGGGTGTGTACCCATGAATCAGGAAAGAAATGAGAGTGACGGTTCGTGAGGAGTCGCTTTCCCTGGAGCATCAACTACCAGGGTATTGTTCAAGAAACCAAAGTCAACTGTACCAGGTCGTATGTTCCAAGTCAACTGTACCAGGTGATATGTCCCAAGTCAACTGTACCAAGTCGAATATCTCAAGGCCAATGTACCAAGTCATATGTTCCAAGTCAACTGTATCAGGTCGGATGTTCCAAGTCAACTGTACCAAGGACGTCAACTACCAGGAACATGGTCCCTGGGAAGGGTCGCCAGGAATCTTTTCATGATTTGCCTGAAGAGGCATGACATCCGAAGAGACGCAAGGTCGCCGATCCCCGGCGAACACGAAATCCAAGGAAACGCAAGGTTGCTGAGCCTCTGCGTTGGACCCCATACTGAAATCAAGTCAAAGTCAGCGAAGTGTTTGTGTACCCACCACCAGATAGCATAAGTTTATATTCAATCAGAGTCTGTTTTTCCCTCAAGCGCGCAAGTGGCCTGGATAAGTGTGCCTGACGTTAAGAATACGCAGGACACCCGGGTTAATTGCAAGCAGTAAGAGGCACGCCGGCTAAGGACTAGTCGTCGTTGGGGCTCCGCTCTCTCAAGTCCAAATTACGTGGGGACCAGGGGCGGTGTTCCTGGGGTGAGCCACGTATTTCATATCCTAGTTGGCTCACATTGTCTAGGCTGGTGTGCCATTTCATATTACAGGTTTTGGGCGACTGTCTGTAGTCGTTGCCCAGGATCATTGCGATCGACGGACTGCTGTGCGAAGGGACTGTACCAGGTTGTGACTCGAAAAGTTCCCCTGCTTCAAAGGGGTGGTGCGCGTATTAAATACGTCTGAGCGCCTAGGGACATTTGCCGAGCGCCCTAGGACCGAACGCTCAATTGCGCTTGGCACTTTCTGCCCGTGTCTCTGGGCATTGAACAAACAATAAGAGACTTGCATATCGTTTTATTTGATTTTATATTTGGTTGGTGGTTATTAACCTTCCCTGACACAGGTAACCCAGGAAAGGGGTGTCAGCACTAACCTCACTCGTATATTTCTCACCGAACTAACCTGGAACAGGTGGGTGGAAGCCGCGAAGGTAAACGAACCTCAAGGGGATTGACACAAGGAGCACACGCCACCCTGGAACAACTGTTCCAGGGGTACTTCTGAGAGTCAGCGTTTTGCCAGACCAGGCATCGTCCCGCGACTTTGGGTCAGAAGGACACCTGCACTATACAACCTAGGGCGATCAAGGTTTCACCGCCTCGCCTCAGAGGTGCTAAAAGTCACGGCCGTGACGCTCAACCTCATCACGGATGAAGGCAATCACCCCAAGCTGATGGGCCTGGCGAGCAGCGTCGCCACCAGGCTCCACGCCAGGGCCATCTCAACCGTATAGAGCCGCTGTTAAAGGCTCTGAAACTCCTCCCGGATCCACCCCGATCCAGCAGAGCTTGCCGCCCGCGAAGGCAACGCAGCACTCTGAGTCTTGTGCGGCTCAAACGAATAATCAGGAGCGGCCGCCGCCGTCGCCTTGACCGGAGCGGAAACCTCCACTACCACGTTGAGCGAGTGCTCCGTGAGCGCCACCAACGGCAGACCCAGCTCTTGGTGAAATGGCGCGGGTATCCGACTTCGGAGGTACCTGGGAGCCGATAGAACGGCTCCAGATTGACTGCCTGAAGGCTGTCGAGGTCTGGCAACAGACTCGGCGGCTTCGTAAGTCACCGCTGCTTCTTAGCGGCGCCACGAAGGGTACGGCACCAGACTGCATGCCGTACCCACGCTCTGATGCAGAGCATCCGCCTCCCCATGCTCGAGTCGGGAGACCTCCGCATAGAGCTGACGTTTGCTCACTAGATGAGCAAACTGGACCTGTAGGTCCCGCTGGGTCAAAATGTGATCCAGCTGAGTTTCGTCCTGGAGCTCTTTGAGATGGAGCCCCTTCAGGGCACCCAGCGCCAGAAGAGATTCGGCCGCGTGCTCGGTGACGGTCCGCTGTGGCTGGACTCAGGGATAACCCCAGGCGGGTTATATTCCCTCCCTTGTTCTCCGGCTTCTTGCGGCGGGTGGTGAACTCCTTGAGAGGAATTCTGTGCGGTGCAAGAGCACGCACCGAGCGGCCTCGAGGTCTTCGCTGAATAGCGAGACTCTCTCGACGAAGACACGCTCGTACGCACCCCGGAAAACATGCCCACCAAGGAGCTTGCGCGGCTCGGGAGCTGGCCAGGAAACGGTCGGCCCCAGAACTCTCGTCAGGTGGGTAGTAACCCTCCTGACCGGCCAAGTGATCGGCCAACGCGCTGGACTGGCGGGCATCCAAGAAGTCCTCTTGTTGCCCATCGAGATCGTTGGAGATCTCTTGTGGCTTGGGAGGCTGGGTTACCTCGCCCTCTTCTCCCTCGTCACCCTCTTCGCCAAGGATGGTCGACTCCCCAGATTCAGAGTCGCAGCCGAACTCTTTCTCCCAGGCCTTGTCGGCCGCGGTCACGGGATCACAGGCGTGATATGTCTGCCCGTAGAGCCGGACATTACTGTCCTTGTCCGAAGACGGGGATCGCGAAGCTTCCCGCTTCTTCGCGCTTTCGCGCTTGGCCTTGGCTTCGACCATCGCATTGAGGGCCTGGGCACGTGCCTTGCCTTGGGCCA
>JAAVTI010000603.1:0-294234 GCA_011947335.1 Phytophthora constricta | reverse complement strand
AATGATGACGGTGTTCCAGCGTAACATCCCTATGCCTTCTCATGTGGGTCCTGTTTTGGGGCGAAGTTCGTATATTGACGATATCGCACATGGAACAGAAACCTGGGACAGGTTGTGCGAGGACCTGAATGCATTGCTGTTCAGGCTCAGGTACTGGAACATTTCAGTAAGTTTGCCCAAGAGTGAGTTTGGGAAATTGACGATCCCGTACCTCTCACACGAGGTTAGTGCCGAAGGTATTCGTGCTGTGCCCAAGATTGCTAAGGCGGTTCAGGAACTTCCGTTCCCGTCCACTTTAAAAGGTGTTCAATCATTTCTGGGCAGCCTGAACTACTATAATAAGTTCATCGAGGACCTGCCTGTGATTGCCGCTGTACTCTACGAGTTGACTGAGGAACAGGTGCGGTCTGGCCGAGACCTGTCCAAGGCTAAGGAGGCGTTCGAGATCCTGAAGAAGAAAATTGTGTCTACTCCGCTCTTACGCCATCCTGATCGGACCAAGTCGTTTGCAATAATTTTGCATGCCAACCCCTGGGCAGTGTCAGCTGTTCTAGGTCAGGAACATGACGGTGTGATTCAGCCTGTGCGATTTACAGGAAGAGTCCTGAATGGGTATGAAGTCAAGTACCATGTTGCAGAGAAAGAAGTTGTCGCCCTGCTCCGGGTACTCAGTGTTTTCAGGCCCTTGATCGCGAGCTGTCACTTGGTGGTGTATACCAGGTACAGTGTTCTGAGCTGGTTACTCAGGTCAAAATCCCTGGACGGTCGATGTCTACAGTGGGCAGCGATGTTATCACCCTGGTCCATGGAAGTGTACAAGGTCGATCGGGACCAGGACGGGCTCGCAGCTATCCTTGGTGCAGGAATCACTCCAAGGGAACACCTGGACCAGGTTGCGGAATCTCTGATCCCTGCCAAGGGGCGAGTCAGGCCACCTCCTCGATTAGTTTGGAGATGTTGGAGGCCGACTACCAAGGTTTCGTCATGAGTTTTGATGGCGCAGCCAAGACCTCGACACGTCAAGGGAGTTGTGGCTGTATATTGTGGAAGATACCTGGATGGGAAGTTCTAAAGGCGAAAGCATATTTCCTTGAAGATGTGACCGTTAATGATGCGGAATATCATGGAATGTTCAAGGGGATGGAGTTAGCCCTGGAACATGACATCCAGGAACTGGTCGTGGTTGGAGATTCAAGAATCGCCATCCAACAGGTTCAAGGTTTCATCAACTGCAATCAACCCAACTTGCAACGTCGACTGGCTGAGGTCGAAGCATTGAAACCCAGGTTCAAGTCGCTCAGGTTGGTACATGTGAAGCGTGACTATAATCAGGCCGCAGATTACCTGACGTCTAAGAC
The DNA here is from genome assembly GCA_011947335.1 of Phytophthora constricta. NCBI lineage: Eukaryota > Oomycota > Peronosporomycetes > Peronosporales > Peronosporaceae > Phytophthora > Phytophthora constricta. The sequence goes on along the minus strand of JAAVTI010000603.1, from coordinate 292,876 downwards.
ACTTGTTCTGGGAAAATCTTGGGAGGTCGAAGATGACGACGAGAAAACACACCTGAAACATGTGTCCAGGATCGAAGAAAAGCTTATCAAACCCAAGGTAGAAGCTGAAGAACACAAAGCATCAGAGACAGTACCAGTGGAGGATGCTGACAGTATGGTCCAGGGCACCAAGTTATGGCCGCGATTACGCGAAGTCAGTCCAGGGACAGTATGGCTCAAGGACAGTCTGATAACCCGCTTGCAATCCAGGATGAACGTTGGCGACGTGTCAAAGCACATCAAGATGCTGACGCCCGAATGATTGAGATCAAGCAGTACCTCAGAGGTGACTTTGGGGAATTCTCGCGAGTCCAACTCAAAAGATTGCCAAGATCGCTGATCGAATGGTTCTGGATTCCCGTGATGTATTGTATTACCTGAACCAGTTGACTGCTAACCGACCCAGGAACAGTAACACTGAACCAAGGTTGGTGATACCTGGAACACTGCGTGCAGATATCTTGCACTACGTACATGAAGACTTTCAGGGCGGATACCAAGGCATTACCAGGACATATGAACGACTGCGTCGTGAATACTACTGGCCTGGAATGTACGCGGACGAAAAACTCGTCAAAGAATGTGTTGATTGTGCGTCCGCCAAGGGCGACCGCCAAACTCAGGACCGTCTCCTGGTAATATTAAACCAAGACGCCCGTTCGAGGTGGTGTCTATGGATTTTGTCACCCACATGCCTAAGTCCGAACGGGGTAATACTTTTTATTACTGTTCCAGGACATGTTTTCAGGGTATGTGATGTGCAAACCCATGAGTTCCACAACCGCCCAGGATGTAGCCGAGGCTTACGAAGAATGCGTCTTCAGGCACTTTGGAGCAAGCTCTATAATCAGGCACGATCAAGATCCCAGGTTCATGAGCGAAGTTTTTACCAGGTTCAGGGAGCTCCTGGGCAGTAAGCAGCGAGCAACCCTAGCGTACTGCCCTCAGGCGAATGGCCAACAGGAGCGATCGGTGCAGACAGTCATGAGGAGTGTCCGAGCTTATGTAGCTGAACCAGATCAGACTGATTGGGACGACCACGCAGAGCGACTGATGTTCGCCTTGAACACTTCTTACGATGCGACCAGGATGGATACCCCATTTTACCTGGTACATGGCTGGGATGCTTGTGGTACAGTATCGGCTATGCTTGGACCTCGTCCATCTAGTGTTCCAGAGAGACCGCGTTCGAATGGCGACGTAAGTTCCAGAGAGACTATGGTTATGCACTATGTGCAAAGGATCTCCAGGAACAGGCTAAACGTACCAGGTCTGAGGAACAGACCAGGAAGTGGCGAGAATTATCGGATCGGATTAAATCTGGATTTGAGGCGGGCGATGCGGTAATGGCTTTATATCCCTAAGGTTCAAACTGGATTAAGCCGCAAGCTCGCACACCTCTGGCATCGCCCATTTAGGATTGAAGAGGTGCAAAATAATTTCAGGGTGAAACTCAAGATCGAGGACACTGGCTACCGCGTGAACCCATGGGTTCATGTTAGCCGGCTGAAGCCGAGGGCACTCTTCCCAGAATGACCAATGAACCAGGTGGAAATGAACGAGGATGATGATTTCGACACCGCATTATTACCTGAGGATAGCTGGGAGCCAGACAACCAGAACAGTGAGTACGAGGTTGAAAAGATCCTAGATCTAAGATGGACCAAGAGAACCAGAACCTCGAAACGTATTCGCGAGTACCTGGTCAAATGGAAAGGTTATCAGGATCCAGAATGGTTACCAATCACAGCTTAATTGTGGGGCTCTACTGTACGACTTTAACAAGGGTGCCAGAGCGAGAGCCAGGTTCCGGGCTATGCAAGCAGGCGACGATCATCCTGGTAATTAATGTTCAAGGACAGTGTACCTGTAACATGTGACTGTTGACTGTGTGAACCATGAACAGTGAAGTATGTGAAGATATTATTGATGAACCCCAGTTACTAAAAATGGAAAGGGAATGCGGGTGTCTTAGGGCAATGGTGCTCAAGATGCCCGTCCCGGGCCTTCAAAGCCCGGAGTGGGACAGGGTAATATAAGTTACCCATGGTCCTAATCCACAAATGCATGACCTGAACCATTAAGTGACAATGACAAACCTGAAACATGAGACCCAGAGACATAGTGATTCGAGAAAAAGGTAAAGCTGTTATTCCTGGGACTTATGAAAGTACGACTACGCGACGACATGCAGAACATCAAAGTTAGTGGCCCAGGTCATAGCTTGTTCCAGGATCAGAGATCCAGGTGCGTGATTGGATTCTTGGCGCGAACCACATGTGACAACCTGGTACGTTGGAGATCCACAGGCAGATGCGAAATCGTCTGCCTCTCGTTCTCGGCAGTTGCCCACTGTGTTCGACCAGGTTCAGCCCAATCCAGAGTCTCAAGTTGAGTCATCAGACTCACGGGCTCCGTCTTGTTTGCCTTGGCGACACGATGATCCATCCAGATCCAGTAGCAACACTTGTTGGGCAACGTCCAGATACCAGGCTCCTGAAACAGTGTGTCGACGAAACCAGGCACCTGAGACATCACCTTCACCTGAGCCTCGTAATCCTCCTGGAGCAGTGCCCGGCGGCTTCGACGAGCAGTGTGTATCTTCATGGAATTAAGGTCAGTCTTCTTGTACCTCCCAGAACGCACGACAATACTTCTTCATGAACTTGACGTAGTTGTCCAAGGCCTGCTTGACTTGTTTACTGAGCTTGGTGCGTTCATGGAAATATAGCTCCGTGATCCGGCTCTCGAACATAGTGTCCCAGGGAGCGAGTGTTTCAAGGTCCCGATATTTCTGGGCATTCCAACGTGCCTTGAGCGGTTCGGACTTGAACTTGTTCGGCTCATAATCCGGAAATCCAGGGGACTGCAGTGCATGCTTGGACGAAGCACTCGCGAACTGCATCAGAGCACCGTAGTGACGCCAACTGACAATGCCTTGGTGAGGCACCTCAACCTGCTCCAGTTCCGCGATAGTGAGTTCCTTGTAGGACTTACGAGCCAGCGGCGACTTGGACCTGAGTTCGGCAGCCTTCGATCGGCTGGGAGTTGTCTTCTGTCGCTTGGACGCACGCTTGTTCTTCTTGGTCGTTGGTGTCTCGGGCGCTGGACCTGGAACATCTTCATCGTCGTCACTTGAATCAAGGAGGCGACGCTTGGTTGAACTGGGTCTGGGCGAGGCTGTATAGGTATTGCTGCCTTGAGTCACTGTACCAGGGACGTTGGTGTCTGGTACAGGGACCTCTGGAGCAGGGACCTCTGGAACATAATCCGGATCTTGAGCGGTGTTGTCTTCCTCGTCGGATGACTCTTGAACATGATCAGTAAGGGCTTGACATCCCTGGTCCAGGGCACCCCAATACGACGGCCGAACAAACTGTTCCCTCAAAAATTCCAGTCGAGCCTCAGCGAGCAGATAATACCGCTCTGGGACGTACTTGCTCCAGGGTGTCGTGTCGAGTTGGTTCCAAAACATCATGCTCGTGAGCATGTCGACCAGACCCGACTCCACAAATAACCCGTGAGCAGCCTTATTCTCGGCCAGCCAAGCGAGAGCCGCCTCTAGTTTCAACCCAGCACAAAGAGCTTGACGAACATCCCGACGAAGGTCTTGCCAAGCCGCGAATTCCAGGCGCTTACGAGCATCGACCTTGCTGAGCCTGGTTTGATCCCCTGGGAGGCGAACATGTGGAGGCTCCAAAGGAGCGTGAATAAAAGGCCGCATTTGTGGGGCGCTTGGCGCGCGGAGTACTCTTGCGGTCCTTGAACTTGGAGCTTGTCGTGTTCGTGGGCGTCTTGGAACCTGAAACAGTCTCCTTAGTGTCTTGAGTCATGTCAATGACGTCTCCACTTGGGTTTGGGTGCACCAGAGTCTTTGTGCTCCTGGTCGTCATCTGGGTGACCCCCCGAGCTTGCTTGTCTGGATAAGGTCCCGCCTTGTGACAAATGTCCTTCAGATCTTCGACCGTAATGCGAATGTCCCAGGTGGTCGGAGGCACCGTCCCTGAGACATAGTGTTGAACCAGGTCCCAGAGACGTTGCCAATTTGAGACCACCTCGGGTGCTCCATGAGAAAATCCATGAAAGTCCAAGTGTCCAATCTTGGCTGATTCACGCGAGATTCCAGGACGACACGATGCACCTGGGCATCTTCGAGTTGACGTTCCAGGTCCTTGATCTTGGTCTTCAGTGACAATACCTGTCTCTGATGACCACGAGCAATGGCCCGGAAATCAGTCTCTAGACGATCGCGAGAGCAGCGCGCTCCAGCGAGCCTGATCCACTTGCCTGAACCAGTAGTCACACATGAAGCGCCACTCGCGCTTGATGTTTTCTTCGGCCTGCTGAGCATCCAGAGCAATCTGGGCCGCTGATGGATCAGGTGCCGCCTGTACCAGGTGCCGCATGCGACGATACTGGCACAATATGCGACGTAAGAACGAGGTCATGTTGAACACCTTCTCGGCAAGACGCTCTGGGGGTACTGTTTCAGGAGCGCCGCAAATTCACGTCGCACCTGAGTCGTGGATAATAAATGTTCCACGTCACGACCCAAGGCTTCGACCGGGAGTGTACGGAGGATGTCGTTGCGCACATCTGTCCCCAGGATGGTGACCAAGTCATCGATGTCCTCCGCGGTGAAATTATCAAACGTGATCAAAGTATCCACTCCACCATAGCCATCTTGGAAGCAGGCACTCACGCAGCGCCGGCAGTAGCTGGTACAGCAGCTGCGAAGGTCTTGCCGCCAGGAGTGTATGCTGGAGGATATGGCCAGCGGGGTGAAATGTATCATCCCTCACGCTGGCCTGGTACTTAAGCCGGTCGCGCACCTGAGACATCAAGTCCGTAGGCAGAGATGCCAGGTCGTGCTTCCGTGAGCCACTTCATGCCTGAGAGCAGGGTGTCCTGAGACGTCGTGTCTGAGGCAGATCTCCTGAGGCATCATTTCCACCTGGAACATCTTGGCCGCCGTTGTCACCGAGATAATCGCCCGGATTGCCGGTTGCAGCCACATCAGCATCAGGCCTGAGGCCCAACTCGCTTACGGGCGCTTTGTCTTCCAATGCGTTGGTAGGCGGACCAGAGTCCGGACCACCCTGAGCAGTCGCTGGTAGTTCGCTGGCGCCACCCGTCACCGGTGCGTCACCTGATGCAGTCTGCGGAGGGAGGTCTGCGGGAGCGTCGTCCATAGTCGCACGTCCTTGTTCACTTGAATCTGGACTGCCGATGATTTGGGAGATTGAGATATGAGTGCGGCGGAGCTGCGGCACAGCCGTGATTCGGTTGAGTCGCTTCGAATGTCGATTGTTCTTCGGAAAGGACGGTTGACGGGACCCGCCGTGTGCGACAGGGCGCAGAAAAGAGGTGAGCCGTGGGAGCCGACCAGGGACATCTGTGTTCTGTTTGGTTTTGGCTCGGTTTTTGGTTGACCGGTCGGTCACCAAACGTCTGGACATGTTACAGTTAGCTCGACTGGAAGCAAGTTCCTCTCTGACTGTATCTTGGTCAGAGGGGGTTGACACGAGGTGATTAGGAGTTTCCCCCTGTCCCACCTGGTCGGACATTCTCGGCTTGTGATTGGCCGAGCCGGGAATTTAGTGGGTGTGTACCCATGAATCAGGAAAGAAATGAGAGTGACGGTTCGTGAGGAGTCGCTTTCCCTGGAGCATCAACTACCAGGGTATTGTTCAAGAAACCCCCAAAGTCAACTGTACCAGGTCGTATGTTCCAAGTCAACTGTACCAGGTGATATGTCCCAAGTCAACTGTACTAAGTCGAATATCTTAAGGCCAATGTACCAAGTCATATGTTCCAAGTCAACTGTATCAGGTCGGATGTTCCAAGTCAACTGTACCAAGGACGTCAAACTACCAGGAACATGGTCCCTGGGAAGGGTCGCCAGGAATCTTTTCATGATTTGCCTGAAGAGGCATGACATCCGAAGAGACGCAAGGTCGCCGATCCCCGGCGAACATGAAATCCAAGGAAACGCAAGGTTGCTGAGCCTCTGCGTTGGACCCCATACTGAAATCAAGTCAAAGTCAGCGAAGTGTTTGTGTACCCACCACCAGATAGCATAAGTTTATATTCAATTAGAGTCTGTTTTTCCCTCAAGCGCGCAAGTGGCCTGGATAAGTGTGCCTGACGTTAAGAATACGCAGGACACCCGGGTTAATTGCAAGCAGTAAATGGCACGCCGGCTAAGGACTAGTCGTCGTTGGGGCTCCGTTCTCTCAAGTCCAAATTACGTGGGGACCAGGGGCGGTGTTCCTGGGGTGAGCCACGTATTTCATATCCTAGTTGGCTCACATTGTCTAGGCTGGTGTGCCATTTCATGTTACAGGTTTTGGGCGACTGTCTGTAGTCGTTGCCCAGGATCATTGCGATCGACGGACTGCTGTGCGAAGGGACTATACCAGGTTGTGACTCGAAAAGTTCCCCTGCTTCAAAGGGGTGGTGCGCGTATTAAATACGTATGAGCGCCTAGGGACATTTGCCGAGCGCCCTAGGACCGAACGCTTAATTGCGCTTGGCACTTTCTGCCCGTGTCTCTGGGCATTGAACAATCAATAAGAGACTTGCATATCGTTTTATTTGATTTTATATTTGGTAGGTGGTTATTAACCTTCCCTGACACAGGTAACCCAGGAAAGGGGTGTCAGCACTAACCTCACTCGTATATTTCTCACCGAACTAACCTGGAACAGGTGGGTGGAAGCCGCGAAGGTAAACGAACCTCAAGGGGATTGACACAAGGAGCACACGCCACCCTGGAACAACTGTTCCAGGGGTACTTCTGAGAGTCAGCGTTTTGCTAGACCAGGCATCGTCCCGCGACTTTGGGTCAGAAGGACACCTGCACTATACAACCTAGGGCGAAAAAGGTTTCACCGCCTCGCCTCAGAGGTGCTAAAAGTCACGGCCGTGACGCTCAACCTCATCACGGATGAAGGCAATCACCCCAAGCTGATGGGCCTGGCGAGCAGCGTCGCCACCAGGCTCCACGCCAAGGGCCATCTCAACCGTATAGAGCCGCTGTTAAAGGCTCTGAAACTCCTCCCGGATCCACCCCGATCCAGCAGAGCTTGCCGCCCGCGAAGGCAACGCAGCACTCTGAGTCTTGTGCGGCTCAAACGAATAATCAGGAGCGGCCGCCGCCGTCGCTCTTGACCGGAGCGGAAACCTCCACTACCACGTTGAGCGAGTGCTCCGTGAGAGGCGCCACCAACGGCAGACCCAGCTCTTGGTGAAATGGCGCGGGTATCCGACCTCGGAAGGTACCTGGGAGCCGATAGAACGGCTCCAGATTGACTGCCCGAAGGCTGTCGAGGTCTGGCAACAGACTCGGCGGCTTCGTAAGTCATCCGCTGCTTCTTAGCGGCGCCACGAAGGGTACGGGCACCGGACTGCATGCCGTGCCCACGCTCTGATGCAGAGCATCCCGCCTCCCCATGCTCGAGTCGGGAGACCTCCGATAGAGCTGACGTTTGCTCACTAGATGAGCAAACTGGACCCGTAGGTCCCGCTGGGTCAAAATGTGATCCAGCTGAGTTTCGTCCTGGAGCTCTTTGAGATGGAGCCCCTTCAGGGGCACCCAGCGCCAGAAGAGAGATTCGGCCGCGTGCTCGGTGACGGTCCGCTGTGGCTGGACTCAGGGATAACCCCAAGCGGGTTATATTCCCTTCCTTGTTCTCAGGCTTCTTGCGGCGGGTGGTGAGCTCCTTGAGAGGAATTCTGTGCGGTGCAAGAAGCACGCACCGAGCGGCCTCGAGGTCTTCGCTGAATAGTGAGATTCTCTCGACGAAGACACGTTCGTACTCACCCCGCAAAACATGCCCACCAAGGAGCTTGCGCGGCTCGGGGAGCTGGCCAAGGAAACGGTCGGCCCCAGAACTCTCGTCAGGTGGGTAGTAACCCTCCTGATCGGCCAAGTGATCGGCCAACACGCTGGACTGGCGGGCATCCAAGAAGTCCTCTTGTTGCCCATCGAGATCGTTGGATATCTCTTGTGGCTTGGGAGGCTGGGTTACCTCGCCCTCTTCTCCCTCGTCACCCTCTTCGCCAAGGATTGTCGACTCCCCAGATTCGGAGTCGCAGCCGAACTCTTTCTCCCAGGCCTTGTCGGCCGCGGTCACGGGATCACAGGCGTAATATGTCTGCCCGTAGAGCCGGACATTACTGTCCTTGTCCGAAGACGGGGATCGCGAAGCTTCCCGCTTCTTCGCGCTTTCGCGCTTGGCCTTGGCTTCGACCATCGCATTGAGGGCCTGGGCACGTGCCTTGCCTTGGGCCAACGTCAGAGGCGGGTCCTTGCGTTGACGTGGCTTCTTGGTACTGCTCGGGACAGCTTCCTTCAGACTCGCGTCCTTGGCCGTTGGCTTCTTTGGGGTGCTCGACGCAGTACCCTTTGGACTCGCGTCCTTGCCTGTCGGCTTCTTGCGTGGCGTAATCGCCTTTGCGCTCACGTCCTTGCCGGATGCTAGGCGGGACTGCTCGATGCAGCGCCCTTCGGACTCTCGTCCTCGTCGGGCGAAGCAAGCACAGAGGGATTGAGCTCGTCGTCGAGCTCGGAGTCAACCTCATCCGGATCCACGTGGTCCTGGCTGGTACTCGACCTCGTCCGCGGCCGGGGGCGCAGTGTCAGTGGACACTTTGGCACCATCCGATGCCTTGGCGTTGGCCTTCGATTTCGCCGCCTTCGACTTAGACCGCGAGGTCTTCGTCTCGCGAGGACTGGTGCCTCTTGAGAAGGCATTACGAAATGCCGGGCTGACGTGGAAGATTGTGGGGTGCTAGGCGAATTGTCGAATGCGCACCAAGTTGCAGATGCAACTACAGTTGGCGGGTCGATACCCGTCAACAGAAAGGCCTCAGAAAATGAAAGAGGCCCGAGGTAAGTGGGGGAGGATGTAACGGGGTAACCTTAGTTGTACCCTGGTTACATAAAGAGTGACACGCGTCACTCTTCCGGACCGCTGGTCCTGGTTCATAAATACTATGAACCTGCATAACTGCATACAGCCTTACCGTCGTGTGGCACACACGAGCGATGTGGCATACATCGTTGGGCTCAAGGAGCCAACCATTGTACGTTGACTTAGATCTATTATTGTCCTAGTAAGTTTGTATTACAGACCAAACTTGCCTTAACTATGATTCTATTCAGTCTTATATCTACCCTATAAAACCCACCGGTTCCCTTACGACCAGGAACCCGTAAACTGCCGTTCACTTGGAGTTTGTATATTCCTAGCACTTCCTCTGTGCAACGTGCTGTGTGCCCCGTCACAGAGCCTGCACGCATGCAGGAGCAATTCAGAGAAACCTTCGAGTCTCTCGTAGAAGAGCACTCTTTTCCATCAGTCACAAACATCAATGGTCAACCACCACTCCTTCACCCATGGTATTCAACCATCACTTGTCGTGGGCCAGTTGGAGCGAACGAAGTGACCATCGACCGTAGTCAGATGCTCGTAGATACCACCTGGGCAGCTGACTGCGCGGTCTCGTCATGCAGTTCGATTTCCAGAGCTTGATTCTGCTCTCGCAAACTAGGTAACGTGGTGCGAGATAAAATGTGTCAACGTCACGGGTGAAGACGTGGGCAGCACGCTTTGCAGAAATTCTGAAGCTCGATACACCTCCGACGTGGTCTAATGGATGGCTGCATCGCTTGGCATGGCTTTTCCAGTACGAAGTCGCATGGAGAGAGCGGCTTGGCAGTTGATGCACCAATCAATGATAGTTCAAGGACTATGAACCCTTCACATCATCTTCAACATGAATGAGACTGAGCTGTTTTTATGCCTCCCGACCGCACCTAGCTAAGAAGCCCCTGCAAAAAAAGGACAAGAAGCAGTTTAATATCGCGTTCACGTGCAACGCAGACGGCTCCGAACGGCTACCACCGTTTTTTATTGGAAAGTCGATGAAACCTCGGGGTTTAAGAAGCCTACGGCAGCCGAAGATGCAAGCACCCTTTTGACGGAATATATGTCGATTTTTTCCATTTTCCGTCAGAGGGGATTTAGTATTAAATACTTAGCTTTGTATACCACGCGTGCCAAGTTGGTCATCGGGAACCAACATTTTATTCATTTGAGCGGGTATTCCAAGTCTGGGGATTACTAACAAGGGGTTCATCTGTAGCTGCAGACTGCGGAGCTGCAGCCTGTAGCTCCGCTGGAATAGTTTTTCATGCATAGTCTACCGACTTTGCTTGTTGAAACTACTGTATTATACAGTACGTGCGATATGCCGCATTGCAGCCAAACCAAGTCCGCACGGGAGGTGATTTGGACACCCCTTTTTCAGGCCTCTGCAGATTAGGCATTAGTGCCTAGGAGCCTAAATGGCTTAAAATAGATTCCCTCCGTGTCGTCAGATTAGGCTTTACTGACAGAAATGTATGGGTCGGACCCAGATCTTGGATTAGACATCACACTTATACTTGTTTTTAGTATGGGTGCCTCTCCGATGTGTGAGCAGGGCTCGCTAACGACCAGATCGAACTCTCTCACTTGCAGTTGACATTCCAGGGTGTACTGTAACAGCAATCTACAATGAATATTCCTCCGCTTTGAGACACACACCCCTTAACCGTGTGTGTGGCTGTTGGTATCGACGCCAAGCCGATCTGATTTTGAAATTCTCCCCGTAAAATAGGGAACGAAAACTGTGCGGAATTATACTGACCCAACTGACAAGTAGGCGTGCGACTATCCTGAGAGGCTAGAATGAGCAAGAATTCTCAGTTGAGAAATACACTTGTACCCACAGGTGGCTGTTGTAGCCCCTGGTGCTGCTTCCGTATCCTGTCTACCTGGTGGCTTCGCTCCTGCATCGCATGCAGTTTGTAAATAAAACAACTATTGGAAACGAATAAAAATAATGCTAAGAGCATCTTCACCACTGCGGCTATTCTATTGTGGGGATAACTACAAAGAACAGCCAAAGCTGTTTTTGTTTTAGCCGCAGGCCTGGTGGTCGTCCACCAGCACCGCTATTTTCTAGCAACGTGTGAGGCGAGATGGATGTCGAGTCAGCATTACGTCAGATGGATATGCTGCTTCAAGAAGATGAAGATGAAGAAGTTCTACAGTAGTACTGTAGTAGAAATTATTACCACTTGGGCTAGGAGCAAAGCGGGGACCTGGTGGCTCGTTGCCTTGACATGAATGTAAACTGCGTCGCCTGATTGATATATGCCATAGACAGGATCCGTGCTCCTGGTGTTTCTTGATGAAAATTTCATGCAATGCTCAAAGCTCCTTACACCAGTAGATCATAAATATTTAGGTACGCATAGTCTAGGTTACGTGGGCAGCTGTGTAGTTTTAGTACACGGTGTTCTCGTACTCCGGTGCGGGTACGGGAACTCTCGTCGCTGGGCGCGAGCCGGTTCTAGCCGTTCGTGAATATCACGCAGTAGCTCAGCACGAAGCACACCACGATCACGATCAGCGCCGGCACCTTCTCCCACATCGGAGGTTGTTCCACTTCTTCTTCAGCAGGATAGTGATCGGGAGGATGATGGAGCGCAGCATACGCCGGCAAAGTTGGCCAGGTCGGAGAAGTGGTTCCTCAGCACGATGAGCGCAATCACCAGAATCACGACAATCACGATACGAAGTGTAGAATGCACAAGTCGCTGTTGTCGACGTCGAGAGCAACGTGCCAACCTACGCGGAGATATGCACACCGACAATGTGCTCCATGAACTTAGCAGGGTTCAGAAGGCGAGAACTACTGTTCGTCAGACAAACGTTAATGTAATGTGCTCCATGAAGTTAGCGGGGTTCAGAAGGACCGAGAACTACTGTTCGTCAGCCAAACATTAATGTAAGCGCTTAGGTTTTGCCTGATGAACAGTAGTGATCTGCCCCAATGCATGGATGCTTAACCCCACACCGGTAGTAGTTACAGGCTACACCTCACTGCTAATGCTCCTTTTTGTATGTGGCATATTCTATTCTATTAGTGCTGGCTCGCAATCGGTTAGTGTCCCTTTGCTGACCTGACGTGACGTTGTTCGATCGTAAAGTATTTCACCCCTCTCCACCGCTCGCACTGGCCATGCTGCCGCGACTGGCCGGCCACCTCAACGTCGTCGGAGATCAGCACGCAGAGCACCAATTCCTCTTCTGACTCTAGCTCAGTACTTTTGGTTGTCCTAGCTCTCGCAGGTTGCGGAGGCTACCACGACCAGAAGCACATACAGACCGAATTTCCTTTTTCAGCTTCTCCCACTTTTTGACTAGCTTTCTATATTCTTTCGCTGCTTTTCCGGTGTGAAACTACCATAAAAATGCTGAACGGCTTTGTTGAGCAGTGTTCGCTAATATAGTTAAGCATATTTTTTGTGGGATACGATGTCGAGATTATTGTACTTGTAGCACTACCAACGTGGTCATATCTGCAATGCAGCTGTGCACTTATTCGCTCTATACGATAGTGCTGGGAAGTTGTGCGGTTCAAATTTTCTAGCTGGGTCAAAAGCTTCGTGAAAAGCATATAAGCTAGTTTGGTGAAATTATGCACTTGGTGGTGTTAATTTTCTGCAATGTCAATAGATGGCTGTAATGACGCTGTGTTCGAAAGTTCAACGCCAATACTACAGTTGAATTAACGCATTGTTTGGCACTTCGTCGAGCATGGACACCACTGGCCAGGCTGGCCAGGCCAGCACGACGAGATCATTCGCATCTGCTAGCGTGGTAGCGCCTTTCTCACACAATTCGTCGGAGTGTCGGAGTGCGATGGATCGGGGGTGCACCTTTGAGGCTTTAGAGCATCTTCACCACTTAGACTATCTTGGCGCCAAAGCCAAATTTGGCTGCACCGGATAGCTTTTAGGGCTCCACCACTCCGGCCCTCCAGCTGCTAGAAATCGCAAAGCTCACCCGAAAGCCAAATTGGAAGCCAAAATTTGGCTTCAAAAATAGCCGTGACCAAAGCTCATGTTCACTACAAGATTGATCATGGAGAGCAACTCGACCCTGTCATAGTCGCGTGGAGCCAACTATAAACCTATCGAGGACAAGTTGCTGTGTGAAACGTGGCTGACGGTCTAATGCGGAACAAATATTCGTTGGCCAATGTAACAGCGCCCCCTCTGATAACCTTTAAACGCTCTTGCAAGGCTGCGCAAAGGAACGTTTAAAAAACGTTTGGCACAGGTTATTGCCTCCAGTTGGCTTCGGTTATTAACTTCAGCTTCAATTTCCTCAGATGCTCGTCATCTCCTGGGCCCGAACGTCTAACTATGGTATAGCTGTCACCAATCTCTATCTACGATGATGCATAGTTAATACCTTGTACCCTGCCGTCTTGAGGATGTCAGCGCTTGCTCGCCCACGGATGCGGAACGTCTTGCGCTCGTTGTTGTACAGCACGATGTCTCCCGTCTTGAATCAGCTACTAGCATCAAACTGCTTGTCAGTGGCCTCCAGCTTCTTCCAGTACTAACGGAAGACAAACGGTCCCTTGACGCGCAGATCGCCCTCCTGCTCTTATTTAAGTGACAGCTCACGCTCCGTTTCCGGGTGCACCACACGCACCGACACGCTTGGGAAGGTGTTGCCCATACATCCTAGATGACCGTAACAGTGCTGCGGATTCGTCAGCACCATTCCATCTCCGTCATTCCATTGCGCTCAAGCAGGCGCAATCCTGTCAAACTCTCCCAGCGAGTCAGGATCGAGGCAGGACACGCCATGGAGCCACTTATCGTCATACGCAGACCACGAGCACCGGCCAAAACACTCTGGACCTTCGCATCGTCTTGAGGATGCTGCTCCATGGCCTCGAGCCACTTCATGTACACGAAAGACAGCCTTGAGCATTGACATCGAACTCTTGGTGATCGAACTCTTGGTGTTTGCAGCCTGGTCCAGTATGAGACCGTCCCAAACAAAAACGGTCTTAGTAAGAAAGTTGGCGTTTGGAGGTATGAATGCCAACGTGTTCACGTGTGTTTCAACTTTATTTTGCAGTTCTACTGGTACCCTAGCATGCCTTGAAGCTGTGAAATTGAGGGTGAAAGGCAACAAGGCGTCTTAGTTGCAAAAACTCGAGTTTTGGGAATTATATATCGTTGGATTCCGCTTTACGTGCAGTTTCTTAATCTGACTGCGGAATAGCAAACTTCGTAGCAGAAATTTGTCAAATCGGTGAAAACAGCATCAACTCGGCCTTTAATTACACGTTCAACCAAGGTTTAGCGACGATGCACCTCGTTTTATTTTTAGATCACATCGATTTACCGGAAGTGGCTAATAGTTACTGTGGATTTTCATTTAAAACTGTATACGTCAAGTCTGCTCGTTGTCGGTCTTGTTACGCCGAGCACGCATTTTAGCTCGAACTCTGAAAGGCACGTTTGCACACTAATCCTACCATAGGTAGGATGTAGGCAAAGCGCTCGCGTTCATTTCCTTGGCCAGCAGGCGGAATTGAAGAGCAGGTACCCAATGCTGTCATTAAGCTGACCCGCTGACTCTTTTACAGAGCTGCCAGTAGTTCTGTAAGAAAGCTGTAGGCGAATGTAGGCTTTGGAGGAGACAGCGCTTTGAACAGCACGGCTGCTCCAGCAGCAAATCGATGCGGTCTACGACGACATCTTGGGCGTTCACCAACTCGGATTCACAGTCGGTGAGACAGATCTTCCACAGAATCATCTTGGTACGGCTCTTCAGCCTAATCACTATCGTTGCTTTCGCTATAAAGGGTGAGGCAATCTGTGCCACTTGTTTAAATGCGGTTAGCTGGCGGAATGTTGTTAGGATGCAGAGTTCGAAGAGCACGTCGCCGAAGTGTCATGCTCGGCCGTCAGCAGTTTTGGGTCAGTGGCGGGAAGAATTAGTAGTGTCAGGCAATGCTTTAGCAGCTGGGTCAGGATAATCTTTTGGGCGGCCACCTGAACAGTCGTCGCAGCGGCTTTTCACAAGTGTAATAGTTTTGGGTAAGACCGTTTTTGTTGGGGCGGTCTCATATGTGTGACACATCCCGGATGAAAGGCACTCCACCGACTTGCCAACGTATACGACACAGATGAGGTTGTTGAGCATGCCTTGCGCGTGGTGCAACGGCAGAAAGTGCACCAAGTGGTCCCAGCTCGACATCTCCCACGCCGTGACGATGTCACTGATCTGCGCCGTCAGTGCAGCGTGCGTGATCACTACCCCCTTGGCGTGCCCAGTCGTGCGCACATGTAGATCATGTAGGCCCCATCCTTGCTGTAGTCTCGCGTCGCCAGCCAGCTCTGCATTTCTTTCTACTGCTCAGGTGTCAGCTGCCTGTCGTCACCGCCCTCCACATCATCAGGCCGCACGAGCACAGGCACGTTCATCCTAGTCGGCAGCTCGGCGAACTACTCCATGAGCTCCGACTCCGTAAACGACTAGCTTGCAACCAGCAGCCACGACAACAAGTCCGACAGAATGTAATTTATCTCGTCCGCCTGGTGCGCCGAATGTGGGGGCACCGCAATGCCCCCAGCCAACCAGATGGCCCACTGGATGACCAGGTATGACGCTCCTCAAGATCCTAGGCTGCACCACTTCAACTTCCTCGTCTGGTAAGTTGTTTAGCAGTCTCGTCACCCGACGACATCAACACTGTGGAGCTCCTGTTGTTAACTTATACGAGGGGTGACAACGACCAGTAAGTAGCCAACGCTGTCGACGCCAAATAGGAGCGTCAATATGTACGAGGGAACGTGGGCGGCACGAGCATGGACAACGGGGTGCTACCGGTACACACCGGAGCTGACCGCTACGGAGCCGCGTACTAGGCCACGTGCCTCTATGCTCCTTTAGCATCTCGAGAGCGGCCGTGACCTTGTTGTACAGCTGAACCGTCTCCTGCCGAAACGGAACGTGCCGTTGATCGCGTGGCGCTTGTCAAACAGCAGGGAATTCTTGCTCTATGCCGTGCGCTGGTGCTCCTGGACGTCGCAGGGTAGCTGCGCTTTATCGAGGCCTTGATTAACCGACGTTTCCTTCATGCTTCTTTAATGCAACGCTGACGCGTTATCGTCTGCGCCTCCATATCCTTACACACGCGTCGATCTTGACACACCAACTCGCACTTCGTTCATGTCCAGTCGTGTCGCGTTGCCACCGCATTTTCTGAAATGAATACAATAGCTTCGTTTGCGAAATATGAATTATGTTTTTTTATGTAATATCAGGTGGTATCTCTTTATGATCTGCAAGAAAACATGCTGGATCAGGCTCTTACCCGTACACCGCCGGGTTTAGTTCTGCAGTTCACTTTCGGATACGTTTGTTTAGCGCATACGACTCACGTGCACGGCGCGATGGTCTTCTACGTCTACCCGAGCAGCGCACTTCATTGTCACTCTCAGATTCGTGTACGTGTACCCCATCAAGAGAATGTGTAGTTGATAGCTGCAGCATTGGATGTCACGGACAACAATCGGACATCCCATCCTGCGAAGAGCTGTATATCGTCTGATAGTGAGGCTATAAATGAGACTGGATGCTGATCATCAACTGGTTGAAATTCTACGGGCGAAACCTGCCACTGCAATCTCACAACAGGAATCAACTCGGGTAAATGACGAACGGAAGGAGACAAGATCGCGATCAGTCCAATGGAGTCCAGTGCGTCGAATTCATCTGAATCATCGAACTCATCACTTTCAGAACGCACACTCGCTGCGCGCCTTTTTAGCAAATCGTCCTGCCTTGTCGAAAATCCGTAAACAATGTTTCCTTCCTGTATCGACTCAAGTAGTCTTCCCTGCTCTGTCGTGTCATGTATACGCGTAGCCCGGTCGGACAAATCTCGGCTCTAAGGACGGCATACCTGGACAGGGCAGTTCTACGAACTGAGTGGCCTTGAAACCTTGAAAGTAAATCGCCGCTTTGCGCCAGATAGCACACATACATGTACGATCAGTCGCATCCACCACCCAGCCGCCTTCAGGGATGTCCTTCCACATTGTGCGTTCATAGTTGACCGAAGTTTAAGATTTGCCACTGTCAGAACTATTCGCACTAGCACTGGAATTTATTGTTGAATTCATCTCACCAAGGATCTCTGTCTGTGGTGCAGGAGAGACACACACAAGAATTCGGCTGTGCAAACGGTGCACTACCGCTGCACTCAGGGCCTTTTTCTCTGCTTCCATAAAAGCAGCCTTTAGACGATTCTAAACCTTAGATTCGATAGAAAAAGGAGTCATTGACGACTCGAATACAATTCGGGATAATTCCAGTCGTTCAACCAGCTGTTTAGGCATAGCCCGCTTACTATCATTCACGATCTTGATAGTATGGTGGTAGGTTTCGAGATGGTTATTAGTCGTCAGATACGCGGTCGGTATGTGGTAAGATTGCCATCACGAAAAACGGGGATTTAGAAACCAATCTTTATGATGTGGTTTGCAACTCGTTTGAAATTAGAGCTCAAATTTCCTGCACCTTTCCGAGATGCAATTACAAATGCACGCTTGTGTAGATACTCATCCTCGTTTATGGCAAAGTGCAAATTGTACAGATTTAAAAAAATCAGTTGTACAGACGCAGCACCCAGCTTTCCAGAGTGAATACGTTTTTGCACGTTCTGTGTTACGTGAAACCAGCACATCAAAATCGTGCTTGCTGGTACCTCTGCAAGGCACGCGTTATGTTGAGCTGTGTCCGCATCCATCATAACGAAGTCAGGACAAAAGACGACGTTGAATTCCTGCAAAATCACACGATTTAGAAAGACCAGACACCACGATATGTCCACTTCTCGTCGTTGTGATGTGCAATAGTACACAATCGGTAGGTAACTTTCACTACGATCTAATAGTCCCACGACAAACACAGGATACTTTTGCTCCAATACTGTGCATACTATCCAAGTGCATAACCGTAGTTTGATCCAGGTTCTGTTGAGCCTCTAAATATCGCTCAAGCAAATTTACGATTGCCAAGCCAATCCGAAATGGGTTGCCCTCAGATCCCGTTACCAACGAGGGCTGAATTACAGAATCGTTAATCTTTGAGTCGCAAAATACGAGCAATGAGTCTCCGGTAAATGTAGCATCTTCACGATAGTACATATGAAGCATGCAAATCTCAATAACAGGTCCCATTCCATCGGGCTTGTGCTTCTTCCTCCAAGATGTTACATAGTTCTGCACTTTCTTGAGTTCAGGCGCGGGCCCAGCGATGCGCTTCTCTCTAACCCCACGACACAGACAGGAGAAAGCCAGGTGTGCCATTATTGATGGAGTGTCATCCAGTGTAGAGTCTACGTAGACCTTTATCGCTTGTACTCCACGGGAGAAGGTAGTGCATTTTTAACCATTTTATATTCACCTTGACACAATATAAGCTTAAAATCAACTTGTTGACACTCTATCTTCTTGTACCGCGCTTGGCACACATGACCGGAAACTTTGCACCGGTTGGATGCACACTTGATTAATTTGCACCGCATTTCGTGCCACGTTACCGCTAGATCGTCCTCTCCGCGGCCGACATGGTTCATTGTGCAGCGTAGTAGACTGATTTTATCATTCGTTGAACGTGGCAGCTGTGTTTTACATTCATGGTACGACATGTCGTCTCCAGTTGCCCATATCTCGCGCCAAGGCATGCGCTCACGCCGTTGCGCCGTGGTGTGCTCCATAGATATTAGTGACAAGTGGAGCGATTCCCGCAGACTTTTTGGTCGTCCTAAATCCTATATTTTACCCTACACCTCACATAACCGGTACATTCGGCGCAGCCCTCTCGCCGGCTGTCCTAAACCCCTGATATCATATAAATAAACTGTATAAACCTATGTTTACCGCCACCACTTCAACCCAGGAGCACTTCCGCATTGCTTCCGCACCCGACACCGGACGCGCTGCAGATACGTCTCGTGCCCAAGAAGCGGACGACCATGCCCATCCGCCGCGGAAGGAGAGCTGGAGCCGAAGGCTACTCTACTGATGATATCAATGCCCTCTTAGATTGCATACGAGAAGTTTTGCCGGCGGGGTCAAATGAATGGAACAGAGTGCTCACAAGATACAGGGAGTACGCGACCAACAATAACAGAGCGGAGCGCAGTGTTGTGTTTATCAAGAAGAAGTTTTTGGCGTTGCTGAACATGAAGAGGCCAACGGGCGACCCAGATTGTCCTGAATAGTTCGCACGGCCCGCGAGATCCAGCGATTCATCGGAGAAAGACTGGAGCACGACGACGATGTGGACACTGGTGAAGCAGACGATGGTGCACAACAAGACAAGGGAGGTCTACGCAAGCCGAAAAACCTTCGCAGTCAGAGCAGTCTACACAACTAGACGAGTTCACGCAGCCTGAAGTGCCCACCCAGTCTGAAGAGCCCACACAGCCAGAGGATCCAACGCCCATGAATCCCGTCAAGTCACAAGCCCTAGTATGCGCCACGTGAGTTTCAGCCAGAGAGGGCAAAGCTACTCTCCTACAACGAGTGATAATTCACCTTCGGCGTATGATCCTGCAAGTTTTCCACCCCATGCAGACACTAGAGCTAGCTACGCATCTGGATCGGCGGCGTCACCAACCACGTTTAATGGAATGCAAGGCATTAGACGTGAGCTGATGGGCACAAGAGGCGTTCAATCATTGCTTCCAAGGCTGCCGACACTGCAAACCGAAGAAGAGATTCAGCAACATCTCACACAAGTGCAAGGGCGTCAGGTGTTGGGCTTCGCACAAGCCTAAGACCAGCCGCAACTGCACTGGTTCCAGGCTCATGTGTATAACCTCCAAGCACCGCTACCTTACCAGCATTCCATTGTCCACCCTGCCCAGACTCAACAGCAGGGCCTGCGGTCCACGATATAGTCCCAAGGGCAGGTACCTGAACAGCGTCTCCAAATTGAACAGTCCAACAGCAGCCCACGACGCAGGACCGTCAATCCAGTGTTGTCTCAAGCCGACCTCGACGAACTTCATCCGGTATCAGTGAATCGCGCTCGCAGCTCTCACGCCAGAACACCATTGCACCACAACGTCGCCCGGCTACCGCACTGCCTGAGACTTCGTCAACTTCGTCGACTCGCCAGCCTGACTCCGCACCTCGCACGACTCATGCCTCCACGTGCCAATCCAGGGCTGCTGTATCCGCATCTCGCACAACTCAAGTCACCACGGCAGCCCAAAAGCGCCCCAAAGCAGCCAGCAGCGCTTTAGGAAAAATGACGCCTCCCGAAGAAAGACATGGCAACTGCAGTACTTGATGAGTTGGAAGATCAATCGCGTGCACGTCATGTGAGCTCCAGCGAAAAATTCCTGAAGATGCAACTGAAATCTGCAAAGGAAGATATGCGTTTTGGGCGAGAGGAGCGCAGCACGTTGACATACAAGTTGGAGCGTGTCCAGCGAAGCATTGATGACAAGGTGTCACAGTTGAAGCAACGTTGTGCTGCTCTGAAGGAAAAGCTTAAAATTGAGCTCACCAACAATTTGAAGCTGGAGCTTGCCAACGCTAAACTTGAGTCGCAGCTCATCGCTCTTCGCGGTCCTGCGCAGCTGCAATAAGTACAAGCGTACCCCAAGGCAAGTAGATGACGTTTCATTTTGCAGGCTTGCCTTTGCTTACCTTTAACCGTTAATGATTGCCTGGTCGACGCGATAGTACCTCGCGATCCTATCAGAGCCTTGAATATCTCGAAACATCATTCGAGCAAATTGTTCGTAGACCATGACGGTTTCAGGATCGTCCCCGCGCCATATCTTCTCGTACACAGTTTTTATTTGGTTAATACCCACGCGTCGAGTACGTACTTGGTGAAGGCGCATACAGCTTGTAAGAAGACACGTCAATATTTGTGGTCATCTGCAGGTAGAGGCATCTTGAGACGAGAGAAAGAGCCATGTCGGGCGCGCGTACCCCACTCAGCAGGTTGACGCGAAGAAACAAGTTGGTCATTGAACTCCATCAGATCTCGGTACTCTGCCATTCGCCCTTCTTGTTGAAGAAGACGAGGTTCTTTCGCTGTGCTCTTCGACGGCGTCTCGATTCGACCTTCAATGCGTCTCTCGTTGCGCGGAAATGCAGTGTCAGCTATTGCATAGTATCCGTCGGGTGTTCGGCGTAAAAGCTTCTCGTACAAACTTCGAGCCACAACAGCGTCGTGCCAGCTTTCGGGTGCATTCAAACTGCAAAATATTAGGCATCCATCAGGGTCAAACGCGAACACATTCGAGCAATAGTGGCTGCACGTCCAGCCATTGTAGTACGCATTTTGAACGTCATCTGCGTTAGAAGCTGCCACAGGAATGTTCAATCCATCCACGAAGCAAAATCCGTTGGCTACGAGCGGATGGCGAAGTCGTATCATTGCAGCGTACTCTTCATAAGCAGTTTCACTCGATGGCTAACGAATTGAAGCGTCTTCAACTGTCTTCAAAACCTCGCAGAGAATCTGCAAGGAGAACGCTATGTAGCGACTGCACACCGTAGGGGTCACTGCAAAATTTGTTGCAGCGAGAACTCGGGCATCGTTATGCAGAGGAAGTGCAGAACCAGACTAAGCGCTCCGGCTGGAGAGAGTGAGCGGCGGTCTACCCTTGGTTCATCATCCACTTCAACATCAGACCTTGGAATTGGTGTAGAACTCCACCTGTTTCAAAAGCACACAGTCACAGACGCTATACAATAAAAACGATGCAATACGCACTACCTCGGCTCAAAGTGACTCAGCAAGAAGTTCAAGCTTCTAACGTCGAATCCAGTAGTCAATATGAACGCCATGTCATTTCAAGCGCCGTAAATCGCCTCCCACGCTGTTCCATAGCGTGGCATCAGGTGAAGATCAGCTCGCCTCATATAGCTCTGTCCTCGTTGAAGTTTGCGCTTACATTGCTGTCCCTCAACGCCCAACGCAAGTAGGAGAATCAGTACGAGGCTATCACCTTCCTCGTCGTCGCTCATGGCGCTCTTCGTCAATGCGGAAACGCTCGTCAATGCGGAACTGAATGCGAATTGGCGCTACGGGTGGAGTGCCTAAACCTAAATTTAGGACAGTGTCGTAAATTTGGGTTTAGGACGACCCAAAAGCCTGCGGGAATCGCTCCAGTGATGGATTTAAATAAACGTTATTCTCTTTTAAATTTTTATTTGCACTGCTATCTATCAACATAGTGAAAAACCCGCTTCTACAAGTATTGAACCTCGCTGGTTTAATGCTAAAACCGATGTCAAGGGTGCTGCTGGTCTACCAACTAATCGTAGTCCTAGGCGTCACTGCACCTCGGTGCGCAGTTAGGCATCCACGACTGTTCTATATCGCCATCTATATTTTACGCGCTGCCACACAATATTTTATCTTTTGGTGTTTGGTGGGTGGTTCGCATTCTTCTGGAAGCTGACACTTAAGCTTATCTATTCTAGGCACAGCAGGCGCTGCCCCTTCCGCTGCTCTAGGCGCCGCTCGCGGCGTCGCTCCTGACCCCGCTCTCGGCGGCACTCTAAGCCGACGCTGGAGAGCCCAGAGCTGCATGAGCGTCGAGTACATCATGGACACATGAGGCCCAGCACCACGCAGACTGTCGCTGCAGCGGCATGCTGCTGAAATAGCAGACTTTGAGGAACGTCGACTCCATTGCACGCATGGCAAGTGGCGATTGGCACCAGGAGACAGGGTAAGATAGCAGTGTTAATGCGCACGATAAAACTGTACTAATGCAAATTGTTTTATTGTTGATTGGCTATCGAATGGAATGACTATAGAGATACTTCGTATTCAAAGTTAGCGCTGGAATTGTCGGCATTCACTTTATTACCAAGGTGCGATACGTCATTTAAAATATCATCATCGGATTCAACTCGTTCGCTGACAAGGTGAAGCTTCTCTAGTTGCTTCTACACTGAGCGTGTCTTCAACGTGATCCACTTCTGGTGCTGTAGCTTTAGCTCCACGACTGTCTGTCACTAAGTCAGCTTTTTAAATTCGCATTGTATCGTGGTGTTGGACAACTGACTCCACGAACTCATTATCCAGTTTGTTAGCTCTGGTCTACGTGGCGCTAATAGCTAAACGGTTCCTTCAACGAAATCCGCGCGCAATTCAGAGGCAATTGAGGCTGCCGTTTCTTGATCATGCCTTTTGTGAGCTTCAGCTATCGCCTTATCTAACTTCTCTCATCTTTGACGGCGTCTGCACGCACCAGATTTGTAGAGGCAAGCTGACGTTGCAAATTTTGCAGCCATCTAGCTCATAGTCGACTTTTGAAAGGTTGATTCCAGCAAATATTTACCGGCTGGCATACATATGTGTGTCGAGGTGGGATTTTTAGTAGATGCACGTAAATGCTTTCGGCGTAGGCAACTACCTCAGATGTCCATGGCCGCTGAAATCATTCCAGGTCAGCAAAAACAGTCAAGATTTTCACGGCTACCAGAGTGATACTCCTAAAGCTTGATGGACATTTTAGAGTTCCACCACGCTTTTCGTTGCCGTAAATTTTGCACTTGTACTTTTCGTGAAGAGAATTGATCTATTTCCACACGTACTCGCCAAAGCCATTACGCTCTTCATTATTCGCTAGTTTCTTCTCCACTTTTGTTGCAGGTGTGCTTTTAAAAAGAATAAACGGCTCATAGTTGTTGCCATCGGAGTCACCGAGCAGCATGACTGTTGCTCATTCTTTGTCTTTGTTGCCACACTTAATCCATACTGATTTCACGCCCCGACTAGTGACTGTGCGCTTGGGAGTAAATTAAAAAGAATACCACTTCATTATGAAGTCAGTAAAGCAGTTAACTCAAAGTATAAAAATAACAAGTAATACCTGTTTTGATCAGCATTGTAAATTCGAGAGCATCCTTCTTCAACCATTGTTCGTAAAACTGACTTGCAAAATTCTTGGTGCTTTTGCTATGCATCTGCTGGTGGTGCTTGGCCTTGTCGACTGCGTGCACGAACCGATAATCTGTGGCGACGAAGAAATAGATTAATCCACGTAGCTGTAGCCGAAAATTGATCGTCAGTCAGTTCCAATTCTAGTGCAGTTTCTTTGGCCTTTATACTCAATATCGAAAGAGAAACTGGAGCTCCATCAGCTCGTAAAGAATTTATCCACTTCACGATTTCTTCTTCTGCCTCATGTGACAGTACAGTAGCTTCACCCATCTCCCGGAGATTCCGATGAGTTCCCCGGCCCGACGCACATGCAGCACGAATCTTCGTCTTCTTCTTAATCCACTTACTACACAGTTTTTTCCTGTTCCTTCGTGCTTTTTATAAGACATTGTCGGGTAGAAGTGCTCTAATGTCTGCTTAAAGTCGTGACCCTCATTTATGTAGTTTATTATATCCTGCTTGTGATTACGTGACGGAGATGCAGAGGTCACGAGGCGACTTCTTTCGTGTGCCCTTAACACTTGGGCGCCCTGCCATTCTCGTAGATAAAGAACTCGACTCTGGCTCCAGTTATCAACGAGTTACTACAACGAAGCTAAGAATAAGTTTGAGATGGTGAAACCCATATGTATCACAATCCACCACTGTCATTGGCCAAGATAAAGTGTCGCCAAGGACTAAACGACACCAAGGACTACGATTAGCCGGTATTTTTAAGTGAGTGTACCGTTTATGAATTATGGTGGAAGTCTATGAACTGAGTCCAAATCCTCAGTGACCAATCACAAAAAAATAGTGGACAGCATGGTCCTCGTGCTTGTGGGCGCGTCGGTCGTGGAAAAACTATGGAGCGCCAAATTCCGGAGCGCCAACTTGATATACATTAATAAGTAGCACTATTTATACTACATACTTGAAATACTACTAGCGTTTTTTTAAGTTTAATAAAAATCCCAGCGAGAAACAGCGTCAGATCGACAAACCAACGAGGCCTGCATAAGCAATGCCGCCAAGACAAGCGTCGCCTAGCTTTCAAGCAGCGCTAGCCAGACAATAAGCGACACCAACAAACAACGCCTGTCTCCAAGCAGCGCAAGACTACCAAGCAGCGCAGCTACGACAAGCAGCACCAAGTCGGGACGCAGCGCCAGCCCTCTAGCAGTGTGGCACCAAGCAAACAGCGCCTGCACCTCAAGCAGCGCGGGGGCCACGACAATCAGCGGCAAGTTCGCACACAGAGACAGTCCCTCCAGCAGCGGGAACACGACAAGGATCGCCAAGCCGGCAATCACTGCCAGTCCGTCAAGCAGCGCCAAGTCGCAAAGGGTTACAATTCGGCGTCGCGACAGCAACGGCCTCGCTTAAGACGTAAAAGCGTACATAGGAATTTGAAGGCGTCAGCCCTACAGCAGCACGGAAAATATTCCACACTCGAATTTGTGCCTTGTCGCTGCAGTTTATGTGCTCCTATTCTACTCCTACTACGCAAAGACCTACAACAACGGCCGGTGAAGACAGCCAAGACCTTCGGTGCAGCGTCTGCGAGCACACGTACTCTACTCGACTAAATTTACTGAAGCACCAGAGAAAAGTAAACTGTGATTCGGCGGGTAAAGCACAGCGAAAGAGTGAAAAGCGTAAAGCGCGGAATGCTCACTACAAACAGAAATTGCGATTGCGGAGAGTTGGAGACAGAGAAGAGCAAGTATTGATTGGCGCTGAAGTAAGTAAAGTCGACAACACAGACCAGAGAGATACAGCAGTTGTAGTGGGTGCAATTAATATCGAAATACAAGCGAAGATGTCGGTAAATGTTCTATCTGTTACTCTGAGTTGAGTTCACCTGACGTGACGCCGACCAATGGGATGAACTGCGACTGCAAGGTGTGTGTCGGATGCTGGAATCGCTGGATTGCGCAGTCGCGGGTCCGAGACTATGCAACTTGCCCAGTGTGCCGCGAGTTTGTCTATCGAGAGCGAAGCCTTTGTCACATGTGTTGGCAGAATGTGCAGCCACCTCTCTAAATAAGTCCATGCGGTCATCTTTTTCACAGAACTGTAGTCGTATCTATTTCATGAATAATGGATTCAGCTTGTTGTGTCCCGAGTGCTGGGCCGTGCGGTTGGCGTTACCGGAACGTAGAGAAGGCTACTGCTTTAGATAAATATCCACGCGTCGTAGCGCGTGGATATATTTGGCTAGATATTAGGTTGAAACGAGTCGCTTCAAAAGATGGCTTCGACCCTGACAATACAGACCAGGGAGACGAAACGAGTGCAGAGCTGTACGAGATTCTTGCTCCACCTCCGAACATATACCCTGGTCACGATAACGCAGAGGCGGGCCTTCACGCATGGGCTCGAGACCATTGATTTAATGTATCGAGACGACGACGTTACCTTGACGATTTGGATGAAGTTATCTGCCGACACTAAGGATGTGATCGTGCTGGCCGACCATAAAACACTAGCAAACTTATTCCAACGGAGCGGAGGCGTACGATGAGTGGATCTAAGCGAACTGGCTGCCCAATGACGATTATTATACGGGCTGGGTGGTACCGTTAAAAATTCAACGAGGTCTTCAAAAACAAATACCATAACGAACCTAGCAGTATAAAATTGGTGAGTGTAAAATTTGGCACACATGGGGCGGCAGTGCGTTGCACAACCATCCTCCGGTTGATGAAGTCAGTGTGTTTGTTGGGCATCGGCAACGAGCATCCACAACTCAGAATACATGAGTACGTAGCGAAAGTGATCTCGTCTGCGACCAAACTGCGTCAGGGATTTCGACTACCAATATACTGGCATCGATATTACACGGCAACCCGAGCTAGTTGGCGACTAACAAGGATAAAGCAAACGCTAGATATGCAGAACGTCGTCGGGACTTGCATGTGTAGACTACCAGTGAAGCGATATTCTCTAAGCTGAACGAGCACAGATTTTTCTACCGTTATGCATTGAATGATAATTGTCGTCTAAGGTATTTTTTCTGGTCAGATCCCGACTTATAAAAGTTCTACATTCGTCATCCAGAGGTAATCATTATTGATTATACATACAAAACGAACGAATACGATGCTCTTTTGCTCGAACATTATAGCAATGACCGGGATGCACTCGTTTTACCAATTGCTCAGTGTTGGTTACCGGATGAAAAATAGACGATTTTGAATGGGCTTTACAAAACCTACAAGATCTAAGGAATACCAAAGGTATCCCGAATTCTACCATCATCTTAACAGATCGTGATGTCGCGTGTATCAACGCTCTGGACATTATTTTGCCCAACAACTCCGGCAATGGTCATATGAATTGCAACGTTCGCGGGGTTCTCCTCACGAACTTGTCCTAGCACCTACTAAGAAGTAGGGTAAGACACGTGCTAGGACAAGTTCGAGAGGAGAACCCGCCCCATGGGAAGACGCGTACATTATCACACATTTGCTACGGATACATTCATTAGGGGTCAATGTTGATCTCAAGCCGGAAAAATGACACGCTGGCATGCCAAATAATGACACCAATCTTGCCGAAATATGAATCGCTCCTTAACCGAAATATGACGCGCCGTCAACTTTGACACCCCTTTTTGCGCTGCTGTTATTTTTTGAGTTGGAGAAAGGCAACTAGTCGACCATCACTCTTACACCGCATTCTGCATTCCGCATTCTACGCAGCAGCATCAACATGCCGAAGACGAGCGAACGGGAGCAGTTGATCGTGGAGATTATTGACCTTCAAGCAGTAGCTATCCTAGAGCAAGATGATGACGAAGATCTGGGGTTCTGTAACCCACAGGACGAGTGGCGGGAAATACTAGCAGACACTCCTGTAGACGAA
This sequence comes from Phytophthora constricta, assembly GCA_011947335.1. Lineage (NCBI taxonomy): Eukaryota > Oomycota > Peronosporomycetes > Peronosporales > Peronosporaceae > Phytophthora > Phytophthora constricta. The sequence continues at coordinate 265,124 of JAAVTI010000603.1, read as the reverse complement.
CTTGCGGACCTTCTTCAGCTTGTCGTCTCTCATCGGTACTTGGTCCCTCGTGAACCGATAGTGATGAGTATGGACTTCACATACAACGTGTTCCGTGTACTACCGGACGAAGACTTCAAGCAGCTCACAAGAACAACGCGATGTGCTTTCTTTAAGATCCTCTCGACCATAGAATCTCACAGTGTGTTCAGCAACTCAAGCAACAACCCGCCGGCTCCGGTATGGCTACAACTAGCAGTTTCATTGGATCGTCTTGGGACCAACGGCAACGCTGCATCTTTGGGTCGAACAAGGAAGTTATGGGGTATTGGTAAAGGAACTGTTCCTCTCTACACTGCGCGAGTAATAACTGCTTTGAACGATCTACAAGAGGAATTCGTCGCATGGCCAAATGCAGCAGAACGAAGACGAATTTCACGTCGTATGGAGGCCGAGGGGTTTCCTGGTTGTGTCGGGTTCATCGACGGCACAACGATACCTCTTTCGCAAAAGCCTGCTGTCGATGGAGAATGCTATTTCGACCGAAAGCATCGGTACAGCGTGAATGCTCAGGTCGTCTGTGATGATCGCCGCCGGATCATTGCATTTTACAGCGGATGGCCCGGTTCATGCGCAGATAGCACAGTATATCGTGAAATGGTGTTGTCGAATGAAAACGAAAAATCGCGCTTCTTCAGTCGTGATCAGTACTTGCTGGCTGATTCAGCTTATCCTGCAGACACTACTCACAACACAATTGTCCCGGCCTACAAAAAAGTCAACTCGGTAGCGACAAAGAGGAGTTCAACAAGTGTGTTGCTCATGTGCGTGTGGTTAATGAGCACACAATTGGCGTTTTGAAAGGGCGGTGGTCGTCGATGCGAGAGATGCGGGTGCAGATTCACATAAAGGAGGACATGAAGAGAATTTTGTTGTGGCTCACAGCCTGTGTGGTTCTCCACAACCTGCTTATTTCATTTGGCGACGTTTGGCCCAGCGACGACGAGACCACTGACAGCGCTTCGACGACGAGACTTCGGATAGTGACGACGAAGACACTTTTGCTTTCCGGCGCCATATTAAGACCAAAGTAATTACGCGTGGGCGAGCACCTGGCGGCATTCTACGACGAAGAAGTAGCTAGGTTTTGCTTCGTAGTGCATTAGCTTAGCAAGAAATCAAATCGTAAGACTACGAAACACTGTGAAGCTACGTCACAGATACTGCTAGTTTACCAGTGTCTACGTTGACAGCCTCAAGCTTGCAGCTGAACGACGGGTAAGCTAAATTGTGCCTCCATAAAGGCTGAAAAATGCCTCGATTTCGGACGGAGACTTCCCCGACTGTATCAGAGATATAAATACTTCGTGACGTCGGGCAGCTTGTCGTTCAGTCATTTCTCTCTCACGAAGCTGTCGCTCGAACTCTTGCTGACGTTTGTTGGTATCCTGCTGCACCTTCCACATCCGCTCATCAAGCTCCAACTTGCGATTGAGAAACTCAATCTTCTCCCCGTTTTTAGCGTAGGCCATCGACAACGAAGCTCTGGTCTCGTGTGCCGTCATGCGCGCTGGCTTAGCCGTAGTACCCGTAGGAGCCAAATCATCCAGCCTTGAGCGCTTCGATTTCTTTTTCTTTTGCGCCTTCGATGTGCGAGTGGACGTCGATGGAGCTTGCCGTTTCCCCTTAGCGACTTGGATGACGTGTGCTCACGCCTTTACTGGATCGAGCAGCCGTTTGCGAATGAGATTGAGAAGTCGGTGATGAAGGCACCAATTGCTGCCGTTCTACATCCGAAGTAACTCGTGGCACTGTGTGGGCTTGTTCTGCATCGGTAGATCGCGCTGTGGACGTTTGCTGCGTCGCTGTCGGAATATCATGTGTGGAGCCTCTCAGTAAATTCATGAAAGCGCCCGGAGGTAGCTCGTCATCATCGTCAACGGACCAGCCAGCTTCTTGAAGTGATGGGGACGGCTCAAACGAAAAATCCGGCTCGACCACTGGGACTTGACTGCTACTCTTGGCTTTGCCTTCGAGGTCATCGCTATCACCTCCCCCTCGTCTTCGCTGCCACCATCCTGGACGCCATCACCAATGTCGCTGCTTTCCTCACTATCACTTCGAGCTCTGTTATCAGTTTGAACGCTGCCACCTTCACCTCCCTCGTTGGTATCAGCCGCAGGGCTATCTCCCTCCAGAAGAATCACTCCCATGGTCGCTATCTTCGAGGTTACAGCTCTCCATGGCAGCTTCAGCCAATGAGCTTGGTGGAGGAACTCCAAGCTCTACGGTTGCCGGAGCTTGGATGTTTGCTTTTGTGGCAAAAAGCTTCTCCATGCGTGCAAAATGCGGACACAATTTGTCCAACTTGGCTTGGATCGACATGCCTTGCTTCATCTCGTTTTTGGTCATTCCTAGGCCCGTCTCGGTGCGGCTTTTCTTCAAGGTGGGCTGGAACTTCTTCGTCTTGTACGTCCGCCAGCGTTGCTTCACGTTCGCACCAGACAGCTCGGGTAGATTGGCATTTTTTGTGTTCTTGTTCAAGTACACCGCCAGTTCCTTGAACGCACTTGACTTTGATTTCTGCGGCTTCCCCGACACAGTAGTTTTCGTGCTAGTACCATGGATCGCGGCATAGTTATCTGGATTTTCCATCCAGTTCACAAGTAGCCCGTAGTCGTATCTTGTGAGATGGACTTTCAAACCTTGGCCGCTATCCTCGTTGTCTGTCATACCTTCTCATAGCCGTTAGCATGGGTGCTAGTGTGTTAGCATGAGATTGTGCACTTACTTATGGGGAAGGCGCTCTGGTTGGTGTGTGCGCTGGACTTTCCTCAGTGGAAACGTCCTCTGGATGTGGACTGCCATTGTGCTTTGATGACTACGGCGGCAAATTGAAGACTGATAGAAAGATGCCATTGTCTGGCCCGTTTTGTTCATTTTCGAGAAATGACATGTGGCCCTCAAATCGAGCGCCTCAAGAGGTGGTTGATTTTTGAAATGACACAACATTGCGCAGAAAAATGACACGTTCCCGGTCGAAGTATGACACGCCTGCGGGCCGAAATATGACCTGCGTTTCTGCTAACTTTGACCCCCCTATTGCTGCCTCTTTTGCCGCAGGAGAATGAGAAACGGAACCAGACTTTGACCACAATCGGAAAGTTTTGTTTGACATGAATATTGAGCTAGTGAATTATCTCGATCATCACTGGTGGAAGTATAAACAACGTGTTGTACGATGTTATACGAAACGATACGTACACTTCGGTATTCCAGGACACGTCCCTGTTGAGGGTACGCACGCTAAGTGCAAGTACTGGCTCAAATCCTCCCGAGGTGACCTGTACTAAGCTTTTAACAAACTACTGCCGTGGTGTATAACATGCATCAGAGCTGTCAGCCTTCAAACAGAACGCAACTCCACGATTATTCCATATGCACTACAGGGAAGCCAGTACTCAGCAGTAGCACGAGTAATCACCACATACGCTCTTAGGGAAAACGAAAAAATTGGTATGTTGCAGCTCAGATATTACACAGTCGAATTTATCCGAGTATGTGCAGAGGAGATTGTAGGCATATTCACGGATGGCCTGTGTTCACGAAATCTTTGAGTTGATCAAATCTGATGGGCGACAGAAGCTGAAGCCAAGCGATTTTCACTTGCATTGGTGGATCCGACGTGACGTACCACTTGGAAATCATAATAGAGTTCTAAAACCAGTACGAGCCTCAGCACAAAGGACCAAGAAACGAAGGTAGAAAAAGCATTAACGCATCCAGGGATTATTCGGGACCAGGCGCGATCCAACTTTTTCAGAACGAGTAGATCTAAACCACCCTGCATCGCCGCCTTCACAGCGCCTTCGAGTGACTTATGAGGATCGGCGTGGACATCGGTGTAATACACAGAATGTAGCGGTGACAAAGCTTACTTAGCACGATTTATACTACGTAATCGAAATAGCTGGTACCAGTAATCCAAAAATTGTCATAATCCAAAAGAGTCTTTATCCAAAAAACGTCTTAATCGAAAAAGCGACTTAATCCAAAAAGCGTCTTAATTCAAGCAGCGTCTTAGCCCAAAAAGCGTCTTAATTCAAAAAGCACCCTTATCCAAGAAGCGTCTTACTGCAAAAAGCGTCTCAATCTGCTACGCCTCTCACATTAAAATACAAAAACATGTACCGCGTACCGAGTAAGATATTTTGCTCTGAGTTCTGTGATAGTAGTGATGCATTTATTCAGTACAGGTGTTAACCTGCATTTCCCCACAAGCGCGCATGGGTGTCTACGTTAGGGTCCTAGGTCAGGGTACCATGATCCTCACTTGTGAGTAGTGAGGTGAATGTTTGGACTGGATTTAGGTAGCTGCTGGGTTCTTCGTGCCGACGGAGTTCAGGCAAGGGTCCTGCGGAATAAGAGATCGGTCCTAATTGCGGCATGTCTTGAAGGCAAAAGTACGCACTGCCGTGAGGGTGTTGTGTAGGCAACGGTTGCTCCCAGCAGACGATGTTCGGTGGGAACGACTGGTAGACCGCCCTAATGCACGAACTAGCTAACTAAATACACACAGCGGCTGCCAATCGACTTCTCCTAGTGGAACAACAGCAAACCGGGCCCTCTCAAAATCTTCGCCAAGTCGCCAGGACGCCGCGTCGTGGGCTGCAGATACCGGGGGTCGTCTACTCTCTCATTGACTTGTCCGAACGTCCTGCTGCTGAGGCTGGTTACCACGACTCTACGGGGCTGCAGATACACGTCTCTCTGTCACACTTGAGATGCCTCGCTATCAAGTTGTAGTGGTGGTGTCGTAAGCTCGTGCTCCTTCAATGTTGTTCGTATTACTTTGTCTTAGCTCACTGCACCAAGCCGGTGCGCTAGCTGTGCTGCCGTGTATGCTCGTGCACTACACTGCAACTTCGGAAGTGATCTCTCAGCCTATATATATAGCCATGCATGCTTCTCTTGGCGCGACCGCTCGCGGGGCCTCTCCGCCGCACACTGCTGTCTGGCCGCTCCTGTCCGTCGATCTGCGACTCTTCGGACCCAGCTATCCTTACGCCAAGATCGCTGGGTCGTGCCAGCCAGGAACGGGTCGGCCGGTCCGGCCCGGTCACGGTGCTTCTGTCCTGCGTGCCTTGGCCTGCCTCGTTCCGCCATCGTCCGCTGTCCTGTGCTCCTTGGGTTCCACCAAGTTGACCAGAATGTAAAGCATCCCGGGAATGTAATTCCCCTGGTGAGCGCCCATGTCTTGGCGCGTCCACCCAACTTGACATTCCGAAGGCCACTTGGAGTGGCTCTTCAGAGATGAGACCCGCCTGCATGGCGACCTCTACTTCTCGAACCCAGAAGGGAAGGTTCTCACCATCCTTTCCTTCGTGCGGATTCACGTTCAGCCGCAACGGCTTAGGCTGCACCGCCTTAGGTGCGGCCGCGGCCGCTTGCATGCTACCTCGAACGTGAGTGATGAGCCCACGTTCATATTCGTCGAATGCGTTAATGCGTTCGACCTGCTCGGCCGGCGTTGACGCCGCCAGGCCGCGGAGAGCATCTATCCCAAAGATTCCTCCCATTTTCCTCACAGACTCCCACTGGGAATCGCTTAAGTGAATGAATTTACTTTGGTCCATCTTGGTCCAGGTTCTGGGATCACAGAGGATTCAGGTAGTCCAATCTACCCGCGTAGGTGCAGGATTGACTACGAGTGCTACCAGGTGTGACGGGCCACACAGCACGTTGCACAGAGGAAGTGCTAGGAGTATACAAACTCCAAGTGAACGGCAGTTCATGGGGTTCCTGGTCGTAAGGGAACCGGTGGGTTATATAGGGTAGATATAAGACTGAATAGATTTATAATTAAGGCAAGTTTGGCCTGTAATACAAACTTACTATGAACTATACTAGACCTAAGTCAACGTACAATGGTTGGCTCCTAGAGCACAACGATGTATTGTGCATTTCGGCAAAAAGTTTGACGATTATGGGCTATTGGCCCAATCGCTCAATGCAAACTCTAGTCATTTGGCAATCGCCGGTTATCATAGAAAGTGCATGATCCAGCTGGAAGACCCGGTCCACATCGTACTTAAACGAATATCGATGCCTTTGTATGCCTTACGATTGCCTGGCGATTCGGCTCCGGCGATTCAACCAATCGCCCAATGCAGTTTTAAGTAGAACCTACAATATGTCATACCATAAACTTGCCGACAGCGGCCGACACGGCCCTGATTGGTGGAAATGGTTAAAGTGTTCTGGCTTACAACTATTGGTCATATTGTATCCGCACCAGAGCCATTTGACACCAAGACCCCAGCGCCGCAGCACCTGCCGCAGCTCCTGCCCCAGCAACGTTTGCGCCGTCGGAGCCCCCCCGCATCAGCCCAGCAGTCCGCGCCGAACCCGCCCTCAGCATCCCGCTCAGCACCACCGGCACAGCGGACCACAGCCTCGGCGGCTATCGTGGTGCAGCTCCTGCGCCCCCCCAAGCAAAGGCCCAGCATCTGTACCCTCAGGCTAGCGCCCCCAGGTGCATCAGCCTGGACTGTGGCGAGCACGAAGGCGGCGCAAGCATTGGGACAGCAGCGAGTACAGGACAGCAGCTGCAGCAAAGAGGGCGGGGCAGGAGGTGGCAGCACGGCGGCGTGAAGATGACGGCAGGACGAGGACAGTGTGTGCGGGGGCGGCGACGACAGCGAGCGTGTGAAGGGCGACGTGGACAGCAAGCATGGGGAGGACGAGGACAGCGTCCGTGTGAAAGACGGCGACGACAGCGAGCGTGTGGAGGGCGATGTGGACAGCGAGCATGGGGAGGGCAAGAACAGCGTGCGCTAGGACCGGCGCCGAGCAAGGGGAGGTACTAGGGCAGCACCTGGGCATTGTGGAGCCTAGTGTTGCTGCCAGAGTGAGGGCTTGCTACTGGAGGACCACTAGTGCGAGAAATAAATTATAGTTTATATTAAATAAATGCAATAATATTTTGGTTTCCTTCTGCTGCTTGCTCGTGCCTTAAGTGCCCTAGTGATCTGATCGTATCCAGCATGTTAACTTGAATGCTCCTAGTTTACTTCGCGAGGAGTTAACCTCATGACCTCATGAGAGGGCGTCTCCCAGGAAACTCGGATGAGTTGGTGATAGTAGCGGAGGCGACAATACACATCGTAAGTAGCAGTATAACAAACTCGAAGTGATGTGTCGGCAGCGTCCCTGATATTCGTATGATCTGCATCACTTGCTTTCACTAAAGCTGACTCACATATTTCGGCCGTCCTGCCGACATTATACGTCGGCAAGTTGTCGGCAAGCTAAACACCTACCCCTAGTAATGTTCATTGGCTGAAATGGGGTTCGGCAGGCCCTCGCTAATAAGCAGAAGTCGACACTTGATTGACCAACGGCCGCCATACAGTAGCTAAATAAAAGTATTTGTGTGTCGGCAAGGTCACGATTTTTATCCATATCGCTCGTGTATGCCACACGACGGTAAGGCTGTATGCAGTTATGCAGGTTCATAGTATTTATGAACCAGGACCAGCGGTCCGGAAGAGTGACGCGTGTCACTCTTTATGTAACCAGGGTACAACTAAAGTTACCCCGTTACAGGCTCCATGAGTGGCTGTGGCCTCACAGTCAGAAGACATCTCGGGGGTTGAGGCCTGCGATGCTTTCCTCTACAACAACACTTAACAACAACAATGTCATTATCCGATTTCCTCAAACCACTGCTTTCCTTTCTCAGGTACCCACCCACACACGCGAAGTGCGACGAGTTGCAAGGCCGTAGTATCGCTTCCAACCTCTTCTTCTGTTTAAGAACTTGAGATGGTAGTCGTCCGAGAGAAAATGTCGTCGCACTCCAGGCAGCTAGTGCTTGTTGAGTTTTCCATGGATGTTACATGTGGTGATGACAAATTTGCAGGCTTTGAGCGTTGGTGAGCGACATTCGAGATGTTGAGGCGACCACCCCTTAGGGGGTGGTCGCGTCATCTCCAGTTGGAGATTGGCTAAAGATCGGCTCTACCTGAAGACGCGAACTCGCCGTCTGATTGGCTAGTTGTTCGCTCTCGACAACTTGACAACCGGAGATATCCCGCACAACTTCTGCAGGTAAATTAGGTGGAGACGCACCTGGAGACGGTCTGCAGGTAGCAAGAAAAACATATATCTACCATGACGGAAAAGGAAGACGCCGTTGTGCTCATCTCAGCGCTTGTTGGACAGGCGATGGCTCTGGTTGCTGGCTGCAGAAACGACGGAGACAAGCAGAAGTATACGCTGACAGAACTATCGTTTGATAACTGCTGTCCGATCCGTTGTGTGAGGGTTGGTTTACCAAGCGTTTGAGGTGCTCTAGAGCATCGTTCCTTGCTATCTGTCGTTTTCTTCAGGTTCGAGGCGTCGGATTTTATCACGCTGTGGTGAAGAAACACTCGTATGAAAAGAAAGTCGCTGCTGCCCTCTATTTTTAGCATCGGTGGGTGGGTATCGTGAAACGGCGGATGCGATGGGCATGACCAAGCGTCGTAGCAAGGAGGCGGAAGAAGCGGATGCTCGGTTCTATTACCCGTTTCTTGTTGAGCCGATCTGTACTCGGTCCATTGCTTATGCATGTGCGTGCGCTACGCAACGCAACACAATATATATTAGTATCTTGTAAACCCACACCAACAAGCTGACGATGTACCTTAGATTTGCACTGCCCTGGTGTGACCTTGAGGCCACTGACGCGAGAGATTTCTACAAGCAAGCAGAGCCAAGCTGCCTTTAGATCGCGCGAGCTCCTGCCGTCCTGAAAGCGAGCTTTCAACCCTCCATAGCGTAGTTGCAGCATCTTGCTCGCCCCCTTCACCGTCCAAGCGAGCGTCTCACTCCTTGGGTGCGCCACCCCTGAGCGAGTCGGACGTCGTGTAGAGCTGCGACTCGCTGGCCGCTATTGCCATCGGCTAAGGCTGATGGCAATAGCGGGTGCTCTGGGGTTTCCGGTGTCTCTGTGTCAGGAGAGCTTACTTGGGACGCAGCCGAAGGGAGCGGGGCCTGCAGGAGTTCAACCATGGACGACGATTGCGGTCTTAAGTGGTCTGTGGGAGGCGGAAGCCCTTGCCTGCGCGAATCGATCCTCGTCATGGCGAAAGTTTGGAAGTGGGCCACCTACTCAAATTATTTTCTTAAAAGGGGCTTCTTTTGCATTTATTGCTAATTTGCCATCTGGCTGTTCCTGGAGACAACGCGACCAGCGTTCATGGAGATCAGAGGTAAATATGTGCTGTAGATCTCCAGCTGAAGACGACGCGACCACCCCCTAGGGCGATACATACATACCGTGCAGCTTCTTTGCGAAGCTGCACCTTAGTGTGCCCCTAAAACGGCACACACCGAGATTGGAATACCCTTAATTTGAACTATTGTGCCGGTCCCGACGCCATGACAATTGAGGGTTCATCTGTGAAGGAATTTAAATAAACCAGTAGATATCTACTGGCTTCGTTGTCAGCGGGGTGCAAAACAGTATCAGTAGAACGCCTTGAAACGAAACCAGTAGATATCTACTGGTTTATTTAAATTCCTCTTCATCTGTGCATTTCAAGATACAGCTTCCCTCTGAAGCTTGCCAACTGTCAAAACTGGCCAGCAGAAGCGGGTGGTGATGTCGTGATCGTCGCATGCTTTGCTGTTCGGACCAAACCACGATCACACCACCAACTTCGTCCCCGTCACTCGCTGTTCGAGCGCCAGTCAGTAGTATGCACGTCAAAAGTGCTCTTCCATCTTGCCAACCAGGCAAAGCCGGGAAGCGTAGCCAGTGAGCTGCGTGAGATTGGTCGGGTGGCCATCCCTGTGTACTACTAACACAGTGTAGTGCTGCAAGATGCCCATTCCGTTTCAGACTCTCATCTATCTGCTCTTGGCCACACAAGCCCAGAAGTCCTTCTGACGTCGTCTGGCCTCTACGCCGTCAACTTTTTTGCCGTTAGTTAGATGGGTGAACTGGCTCACGATTGACGTCCGAACTCTTGGGCTCACTATGCTGTGACGGATTGTTGTCAAAAGCCGGGATTTGCTCTGTCGGTGGCGTGCCACGCCGGCCTTCCCTCTATTCGCGCGTCGTCACAAAAGGCGCATCTGGTCTCTTGTTGCAGGCGTGATGGCCACCACTTGGCATTAGGAAGCGTAGCGATTATCGGATTTCACCAGGACGAACAGCCACCGACTATCCATCTCGGCAGAGATTCAAAAGACTAGCACAGTACTTCAGAACCGACCAAGATGCAGCTCGCAGGACTCGTGGCATGGGCTGCCTTGCTGATATCGGCGACCGTGTCGACCACCGAGGCCGCCAACAACAGCTCGGGGACCACGTATCCGACCAAGTCGGGCATCAAGATCTGGGTGGACCCCGCCACCCCGGACGACCGCCAGACGTTCCTGAATTCGCGGGGTCGGTCATGGGACCTCGTCATGAGCGACGAGTTCAACACGGCCAATCGAAGCTTTCGACCCGGTGACGACCACATGTGGACTTCTCTGAACAAGCCTGACGGTGTCAACGGTGCGCTGGAGCTCTACTCGCACAATATGACGTCGACCAAGTGCGACGCCGACGGAACGTGCTACTTCTACATTGAGATCAGGGACGAGGTCAATGTGATCCACGTGTACAACATGTACAAGCACCCGCCCGGATACGTCGACGCCTACTTCTACTACCGAGCGGGGATGGTGCAGTCGTGGAACAAATTCTGCTTCCAGGGCGGCATGCTCGAGGTGCGAGCTCAACTGCCTGGAGCCGTCTCTGACAAGTCAGGAAACCCGGACCTGGTACTCGGTCCGTCGGGCAAAGTGGCCAACACCAAGTACTACCCGACGTGGCCCGGTATCTGGATGATGGGGAACCTCGGTCGAGCCATTTTCTCGGCGTCGACGAACCGCATGTGGCCGTTCTCCTACAACAAGTGCGAACCTGACATCTTCAACCCGGACAACCAGCGTATCAGTGCCTGTGACGACAACCCAGGCTACGGCATGCACCCCAACCAAGGCCGAGGAGCTCCCGAGATCGACTTGCTCGAAGGTGGAGGTCTGGCCATTTCATCGTCGCTTCAAATCGCTCCCGGTATGCCCACAGATTTTCGTCTGTTCCCGGCTAATGCGACTGGTGCCGACGCAACGAATCCGTACTGTGTGTACACGTACGATTGTCTGACGCCCGGTGCAAATTTGATTGACGTTCCTACGGCGTTCTACAAGACAGAGCGCGGGCACAAGTCCTGGTACCAAGGTCTTCGCTACGCATCGAACAACTTCTGTGCGCAGAATGCGCAGCTGAAGCAGGACTACGATACCGTCTCTGCATCGGTCAAGGCTGGAATCACGGAGAACACGTGCACGGTGGACACATGTCCAGCTTCTGAAGACGTCAATTGCGACACCGGCTTGATCGACGGTAAGGGCAAGGATCACTGGGGTATCAACAGCAACGGCACGTGTTTCCCGGTCATGAACTCGTACATGGGGGCGTATTTGTGTGACCCGGATAACACGGACCTGAAATGTGAAAGTCCTCGTAACTCCACTACACCCAAGTCGAACTCGATGAGCTCGTTCAACTACCAGATGGACGCCATTTCATCTAACTGGCCGATCCACTTGGGCGCTTACACCGACTTTCTCGTCTATCAAGTTGAATGGACCACCGGTGAGAAGGGCTACGTGCGCTGGATGCTGGACGGCAGCCCGATCTTCGAGGTGACCACGGACGCGTTCACCAATGTGCCCCAGAACACCAAGAAGAACAATCCGCATAAGGTGATGCTGGAAGAGCCCATGTACATGATTTTCAACGTGGCGCTGTCGCGTTCGTGGGGTACGACGCCTCCTAACGTTGGCAGTGAGTGTCATGGTGACGGCAAAGACCCCGTCACGAACGCTATCTGTGACGACTTCCCGATGCACATGAAGGTTGACTACATCCGGTTGTACCAGGACCTAGGCGATGATCTCGATGCGGATAGCTTGATGCAGGTTGGTTGCGACCCTGAGACCCACCCTACCAAGAAGTGGATTGATGGACACCTCGACGAGTACGTTGACGACGATAACCCGTGGAAGGAAGTGTCCGGCAAGGCCTTTGCACGGTAGACGATGACTGCACTATCGGTGGGAGCGTGGGCACGACAGCGTTAAAAACGGGCAAGTGTGTTAACAAGCGCTGCTCGTGCACATACTCGACGTCGTGGGGTGGCCCGCGTTGCACGACCGCTCTGTCGGGTTCCACGAGCTCCAGCGCGAGCAGTCTGTCGAATCGTGCGTACGGTCCACCGATGGGGCTTACGATGGGAATCGCAGGTGTCATCGTGTTGCTGTCGTTCGCTTCCGTGTATTTGGCCATGCTGTCCGCGAAAAAGGAGGCTGCGGCTATGATAAAGAATGGTGCCCACGCCAAGCTGGCTGCGAGTCAAATGTCGGTTGATGGCAGCTTAGATCACTCCACGAACCAGCGACCGAAGGACAACTACAGCGAGAATTTTGTTTAAGCTGCAGAACGGAAAATACGTGAAGCTTGCGTGCTCCTGCTAATAATGTAAATAAACTGCTGTGTAATCCCAAGTATGTCTTTGGATACGTGCGAGGCCTTCAAGTTGCGTCTCGATAGTGTGTGCACATACGGTTTTCGTCTCTCCACGTGTTCGTGGCGACGTGCTGCCAAGCATTCGCTGTTCGCGCTCAGGTGGCTACACAGCTGGCAGTAGCTGTGGATGATTCAACGCACGTGCCCGAGTGTGCGTAGTCCCTGGATAATAGCGTCAATCCGCTCCCCACAAGGCCTCTCTGACCACTTCAGCTGTTCAACTGCGGTAAGTGCACAATGCATTGTCAGGTTTGTCCGCGGAGGGATTTGGTAGATATCTACTCACTTTCTAGCTCGACTCGTGGCACTCAAGTGTTGCGAGAGATACTTATTTAAAAGGCAACGCTGTGCCAAGCATGCGTCTTTTAACGTCTTCATGGTGGTCTTTGGCTGCCGCATCGACCATCCTCACAGTCGTCGCAGGCAAGAATAGTTCCTCGACGACTGCATACCCGACCAAGTCTGGTATCAAGGATTGGGTCGACCCCGACACGCCCGAGGAACGAAATACGTATACCAACTCCCGTGGCCGAACATGGGAACTTGTCATGAGTGACGAGTTCAACACCGCCAACCGCAGCTTCCGACCAGGTGACGACCACATGTGGACTTCTCTGGACAAACCTGACGGTGTTAACGGAGCGCTAGAGATCTACTCGCACAACATGACCTCGACGAAGTGTGACGATGACGGCACGTGCTACTTCTACATCGAGGTCTCGGATGAACCACAGACGATCTCCGTCTACAACATGTACAAGTATCCTCCTGGATACGAAGACGCCTACTTCTACTACCGAGCGGGGATGGTGCAGTCGTGGAACAAGTTCTGCTTCCAGGGCGGCATGCTCGAGGTGCGAGCTCAACTGCCTGGAGCCGTCTCTGATGCGTCTGGAAACCCTGATCTCGCACTCGGCAAGTCTGGTAAGGTGGCCACGAAGGCGTACTACCCGACGTGGCCTGGCATCTGGATGATGGGGAACCTTGGGCGAGCTATTTTCTCGGCGTCGACGAACCGCATGTGGCCATTCTCCTACAACAAGTGTGACCCTAACGTCTTCAATCCTGATAACCAGCGCATTAGCGCTTGTGACGATGATCCAGGTTTTGGAATGAACCCGAATCAAGGGCGCGGGGCTCCCGAGATCGATGTGCTAGAAGGTGGCGGTCTGGCCATTTCATCGTCGCTGCAGATTGCTCCCGGTATGCCCACAGATTTTCGTCTGTTCCCCGCTGATGCGACTGGTGCCGATGCAACGAGCCCGTACTGTGTATACTCGTACGACTGCAAGACAAAGGGAGCAAATGTCATCGACGTTCCTTCGGCGTACTACAAGACAGAGCGCGGACACAAGTCCTGGTACCAAGGTCTTCGCTATGGAGCAAACAACTTCTGTGCGCAGAATGCGCAGCTGAAGCAGGACTACACAACGGTTGCCGCGTCTGTTAAGGCTGGCATTACGGAGAACACTTGCACTACAGACACCTGTCCTGCTTCGCTAGATGTTAACGGCGATCTAGGCCTCATTAACGACGAGGGCACAAACCACTGGGGTATCAACACAAACGGCACGTGCTATCCGATCATGAACTCGTACATGGGCGCCTACCTCTGTGACCCCGACAACATGAACAGCATGTGCTCCAGTCCCCGCAATTCGAGCACCCCGAAATCGAATACCATGAGTGCGTTCAACTACCAGATGGACGCCATTTCATCGAATTGGCCTGTGCACCTTGGTGCCTACGTGGATTACCTGGTGTACCAAATGGAGTGGGTCACCGGTGAGAAGGGCTACGTACGCTGGATGCTGGACGGCAATCCGATCTTCGAGGTGACTACGGATGCATTCTCCAACGTGCCGCAGAACACGAACAAATCGAACCCCGTGAAGGTCATGCTGGAAGAGCCCATGTACCTTATCTTCAATGTAGCTCTGTCGAGCTCGTGGGGTGCCACACCTCCAAACGCGGGAAGCGAGTGCCGCGGAGACGGCACGGACGCGACTACAAACGCTATCTGTGACTCGTTTCCAATGTACATGAAGATCGACTACATTCGACTGTACCAGGACCAAGGTGACGACCTCGATGCCGACAACCTCATGGCAATTGGCTGCGACCCGAAGACTCACCCGACCAAGGAATGGATTGAAGGCCACATTAGCGAGTACTCGGACGACGACAATCCAGTGAAAACAGTGAACGGCAAGGCGTTCTGCAAGACGAACAGCGACTGCACCATCGGTGGCAGTGTTGGGTCCACAAGCCTAAAGACAGGTACGTGCGTCAAGTCCCGCTGTGTGTGCAGTTCGTCCTCTTGGAGCGGACCGCGATGCACAAGCCCTCAGTCCGACTCGTCCGAGAAGTCCGGCAGCCTGTCCCAGCGAGTGTATGGTCCGCCGATGGGGCTGTCCATCGGCGTGGGCAGCATCGCCATGATGCTATCCGTCGTGTCTGTCTATCTGGCTGCTATGGTCACCACCAAAGAGACGAAAGCTCTGCTGAAGGCTCAAGACGCAGCCAAGGAAGCTCGAGAGCAAGAGTCCAAGCAGAGCGGCCAGTTTCGCAACGACCTTGACAGCTTCACGGGCCACCCCAAGGACAATTACAAACAGAACTTTGTGTAAAATCGTCTACGTAGAGCTCGTGCGCATGCGAGCGGATGTTTGTGTTCGTGTCGAATAAATGGATTGATTTGGTAGCCGTTCATTGATGACTCCAACTTGGTGGCTTCCTCTTCAGAGACTAGCGAATATCCACTGGCCATATTGGACTGGCACATCGTCCATCATTTATCTAGCCGCTGACGAATATCAGTTCGAACGGCAAACGGACAACAAGATGTCAAGAGAATATCAAGCAGGTGTTCGAAACCAGAATAAAATACATGTACTTCTGGATACGGTTCGGTTCTACTGAGTCAGTACTGACGCATGGTGTCTCCTCTGCCGACCACACCTTCCCCACCTAGTTAGCACGTGCGCACAAGCAGATGTCGAACGACATTTCGCCAGGCGGTAATTCACCGACTATCTCAGCTGCCATCGCAAGGGTTGAACCACGGCACGAACGTAAAGGCATTTGCTGTTTGACCTCTGCGATGTCGGACAGCAGGACTCACAATTGTCGTCACTATTCAAATAGCCGAGTCCGATCGAACCACTACGTGACGATGCAG
This sequence comes from Phytophthora constricta, assembly GCA_011947335.1. Lineage (NCBI taxonomy): Eukaryota > Oomycota > Peronosporomycetes > Peronosporales > Peronosporaceae > Phytophthora > Phytophthora constricta. The sequence continues at coordinate 249,333 of JAAVTI010000603.1, read as the reverse complement.
TATCTGCCGTATTAGCGTGGACGGGAGCGTTCACCACCGTGTTAGTGGCAGGAACGGACAGCTCGTCGACGACGTACCCTACCAAGTCAGGTCTCAAACACTGGGTGGACCCTGACACCCCAACTGATCGACTGACGTACACGAGCTCGCGGGGTCGAAAGTGGGAACTTGTCATGAGTGACGAATTCAACGTGGCCAACCGCAGTTTCAAACCTGGTGAGGACCACATTTGGACTTCGCTGGACAAACCTGACGGCGTGAACGGAGCGTTGGAGATTTATTCACACAATATGACGTCCACCAAGTGCGACGACGACGGCACCTGCTACTTCTACATCGAAGTGGCCGACGATAACGTGACCATCTCGGTCTACAACATGTACAAACACCCTCCGGGCTACGAAGACGCGTCATTCTACTACCGAGCTGCAATGGTGCAGTCCTGGAACAAATTCTGCTTCCAAGGGGGATGCTCGAGGTGAGTGCACAGCTCCCGGGAGCAGTGTCCAAAGCCTCAGGGAACCCGGACCTCGCGTTGGGAAAATCTGGACAAGTGACGGACACGTCGTTCTACCCGACGTGGCCTGGTATTTGGATGATGGGGAACCTCGGTCGCGCTATCTTCTCGGCATCGACGAACCGCATGTGGCCGTTCTCCTACAACAAGTGCGAGCCGGAGATTTTCGCTTCCGACAACCAACGCATCAGTGCGTGCGATGACAGTCCAGGCTACGGACTGAACAAGAACCAAGGTCGTGGTGCACCGGAGATCGACCTGCTCGAAGGTGGCGGTCTTGCCATTTCGTCGTCGCTGCAAATTGCTCCGGGAATGCCGACGGACTTCCGATTGTATCCTGCAGACACGACTGGTGCTGACGCGACCAACCCGTACTGTGTATATACGTACGACTGCAAGACTGACGGTGCCAACCTGATTGATGTGCCCACGGCGTACTATGAGCAGCAGCGAGGACACAAGTCGTGGTATCAGGGACTTCGCTACGCAGCGAACAACTTTTGCGCCAAGGATGCCAGCGATGTGCAAAGCTTCTCCACAGTCAACGCATCAGTGGCAGCTGGAATTACTGAAAACTCTTGCACCACGACAACGTGTCCTGCTTCGCTAGACGTCAATGGAGATTTGGGCTTTATTGATGACAAAGGCAAGAACCACTGGGGAATTAACTCGAACGGCACGTGCTTCCCCATTATGAACTCGTACATGGGTGCCTACCTTTGTGACCCCGACAATTCAGATGGGAGGTGTGCTAGCCCTCGCAATTCGAGCACCCCAAGTCGAACTCGATGGACCCCTTTAACTATCAGATGGACGCTATTTCTTCCAACTGGCCCGTACATCTTGGGGCTTACACTGATTTCCTCGTGTATCAACTCGAGTGGGTCACTGGTGTGAACGGCTACACCCGCTGGATGCTTGAAGGCAGTCCGTTGTTCGAAGTGACAGCCGACGCGTTCTCAAACGTGCCTCAAAATGACAACAGCAGCAATCCTCAGAAGGTCATGCTGGAGGAGCCCATGTCTCTCATTTTCAACGTCGCGCTGTCAAGTTCGTGGGGTACGACCCCACCAAACGCAGGGAGCGCGTGTCGTGGCGATGGATCTGACGAGTCAGTGAATAAAATCTGTGACGACTTCCCAATGTACATGAAGATCGATTACATCCGGCTGTACCAAGACCAGGGTGATGACCTCGACGCTGACAACTACATGCAAGTTGGTTGTGACCCTGAAAGCCATCCGACCAAGCAATGGATCGAGGGTCACATTGATGAGTACCAGGACGATGACAATCTCGTCGTAGATGTCGTCGGCAAGGCGTTCTGCAACTCAAACGACGACTGCACTCTCGGCGGCAAGTTCAGCAGAACCGACTTAATTACGGGGAAGTGTGTCAACTCGCGCTGCTCCTGCACATATCCGGAATCGTGGGGTGGTCCTCGTTGCACGGTGGCTCTGGCTGAGTCTGCATCGTCGAAGTCATCAACTCGAGTCTACGGCCCATCAATCGGTCTAGCTTTTGGACTCGCTGCAGCCATGATGTTCCTCACTTCCGTATCGGTATGGCACGGCATGAAGACCACCGCTAAACACAACGAAGCGGTCACCAAGGCTGCTATGATGGCAAAGAGTGATGCCCCTCGAGTCGAGAGCAGCTATGAGAGTCACGTGGCGTAGAGAAGATAAAGTATTGTGCTGCACGTGAACCTGTCTGTCTAATTAACGCAAGGCGTTTCGCCAATTCCTTGGGACGTCCGTTGTGTGCGACTCCTTCATGAACGTAGGTGGGTATGCTAGGGATCAAACGGTTTGTGCAAGAGTCCGTGCAGTCACTGCCGCCATCGCAGCTACGTTTGCTGGCGGAGACACTGCGAGTGGATCTCCGGGGTTGCGAAGATCGTGGCGATATCGAACGTGTGTTGACGGGACTTGTGTGCTTGGACCAAGATACATCACTTGGCGTATTTCTCGCTTGGCTACGATCTTCAGACCTGCACCAGAATCAACATGGCATTCTCGCCAGCAAGAAGGCAAAATTTAACAGCACGTTCCTACCTGCAATTGCTTCACCACCCGAAGTTCGTCGCGATTCCAATAATCAGCAGTCGAGAAATGATTCGGACGATCGTGTGAAGGACCATCATCTTAACGACGAGATCAAGCAGCAATTAGCAGAGCTGGACGTGCTGGAGGCCTCTTTTAAGAAAGCAGAGAGACTTGTACACACAGGGTCTCCCAGCTTCGAGAAGCTGAAGCAGTTTCTGGTTGAGTTGACAATTTTACGAGCAAAGAGCAGAAGGCACGAGCTTTTCTCGTTCGACAGGTAAACGTGTTGCGAGAGCAGCATGATGAAATGCGAGCCGAAATGCTGCATTCTCGCGCCCAGCTAGACTTCTTTGTCGAAGGCTTTACGAATTTGCGAAAGAGGCACGACGCACTACTCGCCGATGCTACACGGATTAAGGCCGAAAGTGAGTCGACACAAGACATTTTGTCGCTATGAGCGCCCACGATTGTCACTTCGAGCAGCTCATGCGAAATACTTTGTGGAAACAGATGCGTGACAACGACGAAATGCAGCGTCGACTCAAGCAAGCATATAATGATCTTGATGCAGCAGCTCAAAAGCGGAAGGAGCTCGAAGCTCATATTTCACAGCTCAAACAGGAGCGCGGAGATGCTCGCAAGGATGCGTACTGCTACAAGCATCAACTGCGTGTGTGCAAAGCTCGTATGAGACGCTTGCAGCAAGCTGGAGGGGTGCTAATGGATCATTTTTCCGAGAGCAGGCAATAGCACTGCGTCAAACCGTAGCTACACTAATTGGACTACTACGTGATGCTGTTGTAAGGGATACAAAATCTCCGAAGCAAACGTTGAGCAAGGAAGCTTTACGTGTATTGCAGCAAGTCATATCACCAAATGTTGGAGCTCTGGAACCGGATTCAAATCCAGTGCGTTTATTACGTGCCACGAACAACAAGAAGGATGACGCAGAAGCTGAGAGTAAGGAAATAGATCCCTCGCAGCCACGAATTGTGGAACGGCGTGATGCTAGCTCTGATCTCGACGAAGTGATTCGAGGTGTTCTGCTCGTGGAAGACGCGAATGCAAGTGACGCTGCCGAGTGTGCGCACATCATGAGCGAGAAAGTGCGATATTTTCCCGTGAATGTGAAGCAGACACTTTTACTGCTTCAGCAGGACGAGGAAAGACAAGCGCAAGCGACTCGAGAAGAGGAGCAAAACAAACTTCAGCAATTGCTTCAGCAGCAGCAGGCTGGCGGGCAAGGAACAGACGGAGCTGGTGATAGTGCTGCAGGAATACCAGCATTGTCAACAAAGCTGCATCGCAAACGCCAGCCCAGTCCAGCACAACCTCTGCTCCAGTGGAGCCTCGTCCTCCTCCAACTCTCGAGGCATATGCGGCAGCACTCAAGAAGCATATTGATGTTCTGATGGCTGCTCAGGGCAAGTGTGGCTTCGTGATGTTCAACTGGCCATTTTCTCGGCGAGATGTCACGCTTCTCACCTCTGTGGGGTTTTCCGTTGACAGTGTCCTAAATCTTGAGATTGTCGGAGCTGCCCAGCCATCCCCCGTCCCTAGTATCTCAACACCACCAACCCCCGCGACAGCGGCTGCACGAGGAGCTACGCCTGCGAACACCACTCCATCTACTCCAGCACAAGCAAAAACTTCTGCAACAGCAAAAACACCAGCATCAAAGGGTACTACCCGAAGTAAGGCCGCGCCTTCAGCGCCACCAGCCCGAGGCAAAATATCGCCGAGCAAGACCGCAACCACGGCAGCATCGAAGTCGCCTGCTAAGCCTGTTGCCCGTCCAACTGCACCGAGCGGAGCCAAAGCTCGAGCAGCAAGTCCCACACGTACCCCAGCTAGTCCAAAGAAACCCGCAACAGTAGCCTCAACTTCAAAGCCTAAGACCCCGGTAGCTTCTTCGAAGCCAGGGACAAGCTCGTCGCAAAAGGCCCCCACCACGGCAGCTGCGAAAGTCGTGAAGAAAGTGCCGACCATGGCTTCTGCATTGCAAGGTCTCGGTGGCATCTTGCAACCTATAGGCCCTGCAACTTTCCCAGCCGAACGTGTGAACATCATCCTGCAAGTTTTGGAGCAGCAACGGCGCAAGAAAGTGGCTCCAACAGTGCAATGGGACGAGAACACGCGCCGCACGAACGAGATGCTGGCCATGTGGGCCGAAGAAGTTCACATGCTCGTCCACATGGAGCAGGAGGCCCGCAAGCCGCAGAAGGCCCCAACACCGTCCGCCACCCCGTCCAGCCCGACCAAGTCCACGACCACGTCACCTCGTCGCACCGCCAGTCCGTCCAAAACCAGTGCTAGCAAACCTGCCACCAAGAGCAAACCAGCGAGTCCCACGCGCAGTAGCTCCCCAGCCAAAGCCACAGCAACGAAAGTTCGACCACCGAAAAGTAGCTGCATGAACCACTTCAACTTGCCGCATACAATTGCCAAGTCAACCTCTCCCCATATCTTCTGCCAACTGTTTTATTTTTCGGAACACTTCAACTTTGCACAATAGAAAACCCTTATATACCACTTTAAAGTGGATCAAGCTGACGAGCGTCTTCGTGACATTCAGCAGAAGTCCTTCTTGAAATATGGATTAATATAGTTCCGTGTGGTCACATTCCTGAACTTTGTACTTAATTGAGTGCGAAATGCGAAATGTGTGGTGCTTCATGTGTGAGATTACAAATTTTGAAGATAGACGCAATGGTTGAAGACATAGAGTTCGGCGGAAGAACCGCACGCCAACATCCGAACACTTTTCATCTCGATGCGGGACTATTTTTATGGAGTTGCGTAGCGATGCTCAAGGTGACTCGAAATTCTTGAATTTCGTTTTGGCCCAGCGCCAGCTACGTTGATAGAACTGCGCGTGACCAAACGTTTCTGGACGGTCAGCTTGTCAAGATACTCACTGGCAACTGGGAAGGCGGTGGGTGCCCAGACCCGTACCGTCGGCTAAAGAAGACCAAGTCGCTTCCAACACGAAGGCCTGCTGTCACCAAGGCGATGCAGTTTGGCCGCTGCACTAGATACATGATTTACACAATCACAACAGACTTAAGATAATATACTTACCAACATCCTTGTAAATGTTACTACTTTTGTGTACTCATGGTCTCGGAGCAACAACTCGGCTAAAAATAATCAGGAAAAGCCCATGTCGGAGACAGCAAAACAGAACAGTATACTGAGCAATGGGCATTGCAAATAGGTCAGGCAAGCGGCATGGCCTCCGTTAGCTTAGTGATCTCTTCGCTGGCGTCATACCATGGACAGGATTTCAGTTGAGAAAGTGTGCCATTCTCCAGGTCCACGCACCATCGGATTAAAATCACATTGAACGTGCGGATTATTTTCCTCGGTAGCAAACGCGAGAAACGCAGCAGCATGACAGAGTTCGTTTTGTACACGTGCTCACCATAAAACTGATGCCCGGTGAGGAGCAGCGCCTCAACGGTTGTACAGCGCTTGCCGTTGAACGCGACGTAGGCCAAGTCTTCACAGTCGTGGAAGAGGCGAGTGAACTTTCCGCCGAGGCAGTTTTGTTCAAACGTTGTGAGCTGTTTCTCCTGTGCGAAGGCAGAAAAACTAACCCCGCGCTTGCTCGAAAATACCTCCACCAGAGACGCATTGCTACGACGAATGTCAACGATAGCTGTTCTTCCTCGAACCTGAGAAATTCGCCTTTGAGCGCGGTAAATTTGGCTCCGTGAAAATGCTGCTACATACGTCACAAGTATTACCACAACACTAAAGGCAGCCACTGCGAACAACAAGTTCACTGTAAACAGGTAGCACGAGTCGTTTAGACCACAATATTTAGCCCCCAGCTTCGACGTTCGACGTAGCACCTCGCCGTTAATTTCGCCAATAAATACAAGTGATGTGAGTTGAAATGAAAACAACATGGCACCCATGCTAGTCGTCATCACGAGCTGCACTATTTCCCACGGAATGCGGAAGTGTCGATCCAACACCTGCTTCCCCGAGCGAGTTCGTACCAGGTTGACCAACGAGTAGCTAAACGCAAAGAAACAAGACGTGAGGTTTACGATCGAAGCTTTTGACAGCGTACCCGTAGACAGACCCAGGTAGTACTTGTTTGAGTTGTAGGCGAGGTGGTAGGAGACCTGTGCGAGATAAGTGGGTTGCATGCGACCGTTCTGGCAGCGGTATGCCCAGACCTGCGTGAGCCGCAAGGATTGTTGGTGTGGGTAGAAACAGATGATGCCCATGAAAAGAATCTGCGCTACGATCATGGCGGGGAGGACGCTGATGTTGATGTTGATAGTGTCGGCGTAGCGAATACGAAACACGTTGACGACCTGAGCCACTCGTGTGGGGTTGGTTGGATCTACTTCAACAGTGTACTCCCATTGGGAGTTGTATTGGTTGTGCACGCACACACCGCCCGTCGAGCAGACCGGCAGATCGTCCGGTGCTTGGATCATGAGACCGTACGTTTTCCAATGATTCAACAGCGTACAAGTATCTTCCACATAGACACCTGTGGTGTTCACGGCTCGAACTCGGCACCCTCCGTAATATCCCTTGAACAGCGGCTGTGTGATGTTCTTGACGCCGTAGATGGTGTTTTTGGCAGGAATGTAGCGCGAGATTGGAGGCAGGCTGCTGGTGAATTGGTACGGGAACAGCTTGAAGATGTTGGGTATTACAGCTAGTAGGTCCTGTCCCTGCGTATCCAGCGCAAGCTTAGCGCCGACGATGCCTTCGTTTTGTATGTCCGGACGACAGTCCGTGTAGGCCGGGTACGTGTTGACATCGGCCACCGAGATAGACGAGTAGTCGAGGCTGTTCTTCGCATTCTGGTACTTGTAGAGTCGTAGCAGGATGCTAATGGTCCAGGACGATACGCACTTGTTCTTCTGCTCTACAGCGACTTGGAGCTCTCGCAGCATTTGCGGTGACAGGGAGAGTCCATGACTGGTGACTACTTCCAGAACTTCCTCTGGGTTTTTATGAGCCAGCGCTATGTTCGGCGTGCCCCATTCATTTATGCCGGCGAAGCACAAGGCGCCATTCGCATCGAGCCGATCTGCAAGTGCGAGTGCGTCGGGTGCCATACGGCTGTAGTTTCCGACCGCTACGGCTTCAGTCCCAATGACCATCAGATCCTCGAACGCCGGCTTGCTCATGGTGGCATCGTGACCGAAGGCGCTTAGCTGCATCAACACTTTTCGACAGGAACAGACACACCCGGTACAACCGCCTTCCATGACGGGGTCGAATTGATGGTACGCGAAGTAGCTTTCGTCAACTCCAATGAAAAACGTGGCATTTGTCCCGTAGCTGCTGAACCAAAGTGTGAAGAGGAAGACCAAAGGCATGAGCACACAGCGACCAACTACAGCAACTGCAGCTAAAACCTCAGGCAGGCTGAAACTGGTGCGTGTGGCAGTCCCGATCTGGCGGTGTCGGTGCCATTGAGTTCTCCACGCCCTACTAAACGGGTATCAGCATCAGGTACGATCGAGTTCCTCTTGTCGAATAGCGTTGGGGTAGTCAAGAGCGCCGAAGCTCTGCGTACTGAACGCAGCAGCCATGAGTCCGATCTCGCAGAAACTTCGCCCATAGCGCGCAGTTGGAGCACTTGAGTCACCTGCTCTCACGGTATTCGGCCACGGTGCTTCCAATCCAACTTTGTCTGTCACTCGATAATAGCACGACCATGTTCTGAGCCCGAAATATGTGTTGACATCTCGTGTGCAGCGTCGAGTCGAGTTTAGATAACCCAGTGCAACCGAAAACCGCAAACCTTTTTTAAAAGGTTGAAAGGTGAATTGTTTTGCAATTGGAAATGGCGTAATTTCTGCGACAGCTTGTGCCGAGAAAAACCTGACTGATAATATCTTATTATGCAGATTGTGCTTGAAGGTTTGCCCATTTATATGTACGCAGCCCGTATTAATTGATGGCTGCCACAGTTCGACAAAATACACAAATGCTCCTCCATTTGGTGTCTATCAAACTCATTCGTGTATTTTATACTTCGAAGTTCTCATACAAAGTACATTTCTCCGAAGTCGCATAAAGAATGGTGCCCATTTTATAGACCCATTTTCTGCTTCAGTACACGAATTGCCATGGGAAAGGCGTACGACGGCAAGAAGCGCTGGAACGAGACGATCCTGGCGACGACGGCGCGCCCGTCCGCGGCCGGCCAACGTCTCCATGCTGCGAAGAAGCGTCTCTCGGGTGCGTAGCTACCTGCAGCCCTCGCCAAGCCTCGCTCGAAGTGGGTCTAATTTTGCGTTCTAAAATGGGTATTCCTGCTGTCAAAAATGGGTACTATTTAGGGCGCACGCACAAGTTGAGCGCCGCCATGCGCCGCGTGGACGACGAGACGCGTCTGGAGGTGCGCAACGCAAGACTGGACGCTTTAGAAGCGGACAACTTTGGGGAGGACGTCGAGGAGACCGAGGAGGACGCCTATGTGGACGAAGAGGAGGCTATGACTATTGGGAGGGAAAGTGGGACCACTATGACTGTTGGGAGGGAACAGAGCCGGCGCAAGAGACAGCGAGCTGGGGCTGCCAGCAAGAAGAAGTGGAAGGTCAAGAGTCTGGCCCAGTTGGTGTTTGAAGAATGGGGCAACGGAGACAGCGCGGGGGACCCAATTACCTGACGGCCGCGGCGGGCCCCCAAATGTCCGGTCAGGAGGTTCTGCTGTGTGTGTGGCTACTTCGCCACGTACGCATGTCGTCGCTGTGGATCGAGGTACTGCAGTATTGGCTGTGGAGACCACCATAAGGAGAGCGGGTGCATGAAGTTCGGACTGTGAGTAGGTGGGGTTTGATGCAGGGAAAACGTCGAGAAGACATTGATAAAGAAGACCAGAAGTATGCATGGTTTTCGATCGCAGACACGTTCTCACGCTGCACTTGCGTGGTGTGGAGTTTACCGAGCTCGACTCAGTCACCGAAGCAGTTAAAATGGCAGTGGTATTTTGGAGGTGATGTCAGTACTTGCGGTGTCTTAGCTATTGCTACGTGTGACAAGCAGAACGGCTTTCATGACGTCGCGCCTGCCTCCGCTGGACCATGCAGTCCGCAGTCCATCAAACGTTTTGCCAAAGGGCCTAGAAGACCAATCTGCAGTTCGAGAAGGCTGCGCTGTAGGTGTTTCAGCACCAATACCTGTGCTCAAGCCGAGTCAGTCACGGGTTAATAGGGCCAGAGCCGTTGTTACACCCCAGACGAGTTCACACACATGGGCGAGGCAGTGGCGTCATCAGCGGCATCTCCAAATACGTGACCAGACCAGACTTGGGCCGGTTGAAATTAGTGCAGTCGTAGCGGTGCTCGGCCGTTGCGTCGTAGCTCCACTACTGCTCCTGTTTGTGGTTATTGCCACCAACTACATGATAAACGCAACGTTCTTTATTGGTCCAGCCGACAGCTACTTTGCCTACAGTCAACTTGATCCAGTGATGCGTGGTGGGTGCTCCGGGTGCATCTGCTCGTGCCGCAAGGTCTTGATGCAGCTTAGTGCTTTTGGAAGCGATGCTGTCATGAGCAAACCGGCGTACGAAGACCTGCAAGCTATAGCGACGGATGCCGTTGCGGCTGGAGACTACAGTCCGCTGACCCCGAGGCTGTCGAGCTGGCTGACCAGCTTGATATTAATGGCGCAGTGTGCTCTACCGGTGTGAACGATTGGGGGACACCAAATGTTGTTCTAGCTGACAGCCCAGATGGAGTTCTTTCCGTCATTAATACGCTCGGGTTGTCACTTCCCCCACAGATGCGACGCGAACTCGAAGTAGCTGTAGAAAGGAAGAATGAGTGCGTTTCACGATGGAACATCGGTATTTTGCTGCGGCTATTTAAGTTCCAGAACGTCAAGAACAGCCTCGACTACTCTTCTGTCCCGGTAGCCGATGTCATCACTTTCCGCACTACACGGACTGTCGCCCGGATATCCCTAATGAACATATTATTGGAGCAAAGTTAGCTTTTGCCACCCAAGGAGAGGACCTGCTGACTGTCGCTCCCGATATTCTGAAATTGTTCCCGTACCAGTTCGCCAGCAGCCTGCCTCCAATCTCGCGCTACATCCCGGCCAAAAACACCATCTACGGCGTCAAGAATGTCACTCAGCCGCTGTTTAAGGGATACTACGGAGGATGCCGTGTTCGTATCGTGAACTCAACAGGCGTCTATGTAGAAGATACGTGCAAACTTCTCAACCACTGGAAGACGTACGGCCTTATGCTTCAAGCTCCCGATGACCTCCCAGTTTGCTCCACGGGTGACGTCTGTGTCCACAATCAGTACAACTCCGAATGGGAGTACACGAACGATGTCAGTCCAACAGATCCAACACGACTCGACCAGATTATCAGCGTGTTTCGTAGTCGATACGCAGACAATGTAGGGCTGAGTATTTTGCCTGGCATTGTAGTTGCGCAGATACTCTTTATGGGTATTGTCAGCTTCTACCAAGTAATGTCGCACCAGCGCTCCGTCCTCCTTACGCAGATTTGGGCCTATCGATGCCAGAACGGACGCATGCAGCCATTTTACCTCGCTCAAGTAACGTATCATCTCGCGTACAACTCGAATTTGTACTACCTCGGCTTATCGACGGGCACGTTGTCTACAGCGTCAGTACTTAATCTGACGCTTAGCTTCTTTGCGTTTAACTACTCCTTCATCAACTTAATCAAGGCCCGCTCAGGCGAACAGGTGCTAGACCGACACTTCCGTATCCCGTGGGAGATCCTGCAGTTGACCAGCACAATATTTGTAACAGTGTCACTGTCTTCACTGCGGCTTACGTCGTTGTCGTTTATCGGTGACCTTAATGGTGAACTTCTTCGACGAACTTCAGTTCGAGGTGCGAGATATTGTGGTCTAAAGGACTCGTGCTACATCTTTACTATCAACCTGGTGTTTGTGGTCGCTGCTTTCAGTATTGGCATGGGTTGGAGAACGTAGGTGCAAAAATCGAAAAGAAGATCACTACAAAATTCGAGATACAAGAAGGCGCGGTGCAGCAGTAGACGTCGACATCGTCCCTCGAGTTGCTTTATTCCCCAAGGTGGGCAAGGGCAACAGCACAGTCGGACCATCCGTTGATGATATGGTGGAACAAACTCTCACGTCATTTGAACGGAATTGTCTTGGCGGCCAGTTCACCCGGTTGTTCTACGATTGTGAAGATTTTGCCTATATCACATTCCGAGGTAAGCGCTGTACAACCATGGAGGCACTACTACTTACTGGATACCTCTTCTACGGAGACCATGTGTATCAGGCTACGTCCGTCGTTTTACTGCTTGTAACGCGACTTCTACCAAGAAAATTTATCCGCACATTCAACATACTGCTGATTCGATGGCGCATCCATCCCGAGGAAGGTTCACTCACTCACGCGCTGTCATGCACATGGTATGGTGCCAGTGCTGAGAGGTTCACGATAGCGGATACTACACCAATATCGTGACGAGTTGTTGTTTTGGTGGGTGCTGATTACAAACTTTATCTTAAGTGCTGGGTACTTGTGAGCACAATTCCCCGGCCGTTGCTCAATCTATAGTTAGTGACCGGTCGCACAAGCGCTCTATACTAACCGTTGTTGTGCTGGAACTGCCTCCAGGCTTCACTTTCATATTCCTCACGAAAACCAAGACGACACAATGCAAAGTGGAGGCGTACAATTTCGCAACTACACAAGATACAACCACTTGGACTAAGGTGCAGTTTGATCACCGGGATGCTATCAGCTACGTCGAAGGTTGATACTGTCATTGCGCCACCGCTACACGCCGGAAGAAAAGCAGCTACATGGGGAGCTGAATGGCGCGCCCATCACAGCAGAATCATTGCTAATCAAAGGCCCCAATTGCTGCCTAAAGAATTGCCGTCGTGGCGGTTGTCGGACGGTGCTTGGTGATGCCAGTCCTCTTCGCGTTTGCGATCGGAATCACTAACTACATGACAAGCTCCACCTTTTTCATCGGACCAGCTGACAGCTACTTCGCCTACAGCCAACTCGACCCCGTCATGCACGGCGGATGCGCCGGGTGCATCTGCTCCTGCCGAAAAGTCTTGATGCAGCTCAGTGCTTTCGGCCACGATGCCATCATGAGCAAACCGGCGTACGAAGACCTGCAAGCTATTGCCACCGATGCCATGGCAGCTGGAAATTTCAGTCGACTAACACCCGAAGCACTCGCACTCGCTGACCAGCACGACGCCAACGATGCTGTGTGCTCGACAGGCGTCAACGATTGGGACACACCCAATATTGTGCTGGCTGGTGAACCAGAAGGGTGCTCGCAGTGATCACGACGCTCGAACTGTCGTTGCCACCGCAGATGCTACGGGAGCTCGAAGTGGCTGTCGAACGCAAGAACGAGTGCGTGTCTCGATGGGACATCGGTATTCTGCTGCGGCTATTCAAGTTCCAGAACGTCAAGAACAGCCTCGACTACTCTTCCGTCCCGCTGGCCGACGTCATCACGTTCCGCACTACACGGACTGTCGGCCGGACATCCCGAATGAGGGCATCGTGGGCGAGAAGCTTGCATTGGACACACACGGAGAATATTTGCTTGCCGTCGTGCCCGCTATATTGAAGTTGTTCCCGTACCAATTCGCCAGCAGCCTGCCTCAAATCTCGCGCTATATCCCGGCCAGAAACACCATCTACGGCGTCAAGAACGTCACACAGTCATTGTTCAAAGGGTATTACGGAGGATGTCGTGTCCGTGTCGTGGACACGACCGGCGTTACGTCGAAGACACTTGTACGCTGTTGAACCATTGGAAAACGTACGGCTTAATGCTACAAGCTCCCGATGACCTGCCGGTGTGCTCCTCGGGTGGCGTGTGCGTTCACAACCAGTACAGCTCCGAATGGGAGTACACGAACGACGTGGACCCGAACGACCCGACTCGGCTGGCACACACAGATCATCAGCGTCTTTCGTAGCCGATACGCCGACACCGTCGACCTCAGCGTACTCCCGGCCATGGTCGTGGCACAGATCCTCTTAATGGGCGTCATCAGTCTCTACCAGGTGATGTCGCACCAGCGTTCCGTGCTGCTCACTCAGGTCTGGGCATACCGCTGCCAGAACGGCCGCATGCAGCCCATTTATCTGGCGCAGATCACGTACCACCTGGCGTTCAACTCGAACTCGTACTATCTGGGTCTCGCCACGGGCACGTTGTCGAGAGCGTCGGTGGTGAATCTGACGTTGAGCTTTTTCGCGCTCAACTACTCGTTCATCAACTTAGTGCGCGCACGTTCAGGCGAGCAGGTGCTGGATCGTCACTTTCGCATTCCGTGGGAGATTTTGCAGCTAGTAACTACCGCGGGGGTGGCTGCCACGTTATTCACGTTGCGGTTGACGTCGTTGGCATTTATTGGCGAGATGAATGGCGAGCTGCTGCGTCGGACATCGAAGTTGGGGGCAAAGTATTGCGGGTTGGATGATTCATGTTACGTATTCACCGTGAATTTGGTGTTCGTTGTAGCCGCGTTCGGGGTTGCTATGGGCTTTGTTGCACATGTGGTCGTCTTTCTCGAAAAGTACTGCATACATTGGCGACGAAAAGCATCGCTAGCTCCCAGCACAACAGCCATTATTAATATTCGTCCCGCAAGTTTGTCGCCTATCGAGCTGTTTTCCAATACCCGCCTACCAATTTTCTCTCAACGCATGGCACCAGAGACGACACTTACAACCTTCGAACAAAATTGTCTCGGAGGCAAGTTTACGCGTTTGTTTCACGACTGCGAAGACATAGCGTATATTACCTTTAACGGCAAACGTTGCACAACAGTCGAGGCGCTTCTGCTCACCGGATATCTCTTCAATGGGGAGCACGTGTACCAGGCAAATTCCGTCGTATTGCTGCTTCTTGCACGATTGCTGCCGAGAAAAGCTATCCGCACATTTAATGTCGTTTTGATCCGATGGAGGGTCGATTCGGAAAAAGGCACACTCTCTCAACTGAGATCCTGCACATGGTTCGATGCCAGCTATGAGATCGACAAAATCTCTGAAGCCATGCCCTGGCATGAGCATAGTTGCTAGATGGTTGTCACAGAAATAAAGCAATAGCAAATCAAGCCTCTCTGTGGAGCTGACGACGCTCTGTCAAGCTGGAGTTCGCTGTGGGTGACAAGAAGTCGTCACTTGTCGGATTGGTTTGAGCACGGAGCACAATCCGCGCTAGCATTCACTTTGGACGAGCATCAACGCTGATGCTCGTGGCGCCGCGTGAGCTTGGCGCCATTGCATAAGGAGCATGGGCAAGGCCCGGAACTGCAAGCTCGGACATCAGCAGGGTGCGGAATGTTGATGTCCCGAGCCCGAACGAGCGTGATCAAGAGTCTCGCTGCAAAGACTTGACGTCCTCGGTACAGAGGGCACTGGCTAAGAAAGAAGTCGCAGGAGGTTGGTTAGCTTTGGTTCTTGCATTTAATTGTATCTCACTTTTCAACTTACCTTCCCGAGTCCAAGTGACTGGACTCGTGATAAAGAATTCTTTCGCTTGGAAGCGTTGGAACCTCGCCTTCAACCTCGTGCGCGTCGCCGACAAGGCTGCTCTCTCTCCAGTGCGCGTGTCGACTGAAGAGCAACTGGGCTGATCCTGTACAGCAGCTGTTTGGTTAAGTACGATCTCAGAGCCTAGGAGCTAAGTTCGCTCTAGGTTCGCATCAGCTGCCCGGCCTATTAAAAATGGTCGGAGGAAGATATCCGCTGGACCCGGATGGGGACGTCAACATGGACGCAGGCCCCACCGTTCCCCAGCCAATCTATGAAGTCGTTCGTCCGCCCAAACTCATCACCTGGGACCACGCCTCATTGGTGTCATGGTACCGCGAGTGGAATCACTATGTGACCAAGATTCGACACCGTTGCACTGTGACCGGTGAGGTGTTCGAGCGGGTGGTGGGCACGGTGAAGGTGCTATACAGCCCGAGGTACTGGATATCATCTCTGCCTACATCCTACAGCGTCCGCTGGACGCTATCACCGACGATGAAGTCCTGCAATTGATCTACACTCGCAGCCAAGCTTTCGTCAACGGGTTTGTGCCCGATGTGAAGACACTGGTTCAACAAGCGTTGCGCATGAATCTGAATACGGATGATTGCGATGCACGCGTCTTCGCTATTTCCAGGATTTCACCAGAATTGTGGAAGAGAATGGGCTGCAGGGCCTGATAGGGAAGACGGACCCGTCCCTACCCGGCTCCAAAGACCGCATGAAGGCTAGGTGCCGTCTGCTCATCGACAACCTTCAGCCTGCTGTTCTCCGAGAACAGATCCAGCGTCTGGTTGAGCTGGAATGCCGTGATTGCAGAACAGATGATGTTGCGCTCTACTAGTACAGTCTAATTTTGGAACACGCCAAAGCGCAGCAGCGTTTCACCGTCTTGCCAAGGAGAGCAGTGCTTCTCGTGGTTCCCAGCATCCGTCCTCAGCTGGCTCTGCCGGTGCGATAGGACAGAAGCAGGGAGCCAAGTCTGGCAAGGACGCTAAGCGCCGTGATGCAGGGTCTGGCAGTGACAAAAATCAGGCAGCGCCGAAACCAGCAAAGGCGTCGACCCCGCCAGTAGATGGGTGTCTAGTCTGTCATGGACCTCACTGGATGCGTGAGTGCCCCACTGCTACTGCTGAGCAACGCGAGGAAGCTCTGGCCAAGTACCGTGCTACCAAAGACCAGAGGAGCAGTGTTATTCGCTCGAAGGTGGTAAAAGCTCGTGACGACGCAAATACTGTGAAATTAATAACCTCCTGGAGGTCATGTATATTCCAGACACTGGTGCTGCAAGGAGCATGATTCCAAGCTGCGTGGTCCAGTCGCTGTTAGCCCTCCAGCCGGACCTGCCCATCCAACGTCTGGACGTTCCCATTCAAGTCGTGGTTGCTGACGGACGCCACCTGGAATGTGACTGCATGGTGGAAGTGAACTTGCACTTGAATACAGCGGCAGGTATCGTGCACGTTCCTGATGTTACCTGTGTGGTTATGGACAGCCAAGAAGAAGAACTGCTGCTGGGCAAGGACGTTTTGTGCGAGCTAGGCATCGATGTGGAGAGCATGCTGGCACAGCTGGCCCATGGTGTGGATTTTGTGGATGCCAGTGATGATTTCGACGTATTGTAGCGGCAATAAGTCATGATACACGTTTTAAGAAACTGGACTATATGAAGCGTGTAGCTTCTTCAGTTCTTGGCCGATTGAGCCCAAAATAGTCACACAGATAGATCTCCATAAGAGGAATGCTGTGTGCATTTCCGATATTACCATTGCTGGCAAACATGAGCTCGCGCCACGAGCTAACCGCTGAAGAAAAGCAAATGATTATCAATGCGCATGAATATTTCCTCGCCGAGCGAAAAGCGCGACCGCCAGGACAGCGTAATCATGGCCCTGGGGTGCGAGACCGAGTCGCTACCTGCCTGGGGGTGTCGCCCGCATCTGTGGGGCGCGTGGTGGCGGCAGCAAGGAAAAGGAAGCCTCACTCACCGAGGCAGGTCAAGTTGTAGTGCCTGTCTCATGCACATCAAATCTTTTGTCTCATCCCTTTACTTTTTATACAGGGAAAAAAGTTAAAGAGGGCGCCCAGCCCAACACGATCTGGCAGAGCTGACACCGAAGGTTCGTGAATTTATTAACGAGCAAAACCGTGCATGCATGCCGGTGACTGCAGCGGCACACATCCAGCAAGAAGATGAAGCAGTTATACCTGTCAGAACAATGCGCTACCTACTTAAAAAATGGGATTCTCCCATTTGAGAGGAAAAAAGCGAAATATCCTTGCTGAAAAGGCAGGATCGGTGTCGTTGCGCGCCAACTACCTGCAAAAAAACTTGCCAATCGGCGTGATGACGAATGTCAGCTGCCGCGCAAACCGGAGGTGTTCCTAGATGAGTCATACTGCAATGTACATCACGTCACAGAGAAAAAGTGGCTGCCGGAAGACAAAATTCGGTTTTCCAAGAGTGGAAAAGGCAATAGGTAAGCGATTTTTTATTGATCAGAGATTTTAAATTCATATTTTTGTAGAATATGTATTGTGGCAGCAGGCATCGTGCGCAGCCAAGGCTGTGTATTACGAGGAGAGTTTGTACAAGGATCTATACAGCATTGGCCAGCCACTAAAAAGCGCGCTTCTCCTGAAAGTGACTATCACGGAAATTTTAACGCTAAACTTTTTGAGGCATGGTTTACGGAGCTGTGCAAAACGTTATCAGAACAATACGGCCCGTGCATCATTCATCTTGATGGCGCCTCGTATCACAAGCGTCAACTTAATCCAGCACCAACGACATCAACTACAAAAGGTTTTATACAAGAGTGGCTGGAAGACAATGGTATTTTTACTTTTGTTTTTGATTTTATTTTTCTTCTAACAATTGGTTTTTCATACTGCAGAAATTTCCTATGAAGAGTGTTTTGTGAAAGCTCAGTTGCTACAGCTCGTCCGTGCCTTCCGCCCCCTGTCAAATTCGCCGCGTTTGAGATTTCTATAAAGTACGGTCATGAGATTCTTTACACCCCGCCGTATCACCCAGAGCTCCAGCCAATTGAGCTGATATGGGGGATTCTAAAAACCGAATTGCCCGCGACCCTGCCATCAGTATCACCGATCTGAACGCTAAAGTTGGTGAAGGACTGCGTGCAGTTACGTCAAAGAACTGGACGAATGCATATCGACACGCACAACAATTTGAGAACAGCTACAGCGAAAGCCTGGACGACTGTGAGCTTGCGGATGATAGTGGAGAAGAAGAGGACGACGACAGCGACGATGAGGACCTCTACATTTAATATAATCTTGCTGCTGATGTGTTTCCCAATAGTGACCTTTTTATGAATTGCAAAGGTGCCAAAATTGACCAATCACCAAGCACTAATAAGCGCTGTTGTGCCCGTGAAATATGCGAGTAGGCATGAACCTCCGATTATGGCCATTTTCGGTAGAAACTACGCAGATTGAAAACAAACAGATGCCACAACCGTCAAAAACACACATAATTCTGCCCTATGTAAAGATTTCAGCTCGAAATTCGCAGTAGAAAAAGAGCTACACGGCTGACAAAAACGTGTATCATGACTTATTGCCGCTACAATAGGAGATGACTCGCAGGAACCACGTGTGGATGCAGATATACAGGTCGACCTCGACCATATGGTCTCTGACGCAGCAGCCAATGGTATGGCGGAAGAGCACGTGGAAGAGCTGCGCAATATGTTTAACCAGTATCCGGACGTCTGGAAGGACAGTTTGGGTGATGGTCCCCCTGCGCGCGTGGAGCCGCTGCGCATTCAGATACGTGAGGGGGCCACACCGGTCCGGTGCAAGCAGCGCAAGTACGCGCCACTACAGCGCAACTTCATTCGAGAGCATGTCGCACTGCTGGTCAAGAACGGGCTGGTGCGTGAAAATCGGGCGGCCCGTTGGGCAAGCGCAGTGGTGCCAGTCCGCAAGCCAGGCACCAATAATGAATTTCGCCTCACCATTGACGTACCGTGCTGTCAACAGAGCTACAGTGCCGATCGCAGGCACGATGCCCAATCCAGCTGCCCTAATGGAGAAGGTGAACGGTGCTGTGGCGCTTGCTAAGTTCGACATGAAGAACGGTTTTTGGCAGTTGCCATTGGACGAGGAGAGCCAGGAGGTCCTGTCGTTTATGACTGATGAGGGTGTGTACACACCGCTGCGGGTGCCCCAAGGAGCGATGGACTCGGCGCTCCACTTCCAGGGCCAGATGCAGCATGTTCTTGACGAACTGATCCCCGACAACGCACAAGTATGGATTGATGACGTGCTTCTCTATGCGAAGACGATGGATAAGTTTATTGACGTGCTGCGCTGTTTTTATGCTCCTACTCAGGCATAATTTAAAGCTCAACGCGAGGAAAAGCACGCTCTTCCGCCATGAAGTGGTGTGGTGTGGCCGCGTCATCTCGGGCGATGGTATTCGCCATGATCCAGCGCGTGTTAGTGCGCTCACAAAGCTCCCTCTGCCCTCCACAGCTGCCGAGCTACAATATTTCACATGCGCGGCGAACTGGCTCCGTGACTCTATTGTTGACTATGCCCGAAGTTTCGATCCTCTCCTGATCAAGCTGGACGCCGAGAAGAAGAAGGTCGGGCGGCGTAACCGGAACGCACTTAATGTGGCTATCACGTGGACAGCGGACGAAGAGGCCGCCTTCACTGGCTGCATTGAAGCCATCAAGTCATCTGCACTAATGGCGTTCCCTGTTGACGATGATGAGCTCTGCATGTTCACGGACGCGAGCTCTATTGGATTTAGCATCATTGTGACGCTGGTGCACGACTGGGACCCCACCTGTCCTGTTGACGAACAAGAGCACTCACTGGTCATTTGTAAGGGCGGGATGTTCAAGGGAGTGCAGTGTGGATGGCCGATAATCGAGAAGGAGGCCTTTCCAATCATCAAAGCGTGCGACGAGCTCGAGTACCTACTGCTCAGGCGCAGGGCTTCCGCCTCTATTGTGACCATGCTAACCTCATCTACCTCTTCTCCCCGAAGATGGATGTGAAACAACACGTCCATGACCGACTACAGCGCTGGTCGCTACGCCTGCTCGGCATGAACTACACCATTGAACACATCTCTGGTGACCGGAACCTGTGGGCCGACATCGTCTCGCGCTGGCTGCCACAGTCGCTGATCCGCGTCTGCGCAGTGCAGACACGCCGGCAGACACCAACTGCTGTAGCCAACCTCTCACAATTGAGGCCCCTGTCCGACGAAAATTTTATCTTCCCCAGCGTGGATGACATCGTGCAATCGCAACTCTCCGCGGGACATGCTGCCCGGTCACTACCTGTCGTGGAAGAAGACGGTGTGCTCGTGGTAGACCACAAGCCTTGGATCCCGACAGAAGCTAAGGACGTCCTTGCTCGTCTAATGGTCGTGGCACATTGTGGTGCGCAAGGACACCGTGGTGAAGCTACGATGGTCGCCACGCTGAATGACCGCTTCTATATTGTGCAGTTGGAGAAGAAGGTGTCGCAGTTCGTCAAGTCCTGCCTTACTTGCAAGCATGTTAAGGGTCCTCGCCAGATCCAGCGACCATACGGCCCCACCTTCACAGCTACAGCAAGGAACGAGGCACTACATTGGGATTTTATCTACCTCGGTGACAGTTTCTGGGCGACGAAGTATGTGTTGGTACTCAAGGACGGTCTTACATATTTCTGTGAATTCTTCCCGTGCTCCACACCGACGGCATACGTGGCTGCAGAGGCTCTCGTAGACTGGTACAAGAGGTACGGGTGCCCGAAGATGTTGCTATCGGATCAAGGAGTGCACTTCCGCAATCAGACAGTGGACAATTTCTGCGTGCGACTCAAGATCGAGCGCACATTCTCGCCCGTGTACTCACCATGACTCAACGGCACGGTTGAGCGCGTGAATCGGGACCTCCTGCAAGTGATACGCGCGCTGTTATTCGACTATGGGCTGGACTATCATGAATGGCCATACTTACTGCCTGTGGTCCAGTCAAATCTGAATCACACATCAGTTCGTTCGCTAGCTGGACACTCTCCAGCTGAGCTCTTCACGGGACTAAAGTCGCCGTCGGCATTGGCCGTCCGTCCCCACGCGACGAGGAACTAGTGGTGATCAACCTCGAAGACATTGAGCCCCAACTAGACAAGCTGCGCTCCTCTCTGCAGGAATTACACAAGGAGGGTGATCGACATCAAGGAGCGGAAAAGATTAGCGGACATGCAGAGGAGGACTGGCGTCATTTGCAACTTTGACATCGGGGACTACGTTCTCTGGTCGAGGATCGACCAGCGTCTCCCAAACAATAAGTTGCTTGGCCAATGGTTGGGGCCATTTCGAATCACGGAGGCGTTCCCACACGCGTTCATGGTGGAGCACCTGGTGAGCGGCAAGAAGTATGAAGTCCATGGCTCTCGCCTAAACTTCTACGCCGATGCTGACCTTAACATGGATGTGGAAATGCAGGAACTTGTGACTTTACAAGGTATCGTGTTGGATGTGGCTGCCTTTGCTGACCATCGCTATAATGAGGATCTCAACCGTTGGGAGCTCTTGGTGGCGTGGTCTGGCCTCCAACCAATCGAGAACAGTTGGGAGAGCTTTAAAGTGATGACCAAGGACGTGCCTCAAGCAGTGCTTAACTATGTCGAGTCATCTGGCGATGACTTACTGCGTGCCCAACTGCAGTAGGCAACGAGTCCGCGACCTGCAGCTCTGTGGGGCTGTGTGGAGCTGACGACGCTCTGTCAAGCTGGAGTTCGCTGTGGGTGACAAGAAGTCGTCACTTGTCGGATTGGTTTGAGCACGGAGCACAATCCGCGCTAGCATTCACTTTGGACGAGCATCAACGCTGATGCTCGTGGCGCCGCGTGAGCTTGGCGCCATTGCATAAGGAGTATGGGCAAGGCCCGGAACTGCAAGCTCGGACATCAGCAGGGGTGCGGAATGTTGATGTCCCGAGCCCGAACGAGCGTGATCAAGAGTCTCGCTGCAAAGACTTGACGTCCTCGGTACAGAGGGCACTGGCTA
This sequence comes from Phytophthora constricta, assembly GCA_011947335.1. Taxonomy (NCBI): domain Eukaryota; phylum Oomycota; class Peronosporomycetes; order Peronosporales; family Peronosporaceae; genus Phytophthora; species Phytophthora constricta. Next base: position 227,195 of record JAAVTI010000603.1, on the reverse strand, counting down.
AGAAAGAAGTCGCAGGAGGTTGGTTAGCTTTGGTTCTTGCATTTAATTGTATCTCACTTTTCAACTTACCTTTCCGAGTCTAAGTGACTGGACTCGTGATACTCTCGTTTGAATATCTCTTTCAAGACGTGATATTTGAGTTACAACGCGCTTGCCATTCCCAAATTTTACTGATGCTAGATCTGTCGTACTCTGTTCGCGCAACGAGTCTTCTTAGGACTGGGATGGCATGACGCAACGCTTTGCCTATTGCGGCGCAGGTTTTAAAGAGTGAAATCGATCGAAATCGATGCAGAGTCCTCTCGGCGTCTTGACCACGCAGCGATCAAATGTAGCATCCCAAGCAATGTTCTCGTCTGTATATGAGTTGCGTGCCTGCATCGTGTTGGAAGTGGAGCTGTCAAAGCCCTCTAAGATCACGACCACCTCCAACCCGCTCTTGCGAAGGTGGTTCATGATTTGCAATTTCGTTGGTTCTTGGTAAAGTTTCGGAGCACCTGGTAGTCCGCCCTCGCGATTTCCGTTGTCAATATCCACCTGCCGCTGAGTCGGGTCAGGATAGCTCGCACATGTCTTCGGGTCTTCGCCATTGCGAGGAAGACACTCTGGCGGGAAAAGAGGACTCCATTGGTCAATCCGGTGAACGAACACTTGTGGTAGCACCATGAGCAGCATAGCGCCACAGTCGTCGTCAGGTTGTTGCACCGCATCTGATGGCACTGGAAGAGGAAGTCCTTCGGTTCATCGGCGTCGTCCTCGGCCTCATGCCGTACCGCATATAGACGCACGTGGGCCTCGACAAGCTGGTGTTTGCGTCGCTCGCACGTTTGGAACATGAAGTAGTAGTGACCACGGATCTTTCGAATCACCGCCGAGTTCGTGAACATGATGGTGTTTGCGCGTTGCTGCACCAAAATAACAATGGTTAGTGGTCGAAAACCTCCATAGAATGTTACGTTAGCCGATGTACGCACGTTGTGTTGAAGTGCACCGTTATGCACGGTTCGCTTGCGCATTCCGGACCGTGGACACGGTTCAGTCTGAACCGTTCCAGGTCGGACGCCTATTGGTCAATCAGAATGGGTGGTCACTGAGGCCACCAGGGGGACAAGGGAGATAGGACATACAGGGTAGATTTAAGTAACTCTAATCTACTCACTTCGGCATTTGCCCTCTACCCCAAACCAACAGGTTAACAGCCGCAAGCTACGCTCTGCCCGGAACGCCCTCCACGGAACGCTGCGACCATGACGTTCAAGAAAGCCGAAGTCCTCCTGGGAAGTGGAAACTATTTCCACTGGGAGTACAACATGAGGATGAGACTCGTCAGGAAGGGGCTTCTGGCGCACGTGGAGGTGGTCAAGCCGGAGCACGAGATCACGGAAGCGTGGGTCGTGAACGACGCCAAGGCACTCGGAATCATCGCGCAAGGCGTGGAGCTCCAGCACCAGTCCAAGATACGGTCGGCGAGGTGTGCTATGGATGCGTGGGGAACGCTCCGTGAGTTCTACAACCGTTCGACTCTCCATAACCATGTCGTGATGACACGGCGCCTCCACGAGTTCAAGATGGAGGACGGTGCGACGATGGCTAAGCATCTGGACGCCTTCGACGAGTTGGTTATCGGCCTGCAGACGCTGGGAGAGCCCGTCGACGAGTCGCGGCAGCTGGTGGTGCTACTGAGCAACCTACCACCTGAGTACGAGCTCATCACGTTAATTGTGGAAAACGCCAAGGATATCACACTCATGGACGTGAAGGAGAAGCTGCTGAAAGAGTGTGAACGCTTGCAGAAGGAGGAGACCACGGAACGCGCGTTCAAGGTGAACGCTGGACGGTTCAAGGAGAACGCTGGACGGTTCAAGGGTGACCAGGGAAACGGTCGTAAGTGGAACGGTCCACAGAAGAACGCCGGTGGTTTTAAGGGCAAGTGCTTCAAGTGCAACCAGATTGGACACATGAAGCGGGAATGCACCGCTAGGAGCGGTGTAGGCGAGGAAGACGTAGTCTTCGCGGTCGGTGAGGCCGGGTGGCTGATCGACAGTGGTGCGATGTCGCACGGGTGGCTGATCGACAGTGGTGCGACGTCGCACATAACCCTCACCGTGGTGACCTGTACGACTACGAGGTCACGGATGCCGGCATCGAGGTTACGATTGCGGACGGCAAGAAGTTACGCGTGGCAGGACGCGGAACGGTTAGGTTGACCGGGTTAGACGGTCAACGGATCAAGATGGTGGAGGTACTACATATCCCAGGACTCGACAGACGGTTGCTGTCGGTGGGAAAGCTGGCGGAACGCAGCATCAGCGTTGCGTTCCAGCGTTCCTCATGCACCATCTGGGGCAAGACCGGCGCGATTGCGTTGGGGAAGAAGATTGGCAAGGCGTACATTCTGGACTGCCAGCTGGAAGCGGCACGCTTCGTTGAGTACGCCGGGGTGACAGTCAGTGGGAGCAATGGAACGCTCGCATGGGACACTCTAATGAGAACGCTCTGGAACGGACTCAGCGTTTCACCACCAATATTCCGGTGGTACGCCTAGGTATTAAGACTTTATGCGGTGGGTACATGAAGGGAAGCAGACAGTGACTCAGTTTCCATCCCGTTCCCTGGTGGAGACGTCCCGTGTGCTGGAACGGGTGCATACGGACGTGATTGGGCCGATGAGAACGGTATCTAAGGACGGTGCCAAGAACGTTCTGACCTTTGCGGACGACTGCTCAAGGTATGTCGTAGCGTACTTCCTGAAGAACAAGGGAGAGATTACCACCAAGTTCAAGGAGTTCAAGGCGTTCTATGAAAAGCAATGGGGAGAACGCATTAAGGACTTGCGTTCCGACAACGGAACGGAGTTCGTGAACGGAACGGTCGCTGATATTTGTCAACGGAACGGCATAGTGCATCAGTGTACAGTACCGCACAGCCCACAGCAGAACGGAGTGGCAGAACGCATGAACCGTACCATCATGAAGATGGCACGCAGCATGCTACACTACAAGGGCGTGTCGATGCAGTAGTGGGCGGAAGCTACTAGTGCTGCAGTGTATCTCATCAACAGTACCACGAACTCGGAAATTAAGCCGCACGAGATGGGTTTCAATGTGACGCCACGAATGGATCACCTGCGCGTGTATGGATCAAACGGATACACACAAGTTGACGATGCGAAGAGGACGAAGCTCGAGCCTAAGAGCTTCAGATGCATGTTCATCGGTTACACAGAGAACGTCAAAGGATACCGTGTGTATGACCTGGATGCTTCCAAGGTCATGATGTCACGGTCGGTGAAGTTGGAAGAGCGTGAAGTGAGCGGTATATACGACACACATTTACCGGACCAAGGAACGGTCATAAGCGTGACCAAGGACGGTGACAAGGCAGTGGTTCCACCACTTGTGGAACGCCAACCCGCCATGGAAGATGTTGAGGAGTCTGTCACAGATGTGGATATGGATGAAGTGGAGCCTCGACAGGAAGTCAATGAGCAGCGGTTGCCGCCGCCAGAAGAACCGACTACAAGTGGAATGGTGCTGGCGCCATGCCAGCCTGTGCGGGGTTTGGTTCCGGAAGAACGCTTGCTATTTTTCCCAGACACGGAACGCACAAGGCGTTCCCGTGGGCCAGTGTTCTTGCAGGAAGATACTAAAGACCGTGACGAGGAGCAGACGTCACAAGGAAGCGACGGACCACCTACATCGAAGCGTGCCAGGATCGATGAGGATGGCCTCATCGCTGAGGCACTGCTGGCATACTCTGCAAGTGTTAATGATGCAACGGATTCACCGGCCACGTATGCACAAGCGATGGTGTATACGTGGCCGGTGAATTCATTGCACGCAGCCTGCAAGTGTTGCTCAAGCGATGGGGTGACGAGTCCACCGAGTGGATTAAGGCGATGAGGATTGAATAACTCTTGCATGCAAGGAACGGTACGTGGACCTTGGTTCCACGAGGAACGGCTAACCATTCCATCGGGTGTCGATGGGTGTTCGCAAAGAAGCGTGACGAGAACGGTCGCGTGATTCGTTACAAGGCACGCCTGGTTGAGAAAGGTTTCAAGCAGAAGTTCGGCATAGACTGCTTTGAAACGTATTCGCCGGTGGCGAACATGAACACTATCCGAGTGGTACTCGCTATGTGTGTGGCGGACGCTTACGTCATGGAACAGTGGGATGCTGACACAGCGTTCCTGATCAGCGGTCTGGTAGAGCATGTCTACATGGACGTTCCATTTGGTATTAAGAATGGTCATGACTGTGTGTGCCTAAATATGGACGGCATGATTATCGCGGCAAAGACGCGTGGTGAGATTCGTGAGGTCAAGGAGACGCGCAAGAACGCCTTCAAGATGATGGAGCTAGGTGACTCTAAGTTTATCTTGGGTATAAAGATCGACCACGACAAAGATGCTGGAACGCTGAAGATCAAGCAGACACGGTACATCGACGACGTGACGGAACGCTTCGGTCAGCAGAACGCTAAGGCGGTCGAGAAACCGTGTGCGTCGGGTATCAAGGTTTCATAGGAACAGTCACCAGGAACGGATCCAGGAGAACGGTCAAGGTCAACTACGTCGACATGAAGCACGAACGTGCGGACGTGCTGACGAAGGGTGTGGGAGCCAAGTTGCTCAAATGCTTGCACAAGACAAGCGGGATCAAGGACAAGGCCACCGTGCAGTAGCGGTGAGTGGGAGTGTTGAAGTGCACCGTTATGCACGGTTCGCTTGCGCATTCCGGACCGTGGACAGGGTTCAGCCTGAACCGTTCCAGGCCGGACGCCTATTGGTCAACCAGAATGGGTGGTCACTGAGGCCACCAGGGGGACAAGGGGAGATAGGACATACCGGGTAGATTTAAGTAACTTTAATCTACTCACTTCGGCATTTGCCCTCTACCCCAAACCAACACGTTGGCTCGAGAGAAGCGCGCGTAGAAAATACCAATGCAGACTGAATCCAGTATGATACCAGCGAATGACTGCAGTGCAAAGAACGATGCATGTCAGCACGAATTCCAAAAACAAAATAGTGTTCATGCACCCACCTCAAGAGTGAGCAGAGTGGCGATGGATGTGCACCCGCCATAGAAAATATCGTCCGTCGGAGCGCCATAGCCAATAGTCATCTACAAATACACCACAGAATAACTAAATGAGCACCGCAGCCTCAACCATAAATCAAGTACGGCAGCACCAAAACACATACGATCGTCTCCAGCGAGAATATGTAGGCGTCCATGATGCTCACAAGTCCGACATGGCAGGTCGGGTGTCGCACCGACACGTCCAGATACGCCAGCGCAAAGAACAGAATGATGAAAAAGTACTATCCACCAAAACAAAGACAGATATCGCTGTCACTTCCGGTACTGGTATAATTTAATACCCTGCTATATTTTCTCAACTGTCCAACATTCACTTTTGGCGGGTTGGCGGGAATTGGTTGGTGGGAGATTTGAGCGAGCAGCTCTGCGGACGAGCGCAACAAATTAGTGGTATGCTCACCACTAATTTTTTGCGCTCGTCCACCAATGGTGCACACTGCCCAGCGCCTTGCACTGCAGTTTCCTCGCCACAACCACAACGCTCCTCACTCGCCTCTACCATGGGGCGCTGGATGACGATTGCTCAAAAGAGGGGCATTATAATGAAGGCGGAGGAGTGCCCAATCATGGCGCAGGAGGAGCTAGCAGCGTGGGCCAAGTCAACCTACAAGCTTAAGAGAGTACCAGCACAAACGACTATCTCTGACATCCTGAGAATGGCATCAGCCATTATGAGCGCAGCGTACGGGGATGGTAAGCGGCGCAAGCCCGTGAAAGTGACTTCACCAACGCTGGAGACTAGACTACTGGAGTGGATACTTCAAGTTGAGGCCCAAACGGTGTGCTTGTCTCGCGAACTAATACGAATGAAGGCGCTAGAGTTGCAGAAGGAGCTGTGCGACGCTTGGGATTTATCATTTTCGGACGGATGGCTTACGGCATTTGGGCCGATGTCGGCATCGAGGATATCATCGTCCGTGCTTCCCAACTAAGTCTGTAGAAAAAATAGCAAATCTCAAGATAGGTTGGTCCCTCCCTACCGGATTCTACAGCGGATATTGGACAAAAAGTATCTTCTGTCAACACAAACTTTTACAACTCCACTATATACCCCCACTCACCGCAACGAACACACCCCACATGATCCGCGACGTGCGCGTGTTGATCATCGTGTAGAATGGGTCGTCCCAGTAAATTTTGTGCCAGTCGCCACCTTTCCGGTAAATGCTGCACCGAACCCCGTCAATCAGTTCAAACTCCTAAAAAACACTGACAAAAACACCATTTTCACCTACTTAAATTTCCCGAGCGACTGCTTGAACCTGCCGCGGCGGTCCAAGAACCGCGTGTGCTGCGTGGATTGGCTGGAAGGTTCATTGACGGACAGAAGAGGCTGCTCGACCCCTGACATGGTCTTTATCACTGAATTGCTGCACTTGTAGGCCGAACCAGGCGAAAAACCGGACTATGGATGAAAGAGGAAGGTCTCGGCAGCTCGGAACGAGGCTGGTACAGTCAGGGGGTCGCTAACAGCGGAGAACTGACGTCGGGAAGAGCAGGTGGGAGAGCTGTTTGGACACCCACCCGTTGGCGAGGGGTTACGCGGCCTGCTGATTGGTGCAAATGGGGTCAGTCTCATTAAAAAGTGAGACCATAGTGAAACTAATTTGAATTTGAGTTAGAAATTGCATTTTAGTACGTCAGTTGTCCACCACACATTTTAGAACTACAGTACACAAGCGAAAAAGAGGCTGAAACGCCCAAAGCCGGCCTCAAGGCAAAGCGCGGTGCTGGCAAAACCAACACGATCAAGGAAAAGGATCCAGGCAAGAAGGAGAATGACGACGAGAAACTTGCACTTCGTTGCTCCACCCGCAAAAAGCGCAAGACAGACTAACATGTAAATGCGAAGCATGAGTTAAATATGTTGATTTGATTGCGACAGAGCCAAGCTAACTACGCAAGCTAACTACTCAAATGATCGACTTCTAGGAATTTATCATTGTCTGCACGATTCGGTCTGGAGGCCGTAGATGATCCCGCTGAAGAGGAACATGATCATCAGTGCGGCTGGAATAAGCTTCGTGGTATCCCCAGAGCACAGCGAAAATTGATACAGATAAAACGGAAAACAATGACTACAGTGCAATGCTGGAGGGAAATTTCCAGGGTGCTGATTTTCGACTAGCTACTTTTGAATTTTCAGCTAGCCACTTTTGTGACTGGTGTTCCAATTAGCCACTTTCCGCGCGCCGCACTAGCTACTAGTAGCTACTGGAGACGGCAAAAGTAGCTACCTCAAAAATCTAATGGAGTCTCAGAACCAATTTGTCGACTGTCTACTCGTTGCGCTCCGCACTAGTTACCTGTAGCTACTACAATACGCTAAAAGTTGCTAAGTGAAAACTCAAACGGAGCTTCAAAACAATTATCCGACTAGTAAGTTAGTAGAGCTCTACACCCTGATCCCTCAAAACCCAACCAACCCGACACGACCCTAGAAACCCCTCTACCTCCCCTAAGGGGGAGCACCTCGCTGCGCTCTGTGAGAGCATGTTGTGTGAAGTGCGCAGTGGGACCTTGCGGTGCTCTTGTGTGAGTATGTGGTGTTGAAGTACGCAGTAAGACCTTGCGGTGCTTGACGTGCGCCATGACCACAAGCAATCTATCCTGTTAACGCTCATCCGCCCGGCATTGCAAGCCGTGCGGACGACCGTGTTGACGACCGTGCCGAAGCTCGCGACGCGCCAAGGACTGGCTGAGTGCAGCCGCGATGGTGCTGCATGCACAAGGACAAGGACAAGGACAAGGACAAGGACAAGGACAAGGACGTGATACACTTGATTTAGCTATGCGTCCTACTGTAGAATAGAGTTGCGGAACGACATGCTCTGGAGCGGGGCTCTCAGCTCTCTCACAACCGCTATTGCCGCTCAGGAGCAGCAGCAAGAGAGCAAGAGCCCCACAAGAACACGTCGGTCCTGTCGCGGTCATTTGCTCGGCACTTACGTGTTATTGTTACTTCCTATGGTTACTATACGAAGTGACCAACACACGGCGGCGCACCCTGCGTCGCCACTGGTTATGAGCCCAACAAGGGCACGTGACTAGACCAACGTGGCCGCTGCCACATCATCTGGTGCGGACTATGCGATTGACCAAGGCGACGAATTTTCGACCAAACCCGATCAAGAACCCCAACGATTGGCTGATAGTGTTCAGTATGCAAGAACATTCGCGGAAAGTGATCGTGGGACAGACCGTGGTGACTCGGTGCTGTCACATGCCGAGGCCGAGCATCTCATTCGCTCATTGGCTGGCATTCCCGGTGGGCGACCACTAATCCCGTGCTACTTCAAGGTGTAGAGAGGCGCACAGCGGAGACAGTTGCAGAACACAATCCGCCGTCGCAGTCACCAAGCGACCCCGGCAGCGACGACAGCTCCCGCAACAGCCGCCGCGATCCAGCAGAACCCTGCGACGGCCAGTCGGGGCTCGACAACAACTACCCGGGCGGGCGCTACGACGACAAGGAGCTTGCAGACTACACGCGACCACTTCGGAACTCCGCGCCCATCGTGCTGCCCCAGCTACACGCCAAGGCCGACTACAAAGCGTGGAAGAGCGAGGTGCCGCTCCACTTCGAGCCGCGCAACCTCGGCGACATAACCTACGGCGGGGAGCGCTACGACGCTGACCAAGGCCTGCGCAGACCGAAGTACGCGCTGTGGTACACGGCGCGGAATGACAAGGCTTTCTCCGCGCTCGCGCTCTCGCTGTTGGTAGACCTCCGATCCACGTTCAAGATCGACGGCCTGCGAGATAGCATGGAGGCCGCCTCAGTGCTGTGGGAGTTCATCACCAGCACTTCGAGGCCGGCGACGGGATCAACCCCGACTACCTGCTGCGTGACCTCATGATGAGGATGATGAAGCCGACAGAGAAGGTGGATGCGTTGCAGAGGACATTGAGGCCAAGGTGACGAAGCTGCGGCAGGCCAAGGGCGAGTTCTTGAACTGGCAGCAGGCGAACTTACTGCTGTCGAATTCCGTGCTGGTGTTCCCAGACGTCACGCGCGACTACGCGAAATGGTTGAACACCAACGACCGCAAGACTTTGACGCTAGCAGATGTGCTGCAGCGCCTGGGCCAGCCGAGCACCAGCAACGGCAATTGGAGTTGCAGACACCAGCAGCACCGCGTGCTGCTGCAGTCGCACAGGTGGCAAGCACGTCGTACAAGAAGCACACACGCAAGCGCAGCGGCGTACAGCGCAAGCGTGGCAAGGGCGTGCGAGACAAGAAAGCGCGCACCAACTGCGGCAATTGCGGTGGTGACGGCCACTGGTGGCTGGAGTGTACGGAGACGACGGGCAAGCCGCTCAAGCCGGAGCTGGAGAAACGCAAGAAGGAGAGGATGCTGCAAGGTGGCAGACGGCCGCCCACCTCTCTGGTGAACTCCGTTCGTGTCGTGCAGATGGCACTAGACGCTGCTGAGCCGCGAGGACTCTCTGCGGGTTCTCGCTGGCTGCACCGTCATGCGAACACGAGACAGTGGACTTGACGGAAACCGGTGCATCGTCGCCAGTCTACTCGATGATGTCGCCTGCGAGCGATGACGACGACGCCGATACGAAGCCGGCGGTGCCGATAGCGCCGACACTGGCTGCAGCCGAAGCCCAAGCCCAGCAAGCGCTGCAGAAATTGGTGGCTACGGCTGTGGCGAGTCAGCGGGTGAACATCCAGCCAAGTGGACCCCGCCGACATGGCAGCTTTCTCTACTACATGGCCCAAGGACTGAAAGGTGTGACGACTTGCGGATCTGAGCTTGAGCCAGCGTGCGATAGAGGTGGACCACAAGTGGGTCCGCTTGCACAAGGGGGTAGCATGCGGGACCGCCAAGTTGAAGCGCCTGGAATTCGTTGGCAAGATAGAGGTCGAGAAGGACGCAGTGACGGACAGCAACCTGGTGACCAGCGTGGACGCGGACTCAGCCGCGTGACTATGGACGTGCTGGTCCAATGCAGCGAGGACAATCTCCGCCACGCTGGCGTAGCAGATCGCCGCCTCGCCGTCGTTTCGGGTCGCCGCCACAAGGACCACCGAGACGCAGTCGCTCGTTTGGGCGACAAGGTTCGCCACCCCGCGGACCACCGAGATCACCACCACGTGGACCACCGAGGTCGCCACCTCGTAGACCACTAAGCCATTACGGACCTCCGCAGCAGCAGCAGCAGCAGCAGTGGCGTGACGGGCCACAGCAGGGCCGTGGCATGTCGCCACGCCGTGGTGGTAATTGGGAGCAGCGCTGAGGCATGTCGCCGCGCAGAGGCGACAACCAGCAGCAGCAGTGGCGTGATGGGCCACAGCAGCGCCGAGGCATGTCGCCGCGCAGAGGCGACAACCAGCAGCAGCAGTGGCGTGATGAGCCACAGTAGCGCCGAGGCATGTCGCCGCGCAGAGGCGACAACCACCAGCAGCAGTGGCGTGATGGACCACAGCAAGGCCGAGGTATGTCGCCACGCCGTGGTGAGAACTGGCAGCAGCCGCGATTTGACACGTATCGGGAACAACGTGATGGACCGTATGGACCTGGATACACACCGCTTCGCCTTGATGATCGTGGAAGCGGTGGATCGTGGCAGGTGAATGCAGTGGGCAACAACTCAGGTATGCGACCGAGTCGGACGGAATTGGTTGAGTGGATTCTAGACTCAGGACCTCAAGCCAACGTTTGTGGCGACCTCTCACTATTCACCACGATTTGTGAAGACATCACGAGTCGACTTGATTTTGCGAATGGAACGACTGAACATGCGTGTATCCGTGGTTCTGTGTTGGTACGTGTTGTTAACCAGGCCACGGGCATGCTGGAGGACCGCCTGCTGGACGACGTGGTGTATACCCCGAGCGCCAAGGTCAACATTATTAGCTTGGGATACCTGCAGATGACCGGTGGCAACCGGTTGTCGTGCTCAGCCGACCAGTGCACGGCATGGTTGTCGAAGCCCGGCACCGTGCTACGTTTTGACATGCATGAGAACACCTACCGACTACGTGCTGAGCGAGTGCCAGGGTCATGGTGATGGCGGCTCTGAAACGAAACATAAATAGTAGAAAGCAGATGGAGCTGCTGCACCAGCGCTTTGGACATGTAGCAATGGACACTGGGAAGCGTGTGGCACACAAGTTCGATGTTGGACTTAAGCTAAATGAAAAAGGATTGAACACTTACGAGTGTGTTGCGTACGCTACGAGCAAGGCGAAGCGGATGACCCATGCACGGATCCCTGAGCGCAAAGCAAAGCCTCTGGAGACCCTAATGATGGATATCTGCTCTGTGAAGCCAGCAACAGCAAGTGGAGCAACGATGTTTCTGTTTGTGTGGACGAGGCCACGCGCTACAAGTGGGTCTACCTACTCAAGAGCAAGGGCGAAGCCACGTTACATATCAAGATGTTGCTGAACAGACTGCGTGTAAAGCTGCGGCAGTACACCGTGGTACGCCTGTGGAGTGACCAAGGTGGCGAATTTCATAGCAGCGAGCTCGAGGAATATTGCAGCACACATGGCATACAGTTGAAGACCACTAACGCGTATGCACCACAAGATAACGGCATCGTGGAGCGTGCAAATGGCGTTGCACTGCCGCGCATTCGAGCATTGCTGAACTCGACACGACTACCGAACCTCCTGTGGGGCGAGGCTTTGCTTCACGTCTTCGAGACGTTGAACAGCCTGTCGACCAAGCGGCTGGGCATGATGTCGCCGCGTCGACGGCTCTTTCGAGAGCAGTCCAAGCTCGATGACCTGCGCGTTTGGGGCTGCATTGCGCACGTGCGCATACCCCGGAGTCGAGACAGCGCAAGGACAAGTTGGAACCAAGAGCAAGACTTGCATTATTGCTGGGTTACAGCTTATCGACGCCTGGCTACAAGTTCCTAAAACAGCTCAGGTGGTGACTGCTCAAGGAGGCAACGTGCGATTCCACGAGGAGTTCACCGCGGACGGCACTTACATACAGCAGTTATTGGAGAACGCATTTCTCGATGGGGATAATGCACTACCAGAAACTGTACCCGTGGCTCGGATCAAGACGAGCATGGATTCGTACGTGCCTGCGTGGGACGATCAAAGCTCTGAGAGCTGGAGCCAGATTATTGAAGAAGAGTCAGCTGCACACGTACCTGTGGAGACTACGCCGAGTTCCAGTGGGAGCTTGGTGGAAGCAGCCTCGCACTCAATAGCTGAGTGTGCTGCAGAGCTGGACAAGACGCCACCTGCGGTATCCAAGTCGACGAAGACGCCACCAGCGGTGTCCAAGTCGGTGAAAGCGCGACGGAAGCGCCGTGCGCGCAAGCAAGCAGCGGTGGAGAAGGAGACAAGCGGTTTCGACGTGCAGCCTCCACCCACTGAACCATGTACCAAGCGTCCAAGGCGGACGCAGAAGTGTCCGGTTGTTGGACTACGTGGTCGGTAACGTGATGGCCGCCATGGATGTGCAGATCCCGACAACATACAAGCAAGCTCGAGCGTGCAAGCAGTGGACCAAGTGGCAAGCAGCCATGATGGCGGAACTACAGTCACTAAAAGGACATCAGACATGGAAGTTGGTACCTCGGAAGGTGGCCAAGAACCTGAAGGTCATCACATGTCGATGGATCTTCTCTGTCAAGCGTAACGAGAGAGGATGAATCAAGCGATTCAAGGCCAGACTTGTCATACATGGCTTCAAGCAGCAATTGGGGATCAACTATAGCGAGACCTACGCTCCTGTTATTCGCTTCAAGACTATCCGCGCTGCTATCTACTATGCGGTGCAGAGAGGCTGGGAAGTGCTACAATATGACGTCAAGACCGCATTTCTCTACGGGGACTTGGAGGAACTGATCTTCATGGAGCAGCCAACCTGGCTTCCAAGTCGATGGAGCGGTTTATTTGCGAGTTGCTGAAGAGCTTGTACGGGCTTAATCAAGCCCCGAACATCTGGAACAAGACGCTGCATACGAAGTTGCTGGCACTCGGTTCGAGAGAACGGATTCCGACTTCGGACTCTACATGCTGAAAGAAAAGGGCGAAGTCAAGTTGCTATTGACTGTCTACGTGGACAACCTACTGCTGATGTGCCACGAGACCTGTGCTTCAAGGTCGTCGCCTCCTTGCAGGAGACGTTTGAGCTGACGACTATGGGCACAGTGAAGTATCTACTAGGTGTTGAGATCCTAATCAATCGGCCGCGCCGAGAGATCGTGTATTGCCAGCGGCAGTACGTGTTAGAAGTGCTGAAGAGATTTCACATGGAAATTGCAACGGGTGTGCGACCCCGAAGCAACGACAGAGTCGAAGATGGTGGTACCTGCGACAAAGGACTACCTGCCATACAGGGAGCTGGTTGGAGCTCCCAGTATCTTGTTGGTGCCTCGAGGCCCGACATCGCCCATGCCACGCGGCATTTAGGCAAGTACCTAGCTGACTACGATCACACACATTACGCCCAAGCCAAGCGTGTGTGCTACGCTACCTGAAGGCTACGAGCAACTACGGGCTAGTGATGAATGTAGAGTCGAGAACGAGCATACGCATTGCTGCGTACTCGGATGCAGATTATGCGAACGATCCTGTGGACCGCCGCAGTATTAGTGGCTATGTGACGACTATCGATGGCAATGTGATATCGTACGCTTCGCGCAAGCAGCAGATCAATGCTTTGAGCACATGCGAAGCGGTGTACATTGCTATGTCGGAAGCGACCAAGGACGTGCTATGACTTGCAGACTTATGCAAGGAATTGCAGTGGAAGCATCCAGTGCCCCTCCTGCTTGGCGATAATCAGGGCGCGATTGCCTTGTCTGCCAAACCTGGCAAACATTCCAAGTCAAAGCACATTGACAACAAGATGCACATGGTGCGCCGCAATGTAGAGCTGAAGAAGCGAACAACCCAGCACATCTCCACGGAAGAGATGGTGGCTGACATCATGACGAAGGCACTGGCAGCGGTAAAGTGCACTCGCTTCCGCAGTGCCATGAAGGTGGTCTCTATCATGAGCAAGGACAGCGAGGCAAGCGCCTCAAGGACGGGAGCGAGCGAGGCAGGAGCCTCTTCAGCGAAAGCTTAGAGAAGCTGTCAAGTGACACAGTGGTGACGTGTGCCCTTGGACCGAACTACCTGCGCTAGACTCGTGTGGCTGCACCACAACACGGGACATTGCGACTACGACTTCGACAGCGAAGTTCGAGAGGACAATGCGTTACAGATCGCTGCGTGCTACATACCTACGATGATTTCGGTGCGGGTTCTTCGGTGAACATGGATGATTGCGTGTGGTTGCCTGCAGAGTGATCATGCCGCCTTGGCTTTCGGCGCCGTGATCAAATGGGAGTGTGAGAGCATGTGGTATGAAGTGCGCAGTGGGACCTTGCGGTGCTCTTGTGTGCAGCATGTGGTATTGAAGTGCGCAGTGGGACCTTGCGGTGCTTGGCGTGCGCCATGACCACAAGCAATCTATCCTGTTAATGTTCATCCGCCCGACATTGCAAGTCGTGCGGACGACCGTGTTGACGACCGAGTCGACGACCGTGCCGAAGCTCGCGACGCGCCAAGGACTGGCTGAGTGCAGCCGCGATGGTGCTGCATGCACAAGGACAGACAAGGACGTGATACACTTGATTTAGCTATGCGTCCTACTGTAGAATAGAGTTGCGGAACGACGTGCTCTGGAGCGGGGCTCTCAGCTCTCTCACAACCGCTTTTGCCGCTCAGGAGCAGCAGCAAGAGAGCAAGAGCCCCACCAGAACACGTCGGTCCTGTCGCGGTCATTTGCCCGGCACTTACGTGTTATTGTTACTTCCTATGGTTTCTTTACGAAGTGACCAAAACACGGCGGCGCACCCTGCGTCGCCACTGGTTATGAGCCCACAGGTCCGCCTCCGGCGGGCGTTGATGCTGTCGGGCTTCAGCTTCATCAGTGCTTACTGACCTCACTTCGGACCAAATGATTTAACTTTATTTATTGTGCTTTCTACTGAAATTTCCTTGCGCGATTGGTTCAATCAACCGCGCAGCAAATCGCGCAAGCCCATACCAAGCTATAATTAGCAACGATTCGCACTTAGTAGAGTGGATACTATGCTATCCAATTGGTTTGGGGCGATTCGCTAAATGACTTGGATTTGTTTTGGATCGGTTTTGACTTGAGCACACAATCGCCCAAATCGGCAAATTTGGACGGAATTCACAATATTTGGTCAGACTAAAATAGGTATCCTACGCGGCACGAAGGAGTACCGTCAAATTTCATAAAAGTTCGATGGCAAGTAGCTAGTCGACACGGAAAAAAGTGGCTATTTGGAACGGTCCTAAAAAAATGGCTACCCCAAAATTAATAAGTGGCTATTGTAAAAAATATACCTAAATTTCCACACAACGTGTCGAGCATGGTCAGCTGTGAGTACCATCGATGTTAACTTTCAAGCTTTTTCATATGAGGATCCTTTTCTGTGTCTCGATATTGGCCATTGAGGATGATTGCTAGCCCCTTTTGGCCATGCCGCACGCCAAATAAACACTGCCGAGCAGACAGCTAATAAGCGCTGCGTAATGACACTACCGTGATCCATACGGTGTGAACACAGCCACCAAGATATTCACCGGTGCTGTAAATGCGCGAGCCAGCATCCGTTCAATCCCACCAACTAGGGCAGTGTCGCGCGATTGCAGGCAAATCGGCACGAGATACAACAGCGGTGTGATCCACAGCGAGATCAGCACGACATGGCGAAATGTGTGAGAAGGATTTCGAAGACCAACGGACTCTGGAGCCGTTGAAATCGTAGATCAGTGCTGTCAATAACTTTTCATATCCCAGCTTGAGTTCCCCAAGTAGTCTCAGCATCCGGAATCTCGGTCGGCGCCTCACACCACAAAAAAGTCAGTCTTGATGTCCAACAGAGCTCAGTAATATTACTTACAACAAAGGGAACGAAAAACACGGTCAGCGACTCAGGAATGGATTTAACTAAGCGTATATAGAAGAACCTAGCACCATAACCAACGCTCTCATCGTGTTCTGAAGAACGGCACCCTCTCTAAGCCCACCACGCGATAAGTTGAAATCACTCCGATCGACGCGCGCATTGCACAATGACTACAGACGCCCAGAGCCCCGTCTACAGTTCCCAATTTGGTCCAAAAGCCTGTGCGAACCAGTACGCATGCCCCCACTCGTAATGGAACTCACAAGTTCCATGACAACAAAAGCGATGGAAAAACTACGATGGAGAAAACTAGCCGCTGTCATGACGCACTCGCCACTTTCAGATCCGCAGCCCCAGCGAAAAAACGAACGCTAAAGTGTGACAGTCGACAGCACTCGAAGTCTTAACTACGTGGTATCTAATCAACTATTGGATCGGATCACAGCCTGTTTGTGTTGTCGCTCAGAGAAACATATTGACGCTCGCTCTCCACTACTGCGGGGTATCAGAATAGCGCCGACTACGATAAAATCCTGCCACTTGGCTCTCAAATTGCCGACACGCTGCCACCGCATCAGAGCATCCAGAACTAATAAAGTTTTCATATTCAGCTTCGGCGCCGGAGTCTATTGCAATGGAGTCTGATTGACGGTGATGCCGAAAAGCATTAGCAGCGAGCAGAAGTAGAAATCCCTAGTTTCATCATCGGAAACAGCCGACAGATCAGGTAGCGGGCGTCCCGACAGTACAAATACTTGCGGAGTGTCTGCCTTAATAGTCGTGAATTCGTTCGATGGGTCAAAGGTTTTGTCTGCTGAAGTCCCGCTAGCTTGGCTTGTAGTCTTCAAGAACTCGAGCAAACCAAGACATCTCTAATTGCTTTTGTCGCTTCCAATAATGCAGGAGAGAGAAACCAGCAGCTAGAACACGCGGGGCCTTCCCCCAAGGATTGAGTCCGGATTAATAGTAAACTCGTACGCAGTGTCGGCAGCCTGCAACAACTTGCATGCGTCGACACGAATAATTTTGTGGGAGAACCAAAATCGGATTCCTGACGGAGGTATAGTGCAGCCATGGGCGCCGCAACCCCCTGTGCGTTGGTTACGGAATAGAGCATTGACGCGAGAATTCGGTGACCCCGTGTTGCTGAAGTCGAGTCGGACGGTAGATGGTTTGCACTCTTCACACCTTTGTGAATGCTGCGATGGGGAACGCTAGTCGATTTTCGATCGGGTTTTGACGTTTGATGCAATACTTGCATACGTACGCAGCCACATTGCTCTTGTCCGATCCGAAGACTAGTTGCACGTCATGGTTGCATCTGAACGCCCTCATGACCACCAAATTGTAGGGGTTTAAGTATTCACATCCTATGGTGCGACGTAGTTGCAGACGGTTATTTTCGTCAGTCGTCGTCAGGGCTAGCATGGTCATGTGTGGCTTAAAGAATCGACAAACAGAGCCTTTAGGCGTACGGAAGTTACCTGCATAAAGTAGAGTGCATCGTGAGTCATGAAAAATGGCGGTGGGAATGAAAGCACATGTTCCTTGAAGCAGGACTTTGCGTGGGTCCAAAAGCGTACTTGTACATCCCGAATTGTAACACTATCGGCTAAGTTCGCGATTTCACGTTCCGAAGGCTTATGTCTTCCTGCTCGGCACTTTAGATAATCTTCCATCCCTGCGGGCATCGTACCGACACTCGCTTTGCCAACTGTTCGATCGCATTGCTGATCACGTCCTTATCACTGTATTCCTGGTGGCATGTGTCACAAACGGAAGTCACCGGGGCTTTTGTCCAGGAGTGGCTTCCGGTAAGCGCGCACGCCTACCTCAACAGGTTGTAGTTCGCCGCAACTTCGTACGGAGCACACGTTAGGCATATCTAGTGCTGGTACGCTTGCCGTGATCCCAGAGTCAGCGTACTCAACTAGCCTTGTTTTGAAAGCCTCGTCCGAATGCAATACCTCGTCCAAAGCCCCGGTTGTTCGTGGACATCTGTGCAGCCACACGGCAAAGTGCGCGTGAAGGTCAACTACTTGCTGTGTTTCAGCTGCACCACCGAAAGATCGAACGAACCCAAAAACACCGCCGCCTCGTTTTGGCCGTGTACGGCCTACATCCCAACCCAGTGTGTCTTCTACAACAGTCGTCACAACTCGCTTGAAATAGCGAGCGCACTGAAAAGGATGACCTCCAGCGATCTTCTTCCGTTCTGCCCGACTAGGCAACAGAAAACAATTGGCATAATCAATTGCAGTTTTTGAGACGCCTCCACTCTTTATCGCGATGTTGTAGGTTCCGTTAGAGTCGGGAGAAAAATTAAAAAAGCTGCAAAATCCCACGTTGTAGATAGGCAAATAAATCGTGTCTTGCCCTCATACAACTAAGGTTGGATCCGTAGTATGCACCCTCGCTTGTGTTCAGGCCCTTGCGAAGGTTGACTACTTCTCGCACAGATTCTGGAACAGGGTTTGACTGGAGACCATGCGAAGTTGCATATTTGATATGATTGTAATACTTAACGGATTCCGGAATAGTTTCGCGTGAAATGTTTCCAGCAATGAGAGCTGTTGTTGATACCTTCATATTTACGTACAGTGATCTCCGTGCGTTCCGCATGGCAATAAAATCAAAAGCGAGAAGGAGGAAGGCGTAATGCTGCTCAAAACTATGGCCAGCAAGTGATAAACATCGACAAACTTAATTCATTTCATTTGGTCCGCCGCAGCCACCAGGTAAGAGACTAGGAAACATTTGAGCCACGGCTTCCCAGTTTTTCGATTGCACAGAAGTGTTAGACTTCCGTACTATCACGTCCGTGCTTGCATGTTTTTACTGGAATAGTACCTTTGAGCTCGGAATTGAAGATTCTTCCAGAGCCTCAGTACTTCCATCATCCACGGTCGAACCAAACGTGCTGTTCGTGCTGTTGTCACGCAGTGCCTTTTCATGGCCATATCTCGCAAGCGGAACCTCAGAGAACGATGTACGATCAACCACCACCGACGTTTTTAGCAGCGGCAACGAATGCAACATCTGTGAAATTAACGCGATTGCTCTCTTGTTTGTACAGGTGGTTGTTTGCCATGAAGAATTCGAGAGCTCGTTTGCACAGGTCGACATTTAATTCGTATCGTTTTCTGCACGCAGCTTGCTGCGCCGAAGTCGTTGCTCCCACCTACTCGCGCACTCTGCATGCCAAATTACGCGGATGCATACCCAAAACGGGCCCTTCAGTATTTTAGACGATGTAGTGATGCGACTTGACTACCTTACAGCTTCCACCGGTTAGTATCGATAGTGATACGCAAGGTGCAACCAGAACAATGGCTTGTTCATCTGTACGGTTAAGACCATTGAGATCTGGCGGCATCCAGCCGCTGAAGTTTCCGTTAGCAATAATCGGAGGGTTAACTGTCTTGTTAGATCGCAAATCCAGCTCGCATGCTGTGCACATATCTATCCATATTTCCCCGTTTGTGTTTGTTTTCGTAGAGGCTGGTTGGCGCAAGATACAATCGACCTCAGTACGGTGCAAGTCATTCACATTTGTGTTCAAATAGCTATACCTGGGGGAAAAGCAATGACCCCTTCAGGTCACTGCAGATGCCGGACGCATCGTATTCGTTCACGACGAATTGAGGTATGTCTGCACTGACTGGTATGCGTAGGCGCTCCTGCATTTTCTCTTTTCAAAGCATAATCGTGAGTGTTATTATTAACTGGCTGTAGTTCGAAAAACACTTACCCGTAGGAGATCAACAAACAGGTATTTCCTGTCAATGTGCTCAGGGTCGTTGAAACCCTCGCAAAAACACACGGGACGTCTTCGACTTGAACATAAGCCATCTTAGAGACTATTCTCTTCTCGATTTGATCGAGACACTCTTTCATAGGAATAACCAATTGATATTCGCGATCAATGGCAGCGAGTTCTTCCGCAGTATACACACTGGCCGATTCTGCTAATTGAGACCCTCGTGCTCGATACTGCCGGGCCCTAGCAGCATCGCCGTAGGTGTTTTGACTCGGTGCAGAGTTGGTAGTTGCCGAAGCGTCAGTGTTGCCTGGCAGTACTTCCACTGACCGCTTCGTCCACCGCCGGCGGAATCGCAATCTCAGGAGCTTGTGTGGTGGCTCTTCCTAGACATTTTTAAGCTATCTGCACGGCGTTGGCGGATGCGCGTTGTTGGCGTATTCTGATGTCGCTGCTGTCGCAATCGCCTATGTTCGGCGACGAGTATCGGAAGGGCCAGACTTTATTCGGACTGCGGTTTTCGCTCATTTGCAGTTGGGCGCTCATGTAGAACTCCCAATACGAAGTGAGCCCGAGACTTCGGAGCTGGAAGATCCAGGCTACGCTCACTGCCAAATGCATCTCGTCGATACGCTCTGGCGACGCCATGGTTGTGGTGCTTCAGCTCGTACGGTATGGTGACCTCTCGAAAGATTTTCTGTCGCTCATATTTAAGCAGCTCGCAAGTCAAGGTCATAAGCTTTGCTTGCATGTGAGGAATATGTTTCTTCACGTTTTCAAACATTAATATGCGGCACACTACCTCCTTGTAGCCGTCGCTGCAAATGCTACACGCGTGGAGCCTTACATTTCGCTATTGGTTTTGTGTGATTATTTGTTTGTTTGAATTGGTTTTGTTTCACATGCAGTGGTGGCAGCTATTGTTGCTGCTACTGAGAGCTCAGACACGATGCATGCAGAAATAATACCCCAGCTACTTGTTTGCAGCACTCTTGCCTCCACGGCCTCGCTTTTTAGGCGACGAGTTGGGATCGTTGTCGCCCTTGTGAGCTGGTGGATCCGGGGCCTTCGGAGAATCGTCACTCGATGCATCTGCCGCTTTGCTCGCCACTGACACCAGCTCTTCAAGCGAGTGGGAACGAGTGCCCCCCACACGTAGGGCCGCATGCTCAAAGTTGCTCTCGAGCTGCGAGCTTCCTTGGGGGAGGGCATAATATAGGCGAAGCCCGTGCACCTTCGCGAAGCAGTACACCTTTTCAACGTCGAAGCCCCACTCTGCATCCGCTGCGCGCTTCTTGGGATTCCAGAGCGTCAGAGAGACCACGAATTTGTTGCGGCGCTGGATATCGAGCTTGCCCAGCAAGCCAATCACTTCCTCAGCAGGGCTGGCGTAGTCATAGTCAATTAGTTCGACAAGAAAGAGTCTGGTACGCTCCGTCACTGCAACCACGCACATCTCGAGTGCGATGTTTAAGGTCTGGTCTGGGTTCTCGTCGGCAATAAAGTCACGGACATCGTTCACAGAGCGAAAGGGGGCTCGACGAGATTCTTCCTCTTGGCCAGTCAGCTCTTCCTCCAGCGCAGTCATCAAACTTGTAGCCGTCATTTTCAAGAATTACGTAAGAGAAGCGAAACCTCGGCCTTCTTCGCCCACCCGTCCGACCCGAGGTACCGCTGCATCTTTTGTCGCACGATCCGGTTCGACGGGGCGCCGATGCATCCTTTCTGGTCGGCAAGCCAAATCCAGGCTGCCGAGCCACCGCCACATATTGCTCCAATGAACCGTAGTTGCACATTGATCCGAGCTGCCGAAACGACAGGACTCCCTTCGCCAGCGTGCGGTCGCTGTTGTCGGATGCGGGTTTTGACGCTCCGCTATATCTTCATTGGCGACTCCTCGATGTTGTCCGATCTGGGTTGCCGAGCCGCTTACCGATCGTCCTTCACTGTATGTCACATCGTTCGCCCAAGGCAGATGCAACTGTTTAGTTGCATCTGCGGGTGCTGCAGCACCGTTCACACACAGCTCCGAGCATTCATAAGGATTGTATCGTGGGTGCGTAAAGCGAGGTGTGGCAGATGCGGCACCGTTAAAAACGTTGGCATGTATGGGGTGACGCTGGAAGGCCACACTTCGAGTATGGCGTAGTTCCTCGGAGCCCCAACTATCGCCGGCCACGGTAAATCCATCGGCAGTGAAGCTCAAGACCCCTTACGAAATGTGCTTGGATAGCTTGGTTTGCGATGCACAGGCTAGATCGAGTACATGATGATGAGTTGCAAGTTCCCGCGGTGCATCATTAGTCAGCAGTACTCCGTGGGTGAACGAGATGAAGCAAGCCTCGGCAGCGATTGAATCGGGAAGCGGCCCGTCGGCAACGAAGGATGCGGGCGGCGCCTTCACGTGGCTTCAGCGACAGGTGGAGTGCGGTGACGGCTGGAAGGATCGGACAGCGGGGCGACGAAGGATACGGATGGCGCCTAGTGGCAGCGGCAGAGCAACATATTGCAACGACGAAGAATGCGGGCAGCGCGTGGGGTGCCCACAGTGGCGACCGGTCGGGCAAGATGCGACGACGGCTGAAAGGATCAAATAGCGACCCGTCGGCCACGAAGGATGACGGCGGCGACTCGTGGCAGCGGAGACTGATGGGGAAATATACGGCGACGGCTTAAAGGATCAAACAGGGCTCGAGCTGCATCATCTTCAACACAAACACCATGTGCGAAAACGGCAATTGCAATTGCCCCAACGGCATCGGCAGCGGAAATAACTTCGTTGAGCTGTTCCCGCTGGTTCTCGTCGACTCGGCTTGCGGGATCGGAGTGGCGCCCACTCGCGGTGTTCCGAAGAATGCCGTAGTCGAATACGTGGGCGAGCTGATAGACGAAGCGCAGAAGTAGCGTCGAGTGTACCAGAGATTACATCATGCAGCTTCGCCATCCTTCCGCGGACGGCCGCATCATCTTCATCGACGCCTCGAAGGCCGGCAATGCGAGTCGCTATATCAATCATTCTTGCTGCCCGACTGCGCTTTTCTTTGAGTTCTGCTGCGGCACGACGACGAGGATCGGCATTTCTGCTCTGTGTGACATCGAGCCACTGCGAGAGCTGAGCGTCAACTACTACTCCGTCGCAACAGAGCTGTGGTTCCGCTGCCGCTATGGCTGGCCTAGTTGTGTCACTCGCCAGACGCCAGTTGACTGCGGTCGCCGACCGAAGCGTCCTCGCTGCCCGGCCTTAGAATCCGTAGCCCAAGAGCGCAATCACCACCGTAAGTGGACGGCAGGTCAGCAACGGCCGCACTTTCGCCAAACGTCGCTAACCAGCAACTTTGTGTAGTGACGTATCGACGGCCGCAGCACCTTCAGTGATCTGGTGTGGAGCGGCGGTTGTGGTAGCGGTTCCGCAGCAGCCTCTCAATGATCGACGGCCGCAGCATCTCCAGGGATCTCGCTGTGGCGGCGGCGGCGGTGGCGGCGGTCGCAGCGTCAGCGGCAGTGGCTCCGCAGCAACCTGCAAATGATCTAGTGGACTGCTGGAAGGGCGTGCGATCCGGCTGCTCTGGACCAATAAAGTAGCGAAAATACAAGTGCCCAACTACATATTTGCAGTAGTTCACAGACATTTGCATCGTGGCAGCCAATCCTGCAGCTGAATGAAACAAACAATCTGAAGCCATCACTCCTTGGCCAAGACCATCATTCTTTTTTGGATATCAAGAGTCTTGAAGGGTCGGCGACCCGCGAAGCGTCGCTGCATTCAAAATTCAAGTGCTAACGCCTCCCAGCTAAGTTGATGGGTCGTTTACTTAAAGCGGAAAAAATAGTTGGGAATTAGCAAGAGGGCGCCCCTCCAGCTATCCCTTAAATAGGCTCCCTCACATACAAACAGCAAGTGAAACGGATGTATAGGTTTGTTTTAAACTGGCGACCATAACCTGAATTTGTGAATTGTGACGCGGCCGTGACGCGGAGGACTGTTATGCTCTTACGCTAACGCTAACAGAACACATAGTCACGGATTCGTTCATTGAATGATTCTTATTCCTCAATATACACGTACAAATAGCGCACACCTTCTGCCTCGATAATACCATCACCTTTGTCAGACTTCTGGACGCTACCATCTTCGCTGGGTCCAGACGTGGGTTCTGGAACTGGCAGGTGCACGCACCCGAATCGTCGTGAGCCCTGAAGGGATGTTAGCACCACCTCGCTAAAGATCGTGCCAAATCTGACTGCAAGTGGCGGAGTTCGTGGGACCGTTTGGGTTGTGTTGACGAACCTTTTGGTACAGATAGATCTTTCCCTGGTTGTCATCGGTGACATCGTCATTGGGGTTTTCTTCAAGGCACTCTTGAGCCCTCAAGGCAGAGCACTCAACGCAGTAGTAGGTCGTTACACATGCGCTTTTGACGGATCGGAGTATTGAGCACACCTTACACTCATACTGATGACGCTTTGAGCCCACCTTGCCGTATTTTGTCTTCACCTTTCTGCGAGCTTCAACTTGCTCAATTGTATGACGGGCCGGAAGCGCATAGCGAGGAGTCACGAAGATGGAAACAGGCTCATCAGCCATCGCTTGGACACTCCAGTCACCCTCAAAATATGTTGCCCCAATACTCAGCAAGGCAATCTGCATCGAGCACATGAACACAGCGTGTGTAGGTGGAGCGCTCCCGGGTGATTTTCGTGCTTGTTCACGGCGGTACATTATGTAGGCCAAGAGACATATTGACAATGCCGAGGAAAATCGTGTGATAGCACTTGTTACGGGGCCACGCAGTTTCTAGCGCTGAAGGCGCGGGACCAGGACAACAGGGTTTGACCCGAACAAACGGGATCTGGTCATCGGATTAGCCAGGGTGTGTGTGGTGCACACATAAGCTGTTAAGTACGCATCGACGGCTAAGTACGGATGTGTGGCACACCCTGCGGCACCTAAGTTCGCGTTATTTAACCTGAAGCAGTAACGTTGTTGAGGGCCACTAATTCGGATGAGTGGCGCAGAGCATAGCAAGGGAAACAGCCAAAAGAGTGTTATTAAATAAAGTCAGTGTAACTCTAACCCGGAAGTTCGCAAGTCGATTTGGTACCCGGTACCTGAGGCGACAGTAAAGGCAGGGCATTACTACTTCACAGCAGAGACGCGTGGCGTCTGCTGCGGTTAGCGCGTTAACGCTTCCTCTCACCCAAGGTGCGTGTGACCCCGTAACGGTACTTCTTCATTTTCATTGACCGCTGTATAGTAAACAACAGAGAAGCATGGGTTAGCGAATTCTTGTCTTCACAGCACGAAAACAAAACCAAAGCACTATCTGAATTGAATATCGCTGCAGCCGCAACTGGTCGTGTGTGTCGGCTCATCCCATTTCGATCTGGTA
The DNA here is from genome assembly GCA_011947335.1 of Phytophthora constricta. Classification (NCBI taxonomy): domain Eukaryota; phylum Oomycota; class Peronosporomycetes; order Peronosporales; family Peronosporaceae; genus Phytophthora; species Phytophthora constricta. The sequence goes on along the minus strand of JAAVTI010000603.1, from coordinate 202,023 downwards.
GTCTTTGAAGAGTTGTGGCGCCGGAACTTGAACTAGGTCATCTCCTGCCCACCGTGCCAATGTTGTCCTTGCTGTGCTGCAGCCGTTTGCAATAAAGTGTACGGGTCGATTATCCATCCATGACACGGCAATCATACTGGGATCTACTTTTGACTGGGCGATCCGTTGCACACCTCGCTCCATGGATTTCGGTCTTTTGACTTGCTTGTAGGGGATTCCCTTGCAATATCCACGTCGATTAGTCGGGATTGTACCGACGTGATATAAGCTGCGTTGCAGAAGGATAGACGAAAGCCGTACACTTAAGTAGAACCGATCGGTGATGATGAGGCGCCTTTTTGGAAGACAGGTGAGCACTACTTCGACATTGCGAAGGACAGCGTTGGGGCCTGATTTAGGTCGATGCTGTCGCTGGCTAAACGACCTTGGTATATCTCGGCCCTATACAGCATAAAGCGTGCGAACCGTTAGATGTTATCCTGTACAATACAGTGTTAGACAAACACGCACCGGTAGCAATAGGCGCTGACAGCATCGCAGGTCATGGAGCACTTGGTGCCCCATGGATGGGGCTTTCCGCGGAGGTATTGCCTCATTGGATCGTAATTGCTGCGCATGTGTATCATGCCCTCGTCGAATGAGATGCGCTGGCCCACCGTCATCCCGAGCTTGAACGTTTTGTTGATATTATCAGCAACCGGCTTGATCTTCCAGGTCTTGTAACGCTTAGCATCTGCACATTTGCTGTCACTGAAATGTAAGAAACGCACGATTTCTACGAACCGTTTGCGCGCCATAAAGCGGCCGAATGTCCCTCTAGGAACAGCCCCCATTCCGTCGACGGTCCAGTGATTGGTCAATCTCTCTCGGTGAAGGCACAGTGTCTTGTGCACAGCAGACCAATAAAGTCAATCAACTCGTGGGGCTTGATTTTCTTGAAAGCGGAGAGCTCTTTCTGAATTTGTTGGAGGGGCTTCATCTTGTGCACCGGTCGCCTGTGGTTAATCTGTCATTGCCGCACCATCATCTCTTCAGAAGCTTGAGCACGAAACTAGAGTTGATATCTGTTTGACTCTACGGCGATATCAATCCACATTTCCATTGGCAGAAACAGGAAGAATATCCCTTCAAACGATAATCCAAGAGCGCTCGCAAGCTCTGTCTGCGCAGCAACTGTGTTCGCCAGCTCGCCTGCCTGGACACGGAGCAATTGATCTGAATTCGATAGCCACGATGCGGTCAGTGTCGAATACAGGCTAAGCAGTGGCGTTTATCATGTACAAGTACAGGGTGCGAAACCTGTACGATACCGGATGAGGTGGTGACCTTATCATGTATGGTGCAGGGTAACAACGTACTGTCAGACTTGAAGTAGGCATGTGCGCTCAACTCATCCTCCGTCATGCGGTCAAAGGAGGTCCCTGCAGAAAGGTCGACTGGGTCCTCGTCATCACTTGTCTCGTTATTACTGTCTTCGTCGTTACCGGGGGCATCACTGTCTGCTTCCGCGTCAGTCTCTCCGGCATCGTCAATAAAACCTCGCCTTCAGCACCCGAGACCATAAGATCATTTCCTGTGGAAATATCAACGTCATTCACAGTTGGTTGTACGTCGGTCATCGCAGGGCCACAAGATGACCGGGCTTCCTGAGTGTCTGCCCGTCCAATGCGAGTAGGCTTCCTTCGTGTCTTGGCGGGGTTCTTCAGCAGCGTCTTCGCAGGATACGTTGACGGTGTCTTAGTAGGAGACTTCGACGGCGCCGTAGCGGGGGATTTGATTGTGGTTTGGCAGTGGCTTTTGCAGCAGGCCTCGGTGTAGCCATTAAGGTCTTCGCAGGTGCTTGGGTTGGAGGAGTCGGGTTCTTCTTTGGTGGAGGGTCATGTGATTCATCGACATCCGAAGATTCCCCTTATAGCGCGTCATCTATCGCTGCAATTCGGCGTTAGTTTCAGCTTCTAAACGACGTACACGTATTTACATACCACGCGTCGGCAGATATCTCCAAACCTTGTCAGTTCCCTCATAATACTCTACCAGCGCCCTGCGTTGGGACGTTTTCCCCAGCCCTCTAGGGCGTAGAACCGACATTCAGTTTCGAGGCCCTTGGCCCTTTCGAACCTCCATCCAAGCTTCTTCAGCTTTGACCACAGCTTTGACCAGGTCAGCTGCTTCCCGCGTCGCCTCTTCGCCATTACGTTGCGCTCCTCTCTTGTACCGGCGGATTCTGAAATGAGCGCGAAAATCGTGTGCGCAAAATGTCTAAAAATCGAGGGCTGGTGGCCAGAAAGTTTTGGCACGGAGGTTAGCTACATCACTGTGAAACCTTATACTCGGGTGCTTTACTTGAAATTTGTATAGTGTCACTTGATTAAAGTAAACGACGAAACGGCCTCAATTTTTAACCTGTACAACAGGATACTAAATTTATTATCCTGTAGAATACAGGACGCGGGGCTAGAGGAATTATTGTCGTTTGCAACCTTTTTTACCTCTATTTTAGAGTGATAAAACAGACCAGATCAGCTTGCAAAAGCGACTTTTCGCTATTTCAGGGCGCGTCTATTTTAGGTCCTAAATGACACAATCACCAACTTAAATCCACACTCGTCAAAGTGCATATGCATTTGCAGAGGTCATCACTCCGAGGTCCAACAGTCTCCAAACCCCCAGGTGAGATGGCATGTGCGCGGGCGCAACTCGTTTGCCGTTCATACTAATGACACCACTGCTGTTTGTGCCACCGCGTGCACCAGGGGATTCACCACCACGTCCTCCAGCCGCCTCAGCGAGCAGCAGTTGTCTTCCATTTTCCTCGTGCTGCGTGGTACGTCACTGGGCGGCATGCTGCCATTTTTGCTCGGCGCCGCTATACAAGTGGCTCTAACTCATTCAATATTGCCTTCTTTGGTCTGAAAATTGGTATTTAGCAGGCGTGCAGTGTACGAAAGAGGTTCCAGCGCAGCGAGCAGCAGTTAGCTTCACTCTTCTCGAGTTGCGTGGTACGACACGAGGCGGCATGCTGCCATTTTTGCTCGGCGCCGCTATACAAGTGGCTCTAACTCGTTCAATATGGTATTTAGCAGGTGTACAGTGTAATAAGGAGGGCAGGCACTACAGTGACGACATACCATCGAGGTTTGATGTCTGTCGTTGAAGGCATACCGTCAGATCGAGTGCTCAGAGGAACTGTCACTGCCCGAAAGGGTGACATTGAGAGGAAACCACGTGGTGGCAACGCAAAAACTTTCTCATTCAAGCTGGAGGAGCGTTTCACCGTGCTGCGCGCCAAAATTGTGGGCACATTAGAGGAGCCCCCTTTTCAGATCTCGTGCTGAACGATGAACGCATCTTCTTCAAGGCCAGTAAGGGCGCGTCTCAAGTCAATATGAGGAGATGACCGATGAGAATTTCGAGAGGCTTTTGGTGCAGCGAATGAAACGAGTCTCTAAGAAAGAGCGCGAGGCGTGGGAGAATGACGTCTTTAGTTATTTGCTGTTCGAGTTCTTTGTGTATTGCCGCGAGAAGGCAAAAGCAATGCCAACAATACATCGGGCAACGGCTTCTCGAATTCGCAGTGCAACTGCAGCGGTGCAGCGGTATCAAGAAGAAAGCGGTGTGTCGCTGGGACCAATCACACTGAATCATGTTGTGACTACCCACGCCCGGCAGCCAGATAACACTGAGCTCACAATCCCAGACGACAACACTACCCGTCAGGCTATAGCCTTGGATGAAGCAGCGACGCGGTTGAGCGCCGGGGTAGACAGCGACGCTGTTCAACGATTTCCGTCAATCCGATTAGAGCTGAACGGCACCTGGAACGACTTTCGCGTTGATGTTGGAACCTTGCGTCGAGCAATTGGCCTAACGATGCATGACATATTTCAGCAGGGAATTTTCCACGGGTTCGTTCCTGTGGCAGCTCCTGACGAAGATATAGAAGACATAGATCACATTCAAGACGAAAGCAACGAGGCTGCAGACATTTAGGCTTAACTACGCTACTGGTTGCCAATGACATTAAATGATGAGCTCCTCAAAGCTGAATCATCATATCCACAGTGACGATAAACTCCACGTAACCCATTATCTCTTGCTCTTGTGCATTCTTTCATCGCTACAGCTAGAACCTCATCAGGGTAGAGCGGGAAAACAAGATTCGCGTAGCGTTGAATCCACTTCTTTAATGAGCCAAAGCACAGTTCAATCGGGTTGAGCTCTGGGCAGTAAGGTGGTAAAAATAGTAGACGTGCCCCAGTCTGGTGAATCACGGACTCCAGCTCCTTGTACATGTGTATCTTCGCGTTGTCCATGATGACGATAGAGTTGGGTAATGGCCAGGGATTTAGACAGGGGACGACATGCTTAACAAAAGCATTGTGAAACGATGTCCTCGTGAACGTTCCTTCAGTTGTCTCCCACGCAACGAATCCTCGGTGGTCAACTGCAGCGAAGATTGATCGACGTTTCCCGCGTGAAAACGGCAGCCGAACAACACACTTAGTATTTCGACGTGACCATCCATAACGGCGGTACGCGTGGCGTCCATCCTTTGATGTCTCGTCAACGAAGATTAACTGTTCAGGGTAGGAGTATATTGCAGCGAGTTTTGTCTTGTAGTTCGCAACCTGGTACCAAAAAGGGAGCGAAAATTAGCACTTCTGCAACGTCAACCATATAAAATAAAACACAAACCTCTAGCGGGACGCTCTCTCTGGCTGCTCGCGTTATCACTTTTCTCGTTAAGCCTAAATCGAAGTGAAGCGCTCGACAAATCGTTGGTAGTGACACATTCGTCACGGAGGGGTAGTTTTCTCTTAGATAATCTTGTAGTTCTTCCAGATAAAATGTCGGATGTCCCTTGACGTAGATGAGAACTGCTGTCAGCACCTCACTTGGCCATCGTGCCGTTTTCGTAGCGGGTCTGTCTTCCTCTACATCCCCCGTCTCTAAGAACAATTTGTACCAGCCGAAAATAGTCCGTGGCTTCGGACCGAAAATATCGCTAATAAAGCCAACATCAATGCCGTACACGTGCATGAGTGATACAGCACGCCAGCGATAGTCTCTCGAATATGTCATGGTGCCCTTCTTGTGCTTGAAATCCGGAAATGCGGTCTCGTCAGTGCAATTCCGAGATCAATGGTGGTAATTTAAGGCTGGCTACAGTATTTCTCTGTTTTAGTCCACACAAAACAGACTTTTAATCTGTCAAATTGATTATAACTCAGACTTGCCACGTTCATACAACAGACATTTATTAGCCCGTAATGCAAAAATATCTGAAAAGCACAATAAGTATGCTCTGCGCTGGACGCTTTGCATTATTCGGAGTGACGCTATGCCAATAAAAGCAAAATGGCTAGAACACTGGATGAACCCCATACGAACAAAATACATGTTGCCGTTCGTCTTGAGTGGAGCAGTGCTAGAACTTTGAGTTAGATATGTACCAACCGTCGCATCGTACGCTTTCGCAGAGCTTAGTGTCGTTGAAAACATATTGCAGAAATTTGGTCTTCTTGACTACGGAACCAACGAGCAATACGCTTGTTGTGACGCGTGAACTTTAGATGCCAGCAATTTAAAATGCTGAGCTCGCCGTTGACAGTTTTCATTTGGTCAGAACACAGTAACCATCTGTAACGTGTTTAGAGTACCCTGCACACCGGGTTGGTCGTATCCCAGCGTCGTTCACTCTTAACTCATGTTGGCCAACAGAGGGACAACTGATGGCCTCTGGTGCGGGTGCCTGCCTCAACGACAAGCAACCAACTTTTTATTCATTTTCAACAGCTTCTTAACTCGCTACCAAGTTCACGCAACCACACGTAGATCCTTCCTGCAACGCCGCCCTAGTCACTCGGAACACACGGGCCCCTTACGTCGCAACTCGGGGACTCGAAAGCACACTGGCCTCCTCCCGGTCGTCTCCCGTGCGTCACTTACCCTTGCTCGCTCGTCAACTCATAGGCCTCAGACCCGTCGGTCTTCGTCCTCCAGCAACAACTGCAGAGATCGGGCTGTCAGCTGGCTCCCGACGACTGCCACCTCTCTCCTACTTCCTGCTTCGTGCGTCCTGCACGCCACTCGTGGGTGTTCCTCACTGCAAAACCACCACTTGCTGTTGATCCACGGGTGTGTTCTCACCGCAAATCGCCAACTGACTGCACTTGTCGATAACGAACTTCCAGCACTTCGCCAATCACGCCCTTTCGAAGCGACCTTTCAGCCGTCTCACTCCACATTATGCGACAGCTTCAACGTCCTTCAAAGATCCTCCTTCTTATCGCAGCTGTCATGTACCTCGTGCTCCACCTGTCTGTCATTCACGTCGTCCACGGACTGCGCGTCATGGCTAGGCAATGCCGTTGCACCACTATTACACATCGAGCCGTCAAGCCATGTACATAATGAGTATTTTCGAGCACATAATATGTGCTCGACAATACTCATCGAAATTTTGGTCCGTTTCGATTGGCAAACGAAAACGAAACCCGTGGGGGATCAGTCACCTGACTGGTGTCCATTCACCTTTTTAAAGACCAACTGCACGGTGGTAGCGAACATGGAGACGACTGTAGCCAAGTCTGCAGCTGTAGACGAAGAAGAATCTCGCGAGGTTTTCTTTCCCGAACTTAAAGGTCCTTTGCGTCGAAAATCGGCTCTGCTAGTGCACAACGCGTCCGTCTCGTCTAAAAGGTGCATCCAGTGACTGCAGAGAGCTTCGGTGCCAGTCTCGAGAAACAGAGCAGCAACTACCCAAATCCGCACCATGCAACTCCAGTGCTGCAACATGGGATGAAATCTGTCATTCTCCAAGGCGTGATTGCGTTGGTAGTTTGCGCCTGCTTGGCTTGGACTCTGTGGCTAATTTTCCTGAACATCGCGCCGAACGACACGGTGAACCGTGTGATGGATACGGAGACGTTTGACTATGGATCGTTCTGGTTGTTCATCCACCCACCGCAGGCTTTGGTAGCAAGTGCTACGTTTGGACTGTCCGTCGTCGCTGCCTGCTACATCGGCGTGCTTGTCAAGATGATACCTAACCGTAAAAATGCGAAACAAACCTACTTGGTTCACGATGATCCGAACAAGCTCATGACGAACCTTACGAAGACTCTGGATGATGCGGCCGCCAAACAAACGGGAGGGAAAGTTACCACTATTGCAGTGAAGCTAGCTGCTTCACTTACCCACGCGGAGAGCAGCGCACGGAAATTCATCGTACGTTCCATTTGACCTTCGTCATAACGCTAACGTATTTCTGCCTTCCATACTCACTATGAACAATGTTTTGGTTTGGTTATTGTTTCAGAAACTCGCATTGAAGGTTGGCGACTTAGCATTGGAATTCATGCTCCTCTATCAGATGCTCGAGTCGGGATCACCGGCGGTGCTTATCGGCATCTTCACGGTGGTCGTCGCTTCCAATGCACTGTCATGTGCGGTTATGATGTATGTTCCGTACGAGCGAGCACCGTCGGCCGAGATTCTCATCGATATCCTGTAAGTATGTCGCTAAACACGTTTCTTGGAGATGAATTTGAGTCTCATCGGATCCTCGTTTCTGTGAGTTGTAGATTTGACCTTCTCATCGTAGTTGGGTGTCCAATGCTCGTGGTCTTCTATTGCCTCTCCACCTTCACATTCGATCGAGCCAAGTTTGCAATTAATCTTGCAGTGTTCCCCGTTGGTTGGTTTGAACAGTCTGCCAGTGTGACCGCAGACCCTGTCGAGACTGCCGTGATCTACAAGAGCTTAAAATCTCTTCGTATCATGTCTGTCCTCGACTTTTCACGCGAATGGGGGTTAATCTGACCTTCTGCTTTCGACTCCGCAGCGTTGTAGATCTCATCCAGAATCCGAGACAGCAACAGAGCAGCGTGTATCCTAAGCGAAGTCACCTCGCCGCTACTTTTCTAGTTTTATTCACAGCATTCCTGGTCATCTTTGTCGAAGAGAGCATGCGAACATCGACTCTGGCCTGCCAACCGCACCCTGAGTGCGTTATGAATGCACGAAGGTGGACGCTCCATAACAGCGATTCATTGACGCAGTGTCCATGCCTGATATTGATTGATCGAGATATCGCTCCGAAGACCTACGCGGAATGGGAGACTCCGAAAAACGTGACAGAAAAAGTTATTCAGTTGGCGACAATGGGAGAGTTGCAAACTCTTCAGTTGACGAATCGATACTTGCCAGGTCTTCCAGATGAAGTTCGCCGCTGCTCAAACCTGAAGCACTTGTAAGATACTAATTGCTATGTCCATACACCTGAAAAAAGTGCTGACTAATGTCAATCTTCATGTATCGCTTTAGGTCCCTCGAGTACACGCACATGCAGATATTCCCACCCTGGATCAAGGAATTTACCAAGCTCGAATTTTTGTTCGTATTTGCTGCTGCAGTCGAGCTCAAACCCGCTCAATTCTTTCAGTACCAACTAACCTTACTCTCGTTTGATCTGTTAGACACGTCGAAAGCAAGTCGACAAGCCCCATGGTGTTCATGCCCGATGACATGTTCGACGACATGTCGTCACTCACGTTCCTTCACTTTGCTGCGTTTATCCCGATGGCGCAGTTGCCAACTTTCGACGGCCTCACTCATCTCAAATCCCTCACGCTTGCTGTCTTCCTTGGTATAAAAGAACTTCCATCCTTCGACAGCCTCGAAAACCTCGAGCGTCTCGTACTAGCATCGATGCCAACGTTAGAGACACTACCCGACTTCACTCCGGTCAAGAACTTGAAATCGTTCGCCGCAATGGATCGAGGCACTTGGTGCTGCAATGGTTTTCTCGGGGATTGCAATTTGGACGACGGCAAGTGTGGCGTCCACCCGGTCTGGGGCAGCCCCGTTGCGACTTGCCTGGCCTCCAATCGCACGGATAAACTACCGAGCGCGGCGACATTGAAAACAGTGAAGAACTTTGCATTTTCCACCTGCGGACCCGTGCTTCAATTAGGTGTGTCGGAGGGTCCTCCGACGCCAGACATCATGGCTCCGTGCAATGGCACCTTGTATCGACAGTGCAGGACACCTGACGATGTTGAGGCGATGTGTTACAACGCTCGATTCATGGGAATCGCGTGCACGACGGACATATTTCCGATCGAGATGCGACGCCGTCAGATTGCGCAGAGCGTGGGTGATCCGTGTGACCCGGAGGTGGAGGCGTGGTTAGGCTGCAAGTAGATCCACATTGATATCGACTAGCAGCATTTCGTCTTGACTAGCAACACAAGTGAGTGCGATCAGATTACATGAACTGCTTTGACTGCTACTATCTCAGAAACAGAACGCTCGCTTAATACATCCTGCGAAGGACCAAATACCCAATACGAACTATTCTCTTTCTTTCAAAGTCTTGACGCCGAGACGATCAGCACGGAGATGGAGAAGAATATTCCTTCGGAGGACAGCAACTGAGATGAGAGTGAAAGCGACGTAACTTTTAGATATTTTCTCGAGTGGAACAGGTCGCGACCGCGACAGTTAGCACGCGGTTAATACCAAAACGTTGCAGGGCTTTCACCAGACAAATTGCGCTCATGTTCACTGTCGCGTGTAACTCGCTATCTTGGTATAGGTATATGAGCGACCAAGTTTTTACGGTCCATCAACTGAACGACACATGCAAGCCTGAGGAAAAGGCGTGGCTGGGCTAGTCTAAGCTGCAAGTGAACACAAACTCAAGCGTGCAAAAGAAAACATACATTCCATTTCTGCAGCCCCAACGAGCAGTCTTTGACCAGCTTCTCCTCTTCAACCTCGTTTCAAGGCGACTTCACTGCACTTCCTTGGTTCTCACTATCCAGCGTTCACGATGCCTGCGGTGCAGTCAACGCCGTAGTTTTCACGCCTCGTCGTTATCTGCCTCTGTGGCACCGACCGGGAATTCAACAGCTCCTTGAAACGAGTGAGCTCCCGCCGAGAAGTTTGCTGCGTTTGGTCCTGGATGGTTCACCTCATTTCCAGCCGGGTGGCTGTCTTTTTCATTTGCTGGTGCTTTGTCTTCATCTCCTGCCGAGACGTCCATCTCGTCACCAACCGTAGCGTTCATTGCTCCGCTTCCACTGCCACTTCCACTACCGTCACCGGTAGCTGCCTCAGGTTCATGACTGGCCTTGTAGCAACTGATGTTGTCCTTGCACTTCTCCTTGTCACCGCTGAACATGCACCACGTCGACGACTTGAGTGAGCACCAGCCGTGGCCAATTGAGCTCCAGCCGAATTGCGACTCCATCGCCACCGGTTGGTCGTCACCGACCCGAACGTCCAAAGTGGTCGACTCCACGGTGTTGTCGTTCAGTGCGAAAACATCGACGACTGCAATGCAACCGACCAGCAACGCGACTGCACCGACGACCTCAAAGATCGTTCGAAGGGCACGACGGCGTTGGTGGATGCGGTGATTCGCATCGCGTCGAGCTGCCTGCTGGTACGTATTCAGCAACATGGCCGCCTCGCCACCCTCGGCTCGCATCATGTTGAAACTATCGGAGACCGTCAAATGCACTCACCACCTGCGTCCACCAGCTCAATTCCGACTATGCAGAGCGTTTGAACCGAACAACCGTGGCTAGAATCTTTCACCCGAAAGGCACCGAGCAAACCAGATCGGCGATGGACGGCTGGAACGCGTCGACGAAATGGACCAGGAGACGCTTCATCGGATACCGATCGGTCGTCGTCGACCGCTCAGTTTGCACCGTCCCTTCATGATGTTCGTTCGACGTATTCGATTGTGGAAGGAGCTTTCATGGCGTTCAGGACATCTCAATGAATTGATTGTCGATGGTTAGATAGATGACTTCTTGGTCGCTTTCGGCACCATCGACACCTTGAGCAATCTGCAAATATTCAAAGTTTAGGCAGTGCATTTTTGTGGGTTTGGTTCGGTAGCAAGTGATGGATTGTGCAAGTAGAATCCACCCAAGAAGCCGTTGCAGCCAACGCATTGGCAGCACCATTTGCCACGGTTTTTGAGTGCGACGAATGAGTTCAGGTTGTTGATAGCAAAGTCGGAAAACTGTGAACCCTCGTCACGCAAGAATGATGAGGCGCTCGAGATTGTTGAGATGGTTGGACGACTGGACACTTGCAAATGTGAGAGACTTGAGATTTCGTGCAAAGTGTCGATTGAGGCGAGGTTTGGAGGTTTGACATTCTTTTCGTTGAGGTAAGCTGGCACTGACAACAAGTTGGCACTTCTAAGCTGATTTCCACCCACGGACCTCCATGTGGGCAGAATCTAATGAATGTGCAACAACTTGAGTAGAAGCTCTTCTTGAATTGGAATAAGTAACCGGCACGCTACAGTAATCATTTGGTTGGTGGCCAGTTGCAATCTAGAGCTGATTTTTGCAGATTTTAAGGATAATTTTTGTCTGTCGTTATTCTCTGCGTTCACTTGTGCTGCTGAATCAGTATCACCACATTCGCCAGCCACGACGTTCGAGAGGTAATTCCCATCTCCCATTTCTGAATTCGTTGAGTCGAGATCAAGCGCGTCATGAGCTACGAGGAAATGTTGGCGAGTGAGGCCGAATGGAATGTATTGAACAATTCTACTTCACTTACGAGCGTGGATTTGCTAGGACGTGGACCTGGAAAATCGATTGTGAAGTTAAATAAAGTTGTCGATGGCATTCGCGGACTGGTCGTGGTGTACACACTCCAGATGCCATCGGCGACGCAATTGCTAGATGACGGGCTACACATCCAACGATAAAAATTTTGCGGTATGGGCTCAATCGCTGATGCGTCGACTTGACGTCTACGAAAGCGAGGAACGTCTTCTGTTTGAGTTGGCGCGGACTGGAGAGGTCATGAAAATTCTTTTAGATGCCGTGGAGGCGTCGTTTGAAGTGCTGAGCATCAACGACATTCATCTAAAGAAGGACACTTTGAGAAAAGCACTGCGAGTGGAACGTCTCCAACGAGTTGAATTTTACAATCGTTGGTTGGAAGATGCAGCACAGGTGAAAGCGGGAATGAAGCGCAGCAATTGGAAATACTCACTCTGATAAAGAACGACACGGAAAGGTTTGGTGGTCTTTTGCTGCCAGAGGAGCTAGACCTCATGACAGCCGTGTTCGACTTGGTCGTCAGCGTCTCAGGTATCGTGGTAGTAAATACTCCGTCTTGGTTCGTAGTAGAAAAGTACGAAGGGGATGATAATGAGGGGTTATCGTCCCTCCGACAGACAGAGTCCGAGTCCCGGTCTCAGATCGATTTGTATAGGCTCAAAGACCAGACGGAAATAACCCCACAACCGTTTGTTTGGGGGTTGTCCAATCATCAGCCGTTGTACCATCATACTGTATCGGCAACTGAACCAGTACTGCGGTCTTCCGCAGCAAGGTTGGTGGCACTAGGAAGATGTAAGTGTCGGTAAGTGGCTAACTGATGTTTATTCGCATTAACTCATCTATTTTTCCTCTGCATCGTCAGTGATACGCTTGTGCATCAGAAGACGCGATCTGGATGCCTTCGATACATTGAAGTTCCCAGTAGTCCACACGTTCATCTGCTCCAGGATTGACTGGGGCTGGTCCTTGGCGATGGCCTTGGCAATCTTGTCCATGAAGTGGAGCAAGTATAACCCACAATCCACGGTATTAGTCTGCTGTGGCTTAGTATTGTAGCTGTAGCTCTCCAACTCGCATACAGAACTCGGGTGTGACTCGTAAATTTCCTTTTGCTCTTCGACGAGGAACCAATTCACCGTCTCAAATATGTATGCTGAGTCGTGAGCCCCCTTTAAAGAGCTCACGTGATACATTCTAGTCGTGCCTTCATGCAGTGCGTTTTCGATTACTAGTAGACTCCAGTGAGATCGACCAGACACAGGCATAAGCTGATAGCGAAATGACGCCCATTCGACTGTTCCACTTAAGGCTTTAAAAAATCGTGCCTTTATTCCGTGTCATGCGTGTAATTTCAATTTTTGCGAACAGGCATGTAGAGCACAAATCAAGCACTCCAGGTACTCTCTCCATGTATCGATGAACAAATAATCCACAATCGTCTCTGTCAACGTAGCGTCAGGCAATAGACTATTCAAATCATAAGGGTAAACCCAGATAGAGCGACCTTCGCCTGAATCGTGTTGATCCGTCCACATCACTAACGGTTCTTTTGGGGGTATCGCTTTCGAAAAAACCACCGAGAACTTGGGCTGTCGTTGGTGGTCTTCTTGCCGATTCGTCACGTGAGATGGCTTCCATCAAACTGTTGCTGCCGTCACCGTCCCTTAAATCGATAACCTCATTTTGGACGACGTCCTCGGACGCACTTTCAACCGTACGTTCAGCCGCACTTTTAGCCGCACTTTCAACCGTACTTTGAATCGCACTTTGAACCGCACTTTCATTCGCACTTCCAACCGCACTTTCTAACGCACTTTCATCACGATCACTTAACGCAGATGCAATATCCCCAGTATTCGCAATACGGGGTTTCAGGATCAATGGCTTGTTGTTCTTGGTCAATGCACTCACGTGTACCGTTCGAGGTGGCTGTGGGCTTGTAGTTCTTGATAAAACGACTAACCCATGTCTTCTGAGAGCTAGGGTTTTGCTTGTCCTGTACAAACTCGTCTATATTGCGACAGTAAGTAAGCAGATCATGAAACGCACAGTTTCCATCTTCTCTCAAGCATGTGTCGTAGTATTCAAGCACTCGTTGCTCGTATGGCGCAAACCTGTGCTTGCGCCCCCGACCCCTCTTCCGTACGTGGTCGCCCCCACGATAGTGTCCAAGTGCTCCCAGTAAGCTTTCTTCCAGTTTAATAGCGTTGCCTTCTTCACTTGTAGCTCACGAGCAGCGTCATTGGAACTCCATTCGGGGTGCTCCGTCCATTTTTTTAGTAGCGCAATCCGCTCTCGCTCGGTCCGCTGTACACATGTTCTCTTCTCCATCCTGCTCCGTGTGCTGTTCCCTCGGAAATGAGATATGAATGACCACCACCCGATCACGAAGAAGAATCAGAATACATTGACCTGATTCAGAGTAGTTTGACCTGATTTAAATTAACTTGATCTGTTTCACATTAACTTTACTGATTCATATTAACTTGACCTGTTTCAGAATAAGCTGACCTATTTCAAACCAAGTCGACCTGGCCCAGTTAATGTGAATCAGGTCAAGGTAATGTGAAACAGGTCAGCTATTGCAAATGCCTTAACTTAATTCGAATTAACTTGACCTAATTCAAACCAAGTCGACCTGGTCAAGTTTATGCGAATCTGGTCATGTTGAAGCGAAATAGGTCAAGTTAGTTTGAACTAAGTGACATTTGAATTAGCTGACCTGTTTCACATTAACTTGACCTGATTCACATTAACTGGGCCAGGTCGACTTGGTTTGAAATAGGTCAGCTTATTCTGAAACGGGTCAAGTTAATATGAATCAGGTAAAGTTAATGTGAAACAGATCAAGTTAATTTGAATCAGGTCAAACTACTTTGAAATATTTAGTGTTGTCCTGAAGTTGATTCTGAAGTTGATATCGTGCTACAAGTCTGAAACTTCGACGCGGATCAGGTTTGAATTGTTCGGCATGCGCAGACATGACATCTGCCTTCAACCTGAGCGACTGGATCCGTTGGTAGGACAATTAAGGCAAAGGTTTGCTTGTGCAGATCTCTGAAACTTTTCGATGTGATTTGACATCCAGTTCAGCGATTTGTGTTGTGTTTTGCGAGCTGTCTCTAGGGTGTCTACAGCCGTTTGTGTTGCAGCATCCTCGTCGTCTTCAATATTTGAGCGCAACAGCTGCGCTGCTAGCTCCTTGATGAGATCAATAATGCGGCGCCGTCGATTAAAAAGCGTCGCTCGTCAGCATTGCACCATTTCGTGCCATAACGTTCCTCTAAGTCCCTAACTGGCAATCCGCCATTCAATCCTTGCACCCACTCGTTCCAGACGTCGCCCACAGCCACAATGCCTCTGCTCATTTTATAACGAGCCATTATACTATTGCCCTCGCAATCTGCTGG
Organism: Phytophthora constricta; assembly: GCA_011947335.1. NCBI lineage: Eukaryota > Oomycota > Peronosporomycetes > Peronosporales > Peronosporaceae > Phytophthora > Phytophthora constricta. The sequence continues at coordinate 187,007 of JAAVTI010000603.1, read as the reverse complement.
TGGATCTGCTGATGGTGTTGTTTGGTCTGTGTGAATTGACGCGGCCGAAGAAATAGCTGTGGTACCTTTTCTGAGTAGTTTTACTTGAAGAAGGGCTGACCCGCTTGATAGTGGAACTATAGCCTGCATCACCTCTTCCTGATTGCCTTCAACAGCTTGCAAAGTACTATCCATTCGCTCGACGGACGCTTTGATATCATGGTGGGGATTGTCCTTTTTGCTTGAATAATTGGCATAGCCTTTCGCAATCTCTGCTCAGAAGGATCATCCATTCCACTCACTACGCGCTTAGTGTCAAGCTTAAATTGCTGAAACTCGGCTGACTGAAAAAGTTGGTGTTGCCACACAGGATGGTTCGGTATCATATCACTCATAAATACGGCATCTTGCAGGAGTACAACACGGAGATACTGAAGTAATTCCAAAAACCTCCGGCAGCAATTGTTTGCTCGCATCTACCATCATTAATAGACTTTTGCCATAGTTCCACTTTCGGAAAGACTTGACTTTGAAGACATACTGGTGGATCAAGCTGCGCGCGGGCAAGGAAGTAACTACCACGGGCAGGCTCAAATCCAGCAAGGGTGCGCATTGCTTCACGGGGAAGAGATGTTAAGTAGCACTTCTCCATAACTTGGTTGTTCCAGCGACCAAGACGTCTTATTTGGGCCTCGCTTGCTCCACCAAGATCGGCCATTCTCGATCCAGACCCTCTACCGATATGTGTTTTAGCCTTGCTCCAAATTCCAACGCTATTCAATGCAGCTGTCATAGCCTCTCGATGCACTTTGTAGGACATCTCAGTTGTAGGATCTTTTCCAGTTTTCAACAGTTTTAGCGGGTACCATTTCTCGGACCTAGTAAAATCAGGAAAAGGCTCTTGTTCTACATGCCAGCGCCAAAATAGATAGATAGCCAGCAAGCCATGCGGTCACAGATCCGCATGCTTATTTCGCATGAAAGCTCCGACTTCAATCCGACCAACTTGATTCGTTTTGCCTTGTCGCATCACCATAACGACCGCTCTGCAATGGCTATAACCTTCGTTCTCTAGCTGAACCGAATGAAGATCGGCTAGCTCCATCTTGCGGGCTGACTCTCCACGAATCAGCACGTAATGACTCAGCAAAAAAGCGAGCAAATTACGAAGACTTGTGCTGGGATCGTGAGTTTTGTACCAAAAGAAGTGAACGATGCGTCGAATTCGATCTGTGGTAGTGTATCCATCTAACATCGTGTCCAAACCGCGATCTTCAAAGTTGTTGCGTTTGCGCTCATCCTCCTCGAACTCCGTCACTTTCAGCAACTCTGTCACTGCATCATTACGAGGTGAAGGGTGGCTGTTAATCTTGGCTCTGGCCTGCTGCTTCCACAGGTCTACCATGGCCGCCACGTAGCTGTTTACAGTCGCTCTTCCGACTGTTCCCTTCCTCTTCTCGTTAGATTTGCCGCACTTCTGTCGCTAAGCGCGACCAATTACACATTCCTCAAGAAACAAGTGGAGCTTATCTCCCGTCACTGTAGTTCGCGTTAGATTATTAAAAACTGATCCTTTTGCCGCGCACCAATCAAGAAACTCTTCCTGGCGTCTACTGTAGGCCCGCTGCGTATTCGCGGGTCGGATCGTTGTGGCCTTCGCGTATGTCCGGGCCAACAGACTCTTGTAACTCAACGCACATTCGTGCTTCTTCAGCCATGGCTTCCTTCTCCCGCTGTGAATTCTGCGAATTGAGCTCGTCAAGCAGAACCGTTCACTTTACAGCCAATCACACGATGTAAGACTCGATGTATCGATAACTCGTTTATTTGACCTATCTCAGGACGCGAAACGGAGATATTCAGCCATCCGACCCCAAGGCCCACCAGGCCCGGTCCGGTCCCCGGTTACGATAATGAGAAATCTTGAATCAGCGGGAATGAGGAGAGATGTTTTCGGCATGTAGCAATCTGGTCAAATCTGAACTACCCGAACGTTCTAAAGTTTTACGGAGCATGCCACGTTGGAGATCCCTACGTCATACACGCGAGCACTATTCCGATTAAGCTTTCATTCAAAATGAAGTGGAGCTTACTACGTGACTGTGCCCTTGGTCTGGGGTATTTTACATGATCGAGGATTCAGCTACGAGCGGTTTCTGTGGATTCACTTGTCACGATTGATATTTATGAGAGAGGTGTGCTTAATGGTTTGTTGTTACACATACCACGTGAAGACAAAGTGCTTGACAATGGAAACAGCGTCGCATTTCGTACCAGACGTTTTCAATCAGACGTGCAAGCTTTTGCTCTTTCTATTTGATCTCCGGGAATTTAAACATATCTCTCCTCGAAATGATGTGGGTACGCGAATTGATTTTGACGATAAACCTCTAGCCGAAAGACTTCCTGATACCCAGCCTGATTTCCTGAGCAGTGATGAATGGAGTCTGCTCGAGGATATGTTCACCACCGACTCAGCGAAGATTCCGACTATGCAGGAGGTTGTGCACCGAATGGAGTCACTCATCCAACACGAAAAGTCGACAAATATTGCAGAAGACGAACCAGGGAATGAAATCGATGTGGATGTGACGGAATACGTGTATCCACCTGCTGATAAAACTATCGAGCAGATTCTTCAAGATATGGATGGGTATTGCAATGCATTCGAGGAGTTTGCTGATTGCAATCGCGAGGTTTTCAACCGATTAAAGGATCTGTATGGGCAACTTTTGGAAGTTCCAGGATCGTTGGCAAATTCGCTGGTTGATGCGTACTGTGCTGTTCTGTGGAAGTTTTACATGCGAGTCGAACGGCGTGCGACGGATGAATACACGGATAAAGAGGCCATTTGTGCATCAGCAACGATAGCTAATCGCAACCATGGGATTCATTGTGCTATTGATCGTCTGATACTAAAATCACCTCAACTCTACCACCAGAACAAGTCCGTCAGTGGCACCACACCTGGGCTCGAGATTGCCAGTAGCAGAATGAGATTTTGCATAAGCTCCTGAAATATCCAGTGGAGATTGTGACTGAAGAGGAAAGCAGAGGTGATCGAGAGAGAGAAAGTATGCTGTTGCGGTTCGAAGCACGACGATAATACCAGGGTTTGTACAAAGGAGAGGTCCCTTTGTGGTTTATTCCACCATACCAGTGGAGCTTAAGGAATACCTTGCGAAAGGACCGTTTGGAGTTGTCTATCGTGGTCCGTGGCTTGGATCGAATGTTGTCGTAAAACAATTGCTGGCAGAGTCAGATGAGAAACAACGAGCTCAGTTCAGACGAGAAGCCGATTTATGGTTCCCGCAAAATCATTCAAATCTACTCAAGATGTATGGCGCGTGTCACTATGACAAACCGTTCATTGTCTGCGAATATGCGCGCCACAGCACGATCGCCTCCTTCGCAAAAGGAAGGAATGTAAGCGATCAATGCAAGGCATTGTTTACTGCAGCTCAAGGGTTGGAGCATCTACACAATCAAGGTATCGTCCACGGTGACCTTAAGGGAAACAATATTCTGGTTTGTGAAGACGATAATCTCATGGGATGTACTGCCAAGCTTGCAGATTTTGGTTTGAGCACTTTCTTGGACCGTATACACTCTCCGAAGGTAAAAGTGGACAAGGCGCTCTTAGGTGGAAAGCCCCGAGTGCTTGAATAAGTCGAACCCAAGTTTTGAATCCGACATCTACTCGTTCGGCATGTGTATTTATCAAGTGCTATCTGGGGAGCTTCCGTGAGGAAATCTGCCTGATAAAGCTGTGATTCATCAAGTGACCAAGGAGAAAAAGTTGCCGAAACGTCATTCAAAATTCACCGACAGACAGTGGAGTCTTATCAATCGGTTGTGCTGCTTTGATCCCAAGAAGCGAATCAGTGCGAGTTCATTAGTGGAGCTTTTGGGAAATACATGTCTTCATTCACAAGACAGCGAGGAAGAAGGATTTAACACAGACTTCTCGACTGAGGGGATAATAACTCTTACGAGGAGGAAAGTAGCTCAGAAGGATCAGGAAGCTCCAGGACTGCACTGGATATGCTTAGTTTGTAGTTCTCGGTCGTTTGTAAGCACGGCAGTCTAATATGTTTTTGTTGGCTTATATAGAATTGTTTTTGCAGCCCAACCACGCCTCGAACTCCGGATTACAAGGAGCGCCAACTCCGTGCGCAATGTGCATCTGTCTCATCTGAATCGCAAGTTTGCTGTAAGTGCAGCTTACTACCAAGGCGCTCGTTGTAGCAAATTTCATCCGGCTCGCCCGGATTGTTGCTTGCTTCCAAAGTGTGCCATTGCACGAATCGATCAGCTCTTTTGTCGGTGGTCCGTCGAGGTCACCAGGATGAAGCACAGGACCGCAAGTTGAAATGTTAAACTTTTTAATTGCTGCCAGCGTTGCTGGAGTTGCGATTCGATCAGTTCGATTAGAAGGCAAGCAGGTCGCGGCTGGGGTCCCCCAAAGCGTGTGACGTTCACATAGGCGATTCTTCAAATCGCACTCTCCTAAAAGCCATTACAGCACCACTCACCACGGTCCAAAACAACGAATGCCTTGAGGTTCTGAATAGCTGCAAAATCGGGCAAGCTGTGAATCGTCGGTAAACACGAGATAACGAGACGTTCGAGATTGTAAAGATGGTCGAATGACGGAAGCTCTTCCAAGGCGAGAAAGACTGCTAAGGTCAGAGATCGGAGATTTGTGAGGCCCTGAAAAGATGGGAGTCGAGCCATTGGAATGAACGTCGCCATGTGGATAAAGGTAAGAGATGACATGTCATCAAACATGTCGTCGGGGAGAGTCGTCATCTGGATAAACCATTTACTCTCGAGGTGCCTGAACACAGCAGCGAAATAAAGTTAGGATCACAAACACTACAACAGAATGACAGCCCTGAAATAATGATTTGCCTCACAAGAACTCAAGGTTTTTGTACTCTTTGATCCAGGCTGGCAATGTTTGAGCGTGTGTATATTCTAACGATCTGAAAACGAAATTCGAGATAGGTCAGATCATAACACGGTAACAATAAGGACAAAGCTATGCCATACAAGTGCTCCATATCCGTGCAACGTCGTAGTTCTTCTGGAAGCACAGGCATATAGCGATTTGTGACCATAACCGCCTGCAACTCCCCATGAAGCTAATTGAGCGACTTTTTCCGTGACATCCTTCGGATGAATCCACTCGGCATAGCTCTTAGGAGCAATATCGCGGTCGATGAGTATCAAGCATGGACATTGCGTCAGCGAACCATTTTCCAGAGTCGTCCATCGTCGAGCATTCATTGCACACTCAGGGTGGGGTTTGCATGCTAGAGTTGACGTTCTAATGCTCTCCTCGACAAAGATAACGAGGAGAGCTGCAAAAATCACGAAGAACGCTGTTGCTGCATAATGTCGTTTGGGATACAAGTTTCCTCGCTGTTTGCTGGGGTCTTGAATCAACCTCACTGCGCGATGAAGGCGAGCAAACAACGTCAAATTCATGCACAATCGGGTGAAAAATCAAAGACGGAAGTAATGCGCAGCGATTTCAGACAATGACTTATCACTGCTGTTTGAACAGGTTTGGCGATGACTCTGGCCTCACGCTCAAACCGTCCAGAGGAAATATTTCCAGGTTGATCGCAAGCTGTGTGCGATTTAAACTAAAAGTCGAAAGGCAATAGAAAAGTACGAAAATTGGGTACCCGACAGCAACAAGCAAGTCAAATCTGCGATAGAAATACGTGTTAGTTCCACGAGCAATCCACGATGATGAACAAGTAGTTGCATTAAGATCAAACCTACAAAATTTAACCATCGTCTCCGAAAGAATTGTTTGCTTGTATGAAAGACATGTCATCACCGCGGATACAAGGGCATTAAATGTGTTGATTGCAGTAAAGATGGCAATCAATACCGTTGGTGTTCCAACTCCAGCATCTGATGCAGCAGAAGCACTTCGAGTGCCAAGTCGCCAGTTTCCAGCAGTGATGTCTGTAGTATGCAAAGCAACAACGTCAAGCAGGGTAAATACAGATACAAACAATACTAGCAGAAACAATGAGAATACATACGGCATTTTTTCGTGCTGGGCTATCGTGATGTGCAAGAGATACAGCTAGTTTGATAGCGTTCGTGGTCGACTTGCCACGATTCGGCTCGGAACCACGTTAGCCAATACTTTCACGATCTATGTTGCTACACGGCATGTCCTGTTTGGAATTAAGTGAATGCGAGAAAGCGCGCTTTGTCATTTTTATGAGAATCAGCAGATAGAGGGCAACCACAAATGACAGTCCCCATGTCGAAAGCAAGACCAGCGGTTTAGGCGAGTCGACAAGCCGCCAGAACGATCCATCGTCAAAAAGCTCCATTCTCATGACGCGGTTCACCGTGTCATAGGGTGCGATATTCAGTAGATAAGCCACACCGTCCAAGCCAGACACAGACACACCGCTAGTACCAGACACATGTGCACCACTTTTAGAATTGCTTGCGATTTCCAGTGGAGTCGAGAAGGTGCTTTTTCATTCTCTTGCTCGCTTTGAACAGCAGAAACGATTGTTTCTGTTGGAAATAATTTGCTGGGAGGAAAAGCGTCGCAAGACTCGTGAGGTGCAACTTTCGACGTGAAGAACCATCATGTTTGGGTGCGCGGGAGGAGCTTTTGCCCATCGCTGGTCCCAACTTGCTGTCTTGTGTCTTCATTGCTGAAATTCACATTGAAAATAATAAACTATCTGCAGCCCATGATACTATTTCTAATTGAAGGTGTATTTTAAACTCAGCCTTCTGTTCATGAACGTTGATTCGCATGTCTTGGGGCAGCAGAGGAGACCAGAGTCCTATCACTTTTCCGCGTTCGAATCGAGCAAGAACTCGCGTCACTATTGTAGTTGCCACTTCCCAACTCGCTTAAGGACCCCATACACATATTGTTGACAACGGCTGCTACACTAAACGTAGTGTTTCAGGCACGCTCGGAGTTGAGAAGACACCATGCTGACCTCAAGAAGGTCCAATTTGTTTCAACAGAGGAAGTTAATGGGACGATATAGAAGACAAAAATAATGAAAAAAACTCAGTGAAGGAAAAGTGATGAACTGCCTGAAGCCCGACCACTTGTCTTTGCTCCATGGTGCCATTTCGTGTTTACTTCTGTACTTACCTTTTGTATTAAATCAGACATTCATACCGTACATTCCACCTTTTGCGATGCCGTAGATGCATCATCGACTTCATTGATCTTATCCTATTTCTTTTTAGTCATGGCCCAGACTATCGAATTGGTTAGAACGATCGAGCAGAATCTGTTCTTTCGTGTGTGGTATTGATCGTGAGTTGGTCACGATCAATACCACACACGAGACTCTTGGTTTTAGAGTTATACGACTACTTCGTATTTTTTCCTTATCGCATCGAAATGTACAAGTTTCGAAGTAGAATTAGCGATACACGAAGAATTAAATAGCACGTCGGAACTCAAATGACCACACTCCCTTATCAAAGCATGCTCACCGCGTGTGATCAAGTAGACAAAAGTCTAAGTTTTTTGCAAACAGATAAATTGCTAGTAGTCCTGGAGTGGCACTTACAGAATTTCGCTTTAGCATACCATACAGCATCTGCAACTTAACATGCACTCACCACCGATAAGCTAACGGCTTTTCCCTTTCGAATATTTACCAGCTGCGATTTCGGAGCGCATAGTAATCGACGTGTCAGACTTAACAACTCGTGTCATGCAAAAAGGACACATATTGTTTGGCAAACGGCATGACTTGCACGCAAATTCTCCACACAGCATGCAACAATAGCCTTCCACTTAGTGGAGCTCGAGCTACCAAGTAGCCCTGATGTTACACCCTTCTTTTACTTCGCTCACTCAGCGCTCAACGCAGTTTCCTCATGTGGGCAGCAACTTCTGGTAAGTCATCTCTGATCATCTGGTAGAAACATCATCATTGTTCAGTAAAACGTGTTCATTGCAACAACAACTTAAATGTGACGAAAAGCGCGGTGTGGGATCACTATCTGGTTCAAGATCACCGCTTCGACAGCTAGGTCCACAAATTTTATCCACACTCTCTACACATATGCAAGCTGTACGTCAGCGAAATCAGCAGCAGAAAAATGTCATGCGAAGCACAACGTACAATGCACGACTGTGGTCCTGGGTGAAAAACATGGCGAGTAAAACTCCAGCCACTTTGAGCTTCTTCGACTCCCCACATAACCCATGATATCTCGGCGTATCGTAGCTTTTAGGCATCAACGCGCTTTATCAATGAAAACTGCAGAGCAGGCCTTAGATGTTCCACCAAACCACGAGTTTTCCAGAGGGGCCCATACTATCGTGCCACAAACGAAAGCCCTATCACGGACAAAAATTCCGCTGCCGCTGGTGGATCGACCATGAGCCTGAACGTCCCATGATCAAAGTTTTCGGAATCCATGATCCAGCTCACAGTGTCGTTAGGTTTGACAGCTAAAAGGATCAGCCAAAGTGTCCAAGCAGGCCATCTAAAAGAAGTACCTTGAGGACCTTTTCGATCTACTCCGAGGTTGTGCACCTTCCGGTAAAATTCATTCCTAGGTGCCACATTGAGGAATGACCGCCGACACTCTGATATCATTTCCAGTTGGATGTTAATTGCACGTGGTCCTGTGAAATGAAAGAACGTTTTGGTCTCACTTTGTTTTGGTAATTGAGGGTTCGATTAGCGGTTTTCAGCACCATATTTTTCTCTCTCGTGCAATCGCTCGGTTGAAGCTTCTGAATCCGTCAGTTTTGTTACGCGTAATGGTCAGGCCTTCGACTGCATCCCGACCAGCTTCTGAGGGTTTAACAAATTGTGCGTCTAAACTTTGGGCGCAGATCACAACCAACGCTGGTATCTGAAGTATGGTACTGTGCACAGTATTCCCCTGCGAATCGCCAAAGGGTTAAGCATAACGGCTTCGAGCTTTAAGAACGACCAAGAGCGTTAGAATCGAAACAATGCTGTGACCTTAGTTGAATAATCAGTCCCTTAAACCTGATACTGCAGGTGCAGTCGAAAAAAGTATCTCGTGTTACTTAGTCTTTTTGCTTCAGAGACAAAGTTGAAGATATTTACAAAAAGGAATACCGCTAGTGTCGATGTCTCATTAGTGTGTATCTATCTACCCTTGCATCCCAGCCACGCTTCGTAGTCAGGGTTGCAAGCATCACCAATACCGTGTTGAATTTGCCGCCGACGCATCTCAATCGCATTCGGAAACGGCGAACAAGCTATCCCCATGAGTCGAATGTTGTAGCACATTGCCTCGCGATAACCTGGCAGCTCACATTGACGATATAAAATACCACCGCATTGATTCATTCCTACCTCGGTTGGAGGGCCCTCAACATTCCAGGAAGTATTATTTCGCCACAAATGCTGTCCGAGAATTTCTTCAGCACTTTTACGGTTGCTTCTGTTGGGTAATCATCCATTCGATTAGCAGGAAGGCAGCTTGCAGCAGGTGTTCCCCATAGAGGATGAATTTGACAGTGTGGGCTCTGTAGATCACATTCGCCGAGAAAACCATTGCAGCACCAAGTCGCACGATCGGCCACTCTAAACGACATGAGCCTCTTGACAGGTGCAAGATCCGGAAGGCTGGCGATATTCACTAAACTGATGATCGCTAATCGCTCTAAGTTGTGCAAACTTTTGAACGATGGCAACTCAACAAGTGAAAACAATAAGGCTAACCTTAGGACTTGAGACTTGTCAGGCCATCAAACGAAGGCAGCTGCTGGAGCGGTGGGTGGATGCCCAAATAGAGGAAATTGAGCGATTTCATGTTGTCGAACATGTCTGCCGGCAACGATACCAGGGACGAATACGTGGTGCCCTCCACATGTCTGGTAGAAGTTCCATTAACTCGTGAGTCTACTCTGGAATTGTAATCACCATTTGCTTTGCACTTACAGATATTGAAGCTGGGTAAACTCCTTGACCCAGCTGGGCATTGTCGATGTGTGCGTGTAAATCAACGCTCTTGTAAAACATTCCAACGCGCAACAGATGAAGTTAGTCGGCTGCAAGTATTACTTATGATTAAACCAACGTACAAATGTTTCATCTTGGTACAGCCGCGTAATTCGCTAGGAAGGACTGGCAAATACCGATTAGTCAATTGAATCGTTTGCAAATCCCCAGTCGTTGCAAGTTGTGCCATTCTGTCAGTTAAGTCCTTCGGGTGCATCCATTCGTCGTAAGTCTTCGGTGCGTTAGTGCCATCAATGAGTGTCAAGCACGGGCACTGAGATAAAGAGCCACTCTTTAGAATTGTCCACCGATGTGCATTCACAACACATTCTGGGTAAGGTTGGCAGGCGGTACTCGCGGTCCTCACGCTCTCCTGAACAAAAACTATCACAAGTACCAGAAAGGCAACAAGTAATACACCCAACGCTCGGTGATGTCTTGGATATGTCATCACACAAAGATGGCTGGAGTCTTGAGCTCGTTTTGACACTCGATACAATCGAAAGCAGAACATGAGATTGACGCCTACAAGTGTGAAAAATTTCAGCGCGCTGTCAACGCGAAGCTGTTTGATACTATTGTGGATGACGTCGGTTTGCACAGGGTCCGCCATAACACTTGCCTCCTGTTCAAGCGACTCCGGAAAAAACACCTCGAGGTTAATCGCGAGCCTCTCCCGGTCAAAGTGGAAGGTAGAAAGACAATAAACTAGCACGAGTATTGGATATCCGACCGCAACAAGGAAATCAAACCTAACGCATACAGTTCACATTAACGTGATAAGTATGTAGAATACAAGAAATAAGTACAAAAATGCGTAGTAACAATAATGCTACTTACAGGACGTCGACAAGCATCTCTGTAAATACTGTGCATTCATAAGGAAGAAACATCAGCGCGACACACGAAAGCGCGTTTGCGGAAACTATCAGCGTGAAGATGATGACTAGCACGAGTGGAGTTCCAGCTTCAAGAAGCTGAAAGAGTAGCACAGCCTCGATAACCAAGTCAACAAACTTCAACGAAATACTCTACAGCAGAAACAAAATCAGGCAAGTGTACAGCTCGCAAAAAAACAAGGAGCTCGTAGAACAAACCATAAGTTTTCGCGTAGAGGTTTCACCTCGAGTAAAGAACACGACAAGTTTTGCAGCTGAAGTCATGACTCTGTTTGTGGTAGGCGAATGATTGGTGGCGATATTGACGACTGCCATTTCCACTCTAGTTTTATAAGCATCAATGGATGGGAAAGACCGAGATACTGAGGAGACTCGAGAAAAGCGATTTCTTCGACCGATGAGTTGAATAATAGTGACAGCATAGCCAAGCCCAACAACTGCAAGGCCGATCACGGTCGGCCAGAGCAAAGTTGGCGGGGTGTCAATCATAAGCCAGAAGGTGCCGTTGTCAAAATTTTGCGTTCTCATTACGCGGTTGATCGTCTCATTCGGTGCGGTGGTCAGCAAAATTAGCCAAATCGTCCACATTAGGCAAATGCACGCGAGCAATGCAAGTCCACGTAAAAGCCATTGCTGCTTGCGTTTTGAGGTGCTATTCGATGTTTTTCGGTCTCCACTTCTTCTGCGGTCAGCACGACTGGTTCTCCTTGCTGGGTGAACTTGAATCCCTGAACTTTGTCGTTTTTAGAAGTGGGCGATTTAGTCCACACAAGAGCCGAGGTTGGCGACAATACCTTTGAGTATACACGAGTTGAAGCGTTCGGGCCACTGACAAAGCGTTGAATATCGCTCCCTTCGTCCGTCCAGGCCTTCGAAACAATCGAACGCATCTCAGATTGGTTCATTCCTTGTTGATACTGGAACTTCGGAGAGTACTGCTTCTCTTGACGTAAAGTACACTGCGAGGGAAGCTAGCGCTCCTGACGAACCAAATCGCGTGTACGTTCTAAATGATGACTTAATGATGACTGCAGCCATCTAACCAGTTGCTTGTTTGGCCCCCACGTCCCACGTGGTCGTCGGAGGCTTGCTCTGAAAAAGCCCTCACCCCTGAAAAAAAACGGACTTCGTGTATTGTTGTCATGGTGGTGGTTGTAAAGGGATGCTATTCTGGGTAATGCTATTGCAGCCTTCACTATCCACCATGACCACGTCAACAATACACGAAGTCTGTTTTTCGTGTATTGTTATCGTCCCAATTGACATGTGACTCGTACCCATGTCATGTTTATTTTGAGTTCTGCTCAGGCTGGTCCAGGATCATTTGGAGTTATGCGATCTGTGCACATATGAGACCGTTCAAGACAAAGCCGGGCTTACCACCAAATGGTCCGTTTTGAGTTAGCCTACTAGTGTTGTGGCTTTAGTGTCGTAGCTTCATTTTGAGCTGTCGCACGACCCAAGAAGTGATGCGTGTGAGGGATACCCCAGTTTAGCGACTACTATAGCGTGGGTTTCTGTGTAAATATATTGTGCTTTCTTCTCGAAATTTCCTTGCGCGATTGGTTCTATCAACCGCGCAGCAAATCGCGCAAGCCCATAGCAAACTATAATTAGCAACGATTCGCACTTAGTAGAGTGGTTACTATGCTATCCACTTGGTTTGGGGCGATTCGCTAAATGACTTGGATTTGTATTGGATCGGTTTTGACTTGAGCTCACAATCGCCCCAGAGACCGTGACAATCGATTTACATTCGGCGAGCAGAGGCTCGTCGACTGGATCGCCAGGACTTCGGCCCCTCGCCCCGACAACGGAGTGGTTGGAACGACTCCTCTGGCCACGGCGAGCGCCAACCCCGCGACGACCGCCAAGACTTCCAGTATACTTGTGACTTTGATTACCACCAGACGCGGGACACCGACCTACTTCAGCACACGATTTCGAATCTGATGACCGGCGCCACCCGTTTCCGACCTCCTGCAGCGGAACTCCGATTCCATCAAGTGGCCAACGTTGGCCCTCGACCGAATGGTACGTACAACAGATCTAACCCACAGTCGTTCTGGACAAAGTCTTTGCTGGATCGCATGAGCTGGTAACGGTTCGAAGGGTCTCTCGCTGTTGGATATTCCGGATATCCAACAGCGAGACCTCTTACCGTTACCAGGTCACCAAAGTGACTGCAAAGATGATCTTCGCCGTGAATTTTGGCACTCGCCAACTGGATCATTTCCTGCCACCCACCCCCCACGCAGAGTGGAGGCGGTCGTTCGATCACACACGACCTGGCCACATACACTTCTGCAGACACCAGTCCATCGGCGTACATCCAGTCCATTAAGGACTTGCGTTTAACGCTTTCACGTATCGACGAAGCTGCCAAAGAATGGTATCCCCGCCCAGTGGCGGAGGTCTTCAGCAGCGTTCACGCCAACTCGCGGTCGGAATTGTTGGATCAGGCTCCACAAAACCTCGTCCACGCGACCCTTAACCTGTACACGCATGTGTTCACTACCCTCTTTCACTCAATTCGTGAAGGTCTCCCTGCGGAGTCGTTGCTACCCCAAGCACAGGCGATCATGACACCGGATCTGCGGAGTACGAACGATTGGTGCGCAACGTCATCGATTAGGGAATGATAGCCACATGGGCTCATAACCAGATGTCGCGACACTCACAGCGCACAGAGCGCACCTCCAGGTCGAAGAACAAGCGGCAGCATAGTTCGGAGCACAAAGGGTCATCAGCGATTCCACAGCGGATCAAATCGTTTTATCCTTGTGGTGAACGGCAGTCAGGTTTGTCTTCGCTTCCAAACCCGTAAGGGTTGCGACTTCGCTGGATGCAAACACAAACACGAACTTACTAGGCTGCCGGCTGAGCTATTCGACCTCGTGACGTCCAAGCATGGCAACCACAAGGATGGACACCCGAATCTCTCCGACTGATGCCACAGAGGCGATGAGCAGCTTTAGAGACCTGGTCTCCTGCATTCCTAATTTACGTTTCTTGCTCATGCGCCTCGTTCACCTCTTTGTCAGCCTGTGCTGACAGTGCCTGTTGCACATCTTGATCCGGTCGATTTAACAGCACACACCGTGGCCTTTGCCAGCGTCGCAGAGACGTCTCCGTCCTATGTCCTGATGGCATTCGATGGAGGGGCACGGGCATCGGAGGCACGTAGCGCACATGGCTGCTGCGTGTGGTTCAACACAGGATCATTATATGGTGGGCGGCCTGCGCCGTTCATCCTTGTGGTACCAACAACGAAATGGAGGCCCAGGGGCGCCTACTCTGGCTACGTCAGCACTATAGATACACAACAATCCGAGTCATTGGAGACTCCGCGATCATCGTGAACATGGCAACCACAACGTATCGTGTGAGCGCCAACTACCTCAAAGGACCAATTTGTCTCATACGTGAACAGCTTTCACAACTTCAACAGGTGACGCTTCATGCTGCCCCGAGGGACTACAATTCTGCCGCAGATGGCCTCTGCAATTGGATCATGGACAGGACGCGTCGGCTTCCTCTTCCATCAGCAGATCAGCGGATGACTCAAGGTGGCCTCTCAGCACAGAGCTGTTCTCAGAAGCACTACGGAAGGGTACTCCGCCTCTCCCGGCCTCCCGTTGCAGGACTTTGTGGTGGCCCGGTGGCGTCGTCAATGGAGATTCGTCATCGGCGACTTCGAGCGAGTCTCTCACGTGGTGCGCTCTCGATTCCTGGGGATCGGGTCCAGTGTGATCCTGCCATTCTTTCCGCGGTCTGTGCCTCCGTCGATCACCACGACGGCTCGGCATCAGCCATCCTCATTTGACACTATCGTGTGTCGGGATTGCACCGTCAACGGCATCCCTCGCTGCGTTCCACTCGGGACATTCCGATGCTTTCAAGCACTGGCCACAAAACACCACATCCCGTTTCCAGTGAATTGGTTGTTCTTGAAGCCTGCTGCCTCAAAACGTCTTACCATTCCCGATGCCGACGTTCGGCTCATCACGGCTACCCCACACGGGGATCGAAGTCGTACTTCGCATCTTTCGAAAGCAGATATCGACGGACCAGCGTACGAACAAGGCCCTGAGGCCAAATCTGTACAGACAGCACCTATCCGATTACCCTGACCTCCAGCTACTCTGCAACATTGCGGAGTATGGTGTAGCTCCACACTGGTGCAGCCCGTCGGAACGGGTCGGAGTGCGGACTGTGCCGCAGAACTACCCCAGCGCGGAAAAGGGGCGGCCGTCGTCACTCATCGTCTGGTGACCGAATACTACCGCGGCCGGTGTATTCTCGCGAACAGCTCGGCACTCTCGGAAGAACCAGCGTTCCATTCCAGTGCCTTCGCGCTGGTTCCCAAGAAGGTCATTCCTCTGGACCAGGACGGCCGTATAATTCACGATTTATCGGCTCCACCGGGAGACTCGATTAATGAGGCCACAGATACAGATTGGGCACCGGATGCTCGGTGGGACTCGTATTCCAGCCTCGCCCGACGTGTCTTGGAACTGCGTCGACAGTATCCAGACGCTACCTTCTACGATCTCGGAGCGGACATTGCAGAAGCGTTTCTACATGTGCCAGTGCACTCGCGAGAAGCTTCTGCATTCGGGGCATTATCCCTCGATCGCATACTGGCATCGTATCAGGAACAGCGGTCTTTGGATGGACAGCTTCGCCCGGATACTTTGCAGTCTTCGGAAAGGCTGCACGCCATTACCAACGATCAGGCTCATCCTACGGCTTAGGACTGCCACAACCCTTCTGGATATTCCAGTGGGCCGACGACATTGTCGCCATCGGGGTGGACATTGGGGACAGACTCCTACGTGCAGAACAGCGCCTCAGAGACGCAATCAAACTCGTTTTCGAATCGGATGGTTGGCACGAAGGCAAATTCACAACCTGGTCCCGTCAGATACATGCAGTCGGCATCGACTGGAACTTGATAGAGCTCACCGTATCGATTCCGCAGACGAAGATAGACAAGACCAAGCAGGTGGTCACAGAGACACTGAACTTGGCGTTCGTGACGAAGAAGACACTGAACAGGCTGGTAGGAGTGCTAAGGCACGTGATGACATTCATCCCTATTGCAAAGCCATTCATGCAAAAACTCTTAAGCGTTCAGCAAAGGGTCGAACGAGCCGGATGCTTGGGGATCCCTATGAACGACACACTACGCGACGACCTCGTGTGGTGGAAAGACTTGGTGTTCAGAAACGAATTCACCGGAATTCCGATGACCATGTTCGATCGACACTCTCCGGAATCGGACGGATGGGTGATCACTCATGATGCGTCGAGCGTTATCGTCCATGGTCTGACACCACAACGAACATGCCGAGCTGCAGAAGCTCATCCGCGACGGCACGGCGTTGGCACTTTGCATACTCAATGTGGTGACAACCTGGATCCCAGAGGGTCCAACGCAGGAGTATCGGCAGCATATACGAGTCTACGTACATACATCATGTTTTTTTTGTACTGCTTAGATCCAACGGGACAACAGTACCTTCGGTCACTGGCCCTAGCACAAGCTAGCAGAAAGCTGACACTCTCGGTCACCAGAGTCCTCGGGCGGACAACCGAAGCGCGTCCATGCGATGTCCATTTCCCAACTCACCGATGTGATCGTATGTGTGTGCTGACAGACTCGATCAGATTCGAGCATCAGCCGGACAGCTCAAGAGGAGCAGCTATCAACGAATCGTCCCTGCGGACACAGCTATCAACGAATCGTCCCTGCGGACATACGCTAAGTTCGGCCACTGGGTCGACTTCTGCGAAGAGTTCGGATTCCCAATCTGGATTGATCAGCTGCCGCAAGGGATACATGCACGGATTGTCGGTCTCTTTGCCGGCCTCTGCGCCCTCGAGGGCCACAACAAACAGAAACGGGAAACAAGTGCGAGACATTCGACAGCAAGATGGCGGCAGTCGCCTTTGCACACCGAAGCGTTCGGAACGCGAGACTCAATTACAAGAATCCGGAATTTAAGCTCATTGCTCAGGGGTATAAGAGAACCAACAGCCGCGACGACAGGAAGCAGTCCCTCACTACTCCCATGTTGTGCACGATGCACCGTTGTCTCCACGAACAACGAACCGATGAGAAGGACGGGGAGACAGACCTCATGTGGGGATCCCTAGTGCTTGCGTTCTTCTTCCTCGACCGCAGCTCAGAGCTGTGGGGCCCACTGGCCAGGGATAGCTCGACGGGAGGAACACCGCACTGCATCAAGGCAGCTGATGTAACTCTGAGAGACAGACAAGGCACAGCAATCGAACCAGGTTTGAACACAGCCTACTCAGTCGAGATCCTGTTCAGATCTCACAAGGACGATCAAATTCGCCAGGGGAACATCATTCGCCATTATCGCTCCGGCGAGAGCTACCTCTGCCCAGTCACAGCGGCAGATACGTGTCTGTGCGTACGCAGACACTGGCTACTCGGCGGCAGACGCCTCGGCCCATTCCTGATATCGGTCAGCAGCACTTAAACGATCAAGAAATCTGAGGTGGCCAAGTTGATCAAACAAGCGGCACGAACACAGGGAGCAGATCCTAACGACTACTCATCACACTCAATGAGTATCGGCGGTGTCTGTGCACTACTTGCAGCTGGCAAAGCGAAATCGTCATCCGACTCATGGGAAGGTGGTCAAGCTTGTGTTTCGCTGTATACACTAGACTACGGCCCGGCATGCTCCGTGACGTCGCGGAAAGCATGTTCAGAGCATCTACTTGGGAGTGTCCAGATGACATATCCGTCCAGCCATTCGGGGGTGCAATCAGCCAAGCATCTCTAACTAATCAAGCACTTGCCCCTCACGCCGTGACCGCAGTCAAGATCTAGGAAAGTGCTTAGTTCAGGAACCGGTACAGTGTACCGGGGAAACGGGCCGGATGTTTCCGACTTGCGACTAATTACGGCATTCCTGATTTCGTCGCCGAAGACTCAAGACGCCCAAGAAACGCAGAGCTTCACGAACGCAGAGTTCCACGTCGGGCGCAGAGCCCACGCCAAGCACAGACCAAGCGCAGAGCCTACGTAAAAAAGGAGCCGAGCTCCCAAGATTTTTTCTTCACAGTGGATTTGCGTCTGACTGGGGATTAATATTTTGTCCCAAGTTGAATTCGGTTCGTCCCATTAAAACTCGTTTTCCCAGCGGGTTTATAGACTGTTCCCCGGGGCCAACCGTACTCGAAATACTAGGTAGAATAGCTAGATTAGTAAGTGTGCAATCAGCCAAGCATCGCTAACTAATCAAGCACTTGCCCTCACGCCGTGACCGCAGTCAAGATTAAGGAAAGGAATCGGGAATTCCAACGAGTCCCAATCGATTGTATGAGCCAATAAGAATGCGTTATTTGGTCCCGGGGTGAGAGTGGGAACTTAAGAACGGCCCTCAGTGATTGTAACGGTGCTTACTATTTCTCAAATCTCAGTGAATGAGGATGACTATGGAAATTCCTCCTCCACTATGGCAATTAACAGTAATTTAATGCAGCATCTTTCGTGTCCGTCTTATGGAAAAGATGGAAGACCGCTTTGATTCACGACAAAATGCTCGCAGGGCTGAAGTATTAAACTCCACTCAAATTGTGTTTGCCCAGCGTGCAATCTTCAATAAGACTGCAAGTTTGCCCCGCTTATTGCGCTCAGGCACGCGGCAGAAGTTTACTAAGTCAATATTACATGCATGCTGTACGAATGTGGCCTTTTATGAGGTCGTATGAAGGTTGTTAGAGTCCTGACGGGTCAACATTCACCAATTTGCGATAAGAAGTGAGACAGGTATTCGATTTCCCGACCGTTTATGGCTACATGGGGCCTGTTTTCGGGGTCTCGGATTGGCAGAAATTGTTTTCCGGCCTTGCTATTGGCTGGAGCGAATCGCGCTTTTTGCAAATTCCACACTATTACTGGGCGGTGGTACATGGAACCATGTGGGCGGTGGTACTTGGAATCATTTGTGGCGGTGGTACTTGGTACCATGAAAGGTGTGGGAAAGATAGACACAGTTTTGTGTCACGACAAATTCTTCTTTTGATGCAATCTGGCCCAAAGTGACATAAGACCAAAGACGTGGTTTCAACGCTGTGATGGCTAAGGATAGTGTTCTCCGCAAACATTTTAGTGATCTCTACTATATATTAACTACATTCAATAGCGTAGGTGGAAAATAGCGTGAGTGCAGAAATACCGTGGCCCACACACTATAATATTTATCTGCTTTCGGAACAGGAATTGCTAAACTTGGTTTCAGTATGGTTAAAAATATTAATGTATACATTATTGTGTGTGCAAATTTATCGTGGGCCCACTAATACAGTCAGAGCACTTTTAAATTTAAAAGCTCAGTTACTGTGGGCCACACTAATTCCTTTTTTATTTAGCTGTGGCATATGTGTTACCCTGTACGTACGCTCTTTCCTATATGAATATTGCATTGCTTTCCTCTCAGCTGGAGCTATCTCCAGTTTCATTTGTGTTTTTTCTCGGTTATGCGCTTACGTAGTTGGTCAAACACTTAGTGTTAGGGAAGGCAAAGTTCGTGTAAAGAAAAACTACTTGAAGCTTTTGCACCTTCTCCACTGACAAAACATTGCGGCGTTTAAACAACACAAAGACAAACACACCACACTGTAGACACGTTACGCGGCAGCTAATGAGGTGATTAACGTGAAGTGCTCAGCAAAAAGTAATGGAATGTGTACTGCGCCGAGATACAGATGATTAAACACCGCTGAGGCTGCATACCAAGGTGCTCCAGGATCGTAAAACGATGGAAGCGTTTAACTCCACCAACGTGCACGTAAAATTACTACACACTAACTAACTGATTATATATTGGGTCACTTTGTATACAGTTAGTGTAAGTACAAACACTAGCCAATGTCAATCAACCGCTTCTTATACAGCGAATGCTTTAGCTTCAGACATACTTTATTTTGTCGATTTCCCCAATGGAACAGGAAAATCAGTCATCTGAAGCTATTCTTGCATCTGTTCGACACACAACCTCTCCCTTGACCCAGAAAAATCATCTACATGCAATATATCACAAGATTCAGCTTCAGCAAAATTGCTGGGAATGACCAGTTTGATTTTTGTGAGACGAAACTCTAAAAATCACCGATTTCGGTTCGGGGCTAAACATTATAACCTATAGAGGCTTCGTGGAAACAAATAAAATGCATTTTGGTGGTGTAATCATGCTTCTTTCTGGAGCCTTTGATAAACGCGGCCGGCAATTGAAAGGATAGGCCAGTCGACGTGATAGCAGCTTCTCTGAAAACAATATCACTTTAGGCTAACTTCACGATCCTAAAGCTTACGGCCAGCATAAGGGTGCATCCGGCAATGGATCCGCACACTGCTGATGGAACGCGGGCTTTTTCAGACTTATCAGTAACGAGGGTGATGATCGGCATGAAGTCTCGCCTGTGCTGGGCCCTGATGTCGTTACAGGACACAATGATAAGCTGCTTCACGTGGGCTCCTAATCTGAGAGTGCAATGTCGCGTGAAGAAGCAGATTGGTACGGTAGAAAATGCTGATCCACCAAGTCTATGGGGATCTACCCAGCCAAGCTAACTTGCCCAACGGGTCTTCGAGGACCGCGTCATATTGACTCCGAAGAATCAAGATGTCAGCAACATGAATGACATGATGTGGATGAGCTTCTGGAAGAGTTTTCAAGAGTACACTTCAGTCGATAGCATGGAGGGGTCGGACGAATCAGAACAAGACTTAAGCAATGACCTCTATCCACCTGAGTTTCTACCCTGATTGACGATGAGTGGAATGCCACCTCACATATAACGGTTGAATGAGGGCACTCCAGTGATGGTGATGCAATACCTGGATGAAGTGCAACGGAACGTGCTGGCGAGTCACTCGATTATGGCGTCACTGCTTAGAGGCTATCTACTTGTTTATGACAGCGTGCTGGACAACGTGTTACGATTCCTTGCATTACTTCGGTTCGGAAGAACTACGGCTTGCCGTTCAAGTTGCGAAGACAATAGTTTCCTCTTTAAGTGGCATTTGCAATGACGATCAACATCATTCAATCCACCACGTTGGGTTTTACCTTCCGGGGCCTATGCTTTCACACGGTCAACTATATGTAGTTCTTTCGCATGTCAGATTGCACAGAAACATCATCCTGAACAGTAGAGCTCAAAATCCAAGCGTCTACACGAAGAGCATTGTCTACAACGATATAATTCGTAGTGAACTTAATACTTTTTTCTTATTAATGCAAGCGTACTTTCTTCTCGCCGAGCGAAGGGAGGCAAAAACCTTTGAGAACTTATCCAACGTGCTCGGCTAAACCATGCCCAAAGAGCCCCGCTCAGCGGGGCTCCGCTCGGCTTGTGTGGATATTAATATCCAGAGAATTGACAAGTGACGTTTACAGGACTACGGGAAGTGAACCAATCGATCGATTCGAGTTTTTATTTCGGGCAATCCAGTTGAAGCTCCATGGGCACCCCCAGGTCTTTCTCCTCATTCGAGAATCTGCCGCGTCGAGGAAAGATAGTTCTTCTGTGCGATCGTTGGTGTTGGGGAGCCATTCTCGGTGCGAGTAGACGAGGAGGACGTGGTGGATGAAGTGAAGAAGGCGAGCAAGGAAGAGAAGGAGTAATTTTTTCCAGCAAGCAAGCTGCGACTCTTCTTGGCGAGAAGAGACACTGCGTGGTTGAAGAACGACGATGAGTCTGCAGTGCAGCCGAATCAGCAGGGTGGAATACGCCTTAATCCAAACGTTGATTAAGGGGAATGCATAAAAGCGACGAGGACACTACATAATGTATTCGCCCAATACAAGATGGAGGAGGTGGCCACCGGGCAAATCCACGTGCTGGTGGTCGTTCCAGAAGGTGCTTCCGCACTTGAGAACCTGAGAAAAAGGAAAAGGATGGCGGACGTACCAGACACCTAGATAAAGGCACTCAAGGACGAACAAGTTAAAGCGCTACCGTCGACTTGTGAAGATTTGAAAGCGCACCTGAAACGCGAACTTGCCGTCAAAATCCCATTGATGAGAGGAAATTTCAGATGATACCCGTGGAAAACATAGCAGGATAGTGTATCAGTACTTTTGCCAAACTGTTTGAACCAGAACCGAGTGAAACATTTTTGGGCCGAAGTGGGAGCTGTTGTGGGTCCTATTTGGCCTCGATCCAAATGCGCAACCGAAGCAACATACAGTATCATTTTGTGTGGGATTCCTCCTTGTGGAACTGCTGATGCGTGTGTCAAACGGGAACTATCGTCGCAACCCAAATGCGTCTACTTCTACTGGCATATCTTGGCCAAATTTATGCTTCTACTACAAATATAGCAATGTGTGCGTATTTCGCGGAGAAGAAAAAGCAAGTGACGATTCGCAAGTGCAGCTAAAAGAGTTGCATGATAAACTCATCTGGTTTCCAAGGAAGCAAATACGTCAAGAATGTGGGGCAAATTTCATTTTGTCCGCCAGCCCATGATTGAGGGCGTGGTGAGCGGCCCCACAGTAAATTGTGCTTAGTGCGACGTCGGTCCTGGGCCTGGCCTATACCATCCGGCTAGACATGCCAATCGTGGCTTGAGCATCTTGGACAGGATACTCCTCCTGTCCAAGATGCTCAAGCCACTGATGTAGATGGATGAGCAATCGTAGCAATTGCTCATCCATCTACAAAGCAGCTTGATAGACAAGCTGTCTGCTTCTCCACCGAGTAAAGCTGTCGCTCCACCCACACGAATCGAGTGCGTAGAGTAGTTGTTCTGTGGCACACCAGTAGCCATTGCCACCTTCTTGAATGCGGTCGACACCTCCTTGCTGCTTAAGTGTGTGCATAAATGTACGTCGTCTTCACTTCGTAGTGCCCGCCTCGCCCTTTGAATGTGACGTAAGGCAGTTCTTGGGCACAGTAACCCGTCACCTGTCACGTGCATCGTTCTCCACGCCCCGCGGCCATATTGGTCATTTCTGGAGCCTTCCAATCCGATGGTAACTGAAGTTGCTTGTAGATATAGAGCGGGGTTGCCTTTTCGATCGGAGAAGAATACGTTCTTTGATTTCAGTCGGTAGGTGTGATCATGACCATCGATGCGAAGGTACTCGGACCTTCGCAGCAAGAAGAAGTAGGCGAGCACGATGGTACCCCACAGAAGCCGGTTGCGCGGCTGAAAGAGGTCGAGCCGCCGGTGGAGAATCCGCAGGAATGCCGGGGTGATCAGGTGCTTCTTCGTGACGGGGTCTGAAAGTCGTTTGATGCCGTTGAGTAGGATCTGGAAATCTGGCGACGAAACGAGATCGACTCCGAGATAACATCGGTGATACCATTTGACGCTCGCAAGCTTGCGTTGAATGGTGCCGTACTGGTTGCCGCGGCCTTGCCGATTGCATCCGTATCGCCAGCAGTAGATTGCGTAATAGCCAAGTCGTGTGTTGACGGTTCGAAGTGATCCAGTTAGCCATGGCGACCACTGCATTCGTCGTGAAACGTGCACCACTGTAGCCAACTGGATCGGTACTTGGTAGCGGTAGAGCTTGCGATGGCGTGGCGACGGAGCATCCCTCCCATAGCGTGTAGAGATCGTCGAAGGGTGGACGAATAGGAATCTGCGTCCAACCAGCACACATGTTAGTCCACAGATTGTACAAGGGATGATCAGCCCGCCAAGCCCGAGACCCCGCATCGGCCATCGTATTCGTCATCCCGGGGTTTGCGTCGCCGAGCACATAATGTCATATTGGAATTCTGCGAGCGATAGCAGCCTGTTGTAGAGCTGGGCCAGCGGCTGTCGGCTTGCCCGGCGCGTTGTCCAGGCCACAGCACTCGAGTTGTCGATGAGAAAGCGCACGTGGACTGGGAGGCGCGTTGCCAGACGTGCCCACGTTGGGCCCCAGTGCAGCGCCGCCAGAACCCCACTCATGAGTTCACGGACATTGATGGAGTTCGCAGAAGCATCGGCTTCAAAGTTGGCCTTGACGGCGGCCGAAAACTGGAGCCGGATGAATTGACGGAGCCTGGGCTCTAGCACGCAAATCCCATCGTTGGATGCGTCCATGTGCACGTGCACAGATACTGCTGACACGTCGCCGAAGTACGAGACGGGTATGCCGTTGAACTTCGCCTCATGATGGAGGATAGCTCGAAACCACCGTAGGTCATCGAGAGCCACGTCGGAAACACGGCGCCGACCCTGTCTCGAGAGCGATGACGCGAGGTTCTGCAAACGCTGAAAGAAAGCACGAGCCGGTGGACAGCATGATGCAAAGTGACGCAGAGTGCCAAGAAGCCTGAGCAGATTCGTCTTCGAGGTGAAGCCAGCACTCATCATTTCGTCAACACGGATCTGGGCTTTGACGATCTTATCGTGAGGTATGGAAACAGTTCCACTTGCTGTGTCCCAAAGTAACCCGAGTGCCTTGCCTTTTACAAACCACCTTGTGAATTTACGTTCGTTGAT
Source organism: Phytophthora constricta (assembly GCA_011947335.1). Lineage (NCBI taxonomy): Eukaryota > Oomycota > Peronosporomycetes > Peronosporales > Peronosporaceae > Phytophthora > Phytophthora constricta. Next base: position 162,630 of record JAAVTI010000603.1, on the reverse strand, counting down.
TGCGTCGGGACCCAGCACGCACGCGATCGCTCGACGGAGTGCTAACTGTGCCCGTAAGCACCTGGTGCGATGGTCAATCTCAACGCAGGTGTGATCATCGCACCAGAAGTTACCCACGAAGGGATCACGTGTGGTCGCCGTCGTACTTGCGTACAAGCATGCTTCTTCGTATGCGGCGTTGATTAAGGCACCGGGCAGGTAGTACCAGGCGGGAGAACCGCACCAGCTGAACCCCAATGGCAAGTCGATGATGAGATAGTTGCCGAGGACAAAGGCAAACATGTGGACATGATTTTCGTGCACGGGTACGTGCCTGAAGGCGCCGAATACGTCTCCGAGCAGCATCAGGATTCGAGCGTCGGGGTTTTGCGTCTTAGAGCCGCAATACGTCGGGCAATATCCCCCGGAGGATTGTAAATGATGTCAAGAAAATTTGTGCGATCCGTGAATGCGTTAACAGAAGCTTCATCCGGGAACGAGTAGTCATTGATGATCCGAATATCGTGGAGTTCCAGCTTCAAGAATCTGAAAGAGCAGGACAGCCTCGATAACCAAGTCGACAAGCTTCAACGAAATACTCTACAGCAGAAACAAAATCAGGCAAGTGTAGCTCGCAAAAAAAAAACACAAGGAGCTCGTAGAACAAACCATAAGTTTTCGCGTAGAGGTTTCACCTCGAGTAAGGAACACGACAAGTTTTGCAGCTGAAGTCATAACTCTGCTTGTGGTAGGTGAACGATCGGTGGCGGCATCGACGACTGCCTTTTCCACTATAGCTTTCAGGGCATCAACAGACGCGAGTGACCGAGATAATGAGGCAACTCGAGAAAAGCGATTTCTTCGACCGATGAGTTGAATAATAGTGACAGCATAGCCAATCCCAACAACTGCAAGGCCGATCACGGTCGGCCAGAGCAAAGTTGGCGGGGTGTCAACCATGAGCCAGAAGGTGCCGTTGTCAAAATTTTGCGTACTCATTACGCGGTTGATCGTCTCATTCGGTGCGGTGGTCAGCAAAATTAGCCAAATCGTCCACATTAGGCAAATGCACGCGAGCAATGCAAGTCCACGCAAGAGCCATTGCTGCTTGCGTTTCGAGACGCCATTCAACGTTTTTCGGTTTCTACTCCATCTGCGGTCAGCGACTGGGTGAACTTGAATCCATGAACTTTTTCTTTTTGATATGTTGGTGAATTAGTGAGTACAAGAGCCGAGGACGGCGATAATACCTTTGATACACGAGTTGAATCGCTCGGGCCACTGAAAAAGCGTTGAAGGTCGCTGTCTTCGTCCATCCAGGCTTTCGAAGCAATCGAACGCATCTCAGTTTGGTTCATATCTTGTTGATTCTGGAGTACTGCTCACTCTGTAGTGGGCGAGGAAACTGGCGCTTGCTGACGAATTCAAAATCTGTTGTACATTCTAATGACTTAGTTCTCTGATGACCTAATGATCCTCCAGGGGTTGTCACTATCTGCGGCCGTCTAACTACGGTAGTTGCCTGCCTGGCCTGCCCTCGTGGTCGTCGGAGGTTTCTTCTAAAATAAAAATACTTAGCCCTGGAGAAAACGGACTTCTCCCAGTTGAATCCTTGCCATGTCATGTTTATTTTAAGTTCTGCAAAGATGGGTATTGGACCATTTTTCCTTCACATGGAGAGCTATCAGACGCACACAAGAGTTTAAAAACGGTTGGTGGCACCAGATATTGGAGTAAGCTATATATAACACAGTAGGAAGTCCCGTGAAGGAACTTTGATAGTGCTATCTCAGATAGCCCAGCGGTTAGGAAAAATAATTTCAATACAATAAATTATCAAAATTTCCACTAGAAATAATTATTATTGGAACTTGCCAACTTCAATTGCCATTTTTATTATTGGGGCAAAACGAGATCAATACAACATTATACTGAATTGTCCGACCACTGGGATCTGGAACTTTGACCAGGGTAAAGATGCCATTCCCACATGGACACACTCCCCGAAAAGGCCGTTGCAGCACCACTCGCCTCGATCCAACGCAGCAAACGCTTTGTGTTTCTTGAACGCTGAAAAATCTGGAAGATATGCACGAAATGACGAGGCAGTCGTAGAACGACGGAAGTTCCTCCAAGGTGAGAAAGACAGCTAACGGGCCGAGGTTGACGGGACCTAGAAAGGATGGCAGGATGTCGGACCATGGGAATGAATGTTGCAAAGTGAATAACGGAGTGATAAAAAAATGCATTTGGGCATCGTCACCATTGGACTTAGTGATTTGTTATCAATGTGCCTAGCCATGATTAGGGAACGAGTAATCCACCAAGCATTTATATACTGGTATGAATGACAATGATGGAATACTCACAGGCGACAGCTTCAGTTTCTGTGATTCAGAGTCACAGAAACTGAAGCTTTTTTCGTGCGTGTATTTCAGGACCTGAAGTCACAATGAGTACACATAGGTGTTAGATCCAACACAACATACATACAATTGTGTTGTGGCGTTTCATTTCCTTGCATCAGCGTAATGCCTTGGCTGGCAGCGATTCGAGACCAAGACGGTCCATAGCTTGTCAACAACTCCTTGTGACTAAATCCACTCAGCGTAGTTTTGGGGAGCGATATCCCGGCCATTGATAGCGAACAATATGCCAGAATCGTCTGTCGTCGCGCATTCATAGCACACTCATGATGAGGCTTTGATCTCAAGCTTAATACCCGCATGCATTCCTTTATAAAAGACGAGGTCCATACAAACAAACGAAAACGCTGCGGCTGGGTAATGTCGTTTGGGACATAAAGTTCCTCACTGCTTCCTGAGGTCTTGAAATAGCTTTGCTGCAAGATGTAGCCGAGCACACAAAAGAAAATTGACGCCGACCCGACTGCAAAGGTCTAGGATGGATGCGATCCATAGGGACTTGGGAATGTAACCGATGGTAGCGGTCTGAAGGGGACAGCAATGATGCGAGCAGCACGTTCCAACCATCCTAGATGGAGATTTATCGCTCATCACTCACGATCCATGCAGAATTTCGATAGGCAATATAGGTACAACGAGCGAGTCGAACCTGCGATAACAGCAAATCAATAAAAGAGTTATGTATACCGGTACTAAGTACTTCGAATAAAGCAGTTTCAGTTGTCTTGGGCAGGCTGCATCATGTCCACTAGCGTCTCCATAATGTACCGTTTGTTTGTACTGTACGAGATAAACGTCATTACTGCGCACATTAGGAAATCCGACACAACAAACGCAGTATAGCACTACAGGAGCCCCGGACTCGAGCAGTTGATGTTGAAGAACCACTTCGAGTGCCAAGTCGCCAATTCCCAGCCATAGCTTCTGCAAATGAGCAAAATAAAACAACACTCTGCCGCGCTTAGGCTTAACGACGACAGCGTTCAAGGCGTTTTCAACTTTTTCGCGATGGGACTGATCTTGTTGGTTAGGACTCAAGTAGGCACATTAAAACCTCCGTCGAGCCCTTTTTTTTATTACTACTTTTCCAACAATTGTGACCGCCGATATTGTTGTCGCTATTTCGCCAATATTTGGATTGGCTGAAACATCGCTGTCTTTTCGTCCAATCGCCGCGCTCCCTGTGGCTCGTCCTCCGCTTCACAGCGACCATCATTTCCATTCCGCACGCGGTTGCCGCCCGATCCGCGCATGGCGAACGCGCGACTGAAGCTGGCGCGGCGCCGGGGCTCGGCCCGCCGCCCGGACGCCTCGAGATCTCAAGAACCTTCTTCCGCACAGACGCCGCCGCCTCCAGCCGCCTCGATGGACCCCCAGGAGCCGCAGGACGAGCGTCGGACCGCGGCCCAGAACGAGCGCGAGGCGCTCGAGCGCGCTGCTGGAGCGCAAGGCCGCGCTGGAGACGCAGCTGCAGACGCTGACGCTCGGGAAGCCCCTCGCGAAGGAGCCGGAGCCTGGCTGCGACCCGACCGGACGCAAAGTGGCCCGAGCGCACAGAGACTTTCTGCTGCAGGAGATGGAGTGGATGGCCGCGGACTTCTCGCAGGAGCGCAAGTGGCGCCGGAGGAACGCCAAGATGCTGTCACAGATGCTGGTGTCGCATCTGGCGAGACAGGAGGCCCGGCTGGCCAGACAGAAGAAGAGCGAGGAGGTGGCGCGGCGTCGAGCGGCCGCGAGAGTGGGGAGGGACGTGAAGAAGTTCTGGAGCAAGATCGACAAGATCATCGCCTTCAAGGTGAAGCTGCAGGCGGACGAGCTGAGGCAGAGACACATGCAGAAGCACCTGACGCAGCTCGTGGAGCAGACGGAGAAGTACTCGAGCGCGCTGGCGGCGAGCTTCCAGGAGGCGCAGATGCAGATACAGGAGGAGCACGAGGCACAGGAGCAGGAAAGGCAGGAGTTGGAGGAAGAGAGACGACAGGATGGGGAGGATGAGGATTTTGAAATGGGGCAGGAAGAGGTGGACGACGAGACCACCATTGCAGCAGATGAGAGGAGGACCACGAGGGCTGAAGTGGAGGAGGAGCTGGCACTGCTGCAGGAGGAAGGAGAGATGACGGTGGAGGAATTACGGGCGAGATATTCTGCGATGGAGGAGGATCACACAGAGCAGACAGTTGTGGAGGACGTCGAGGAAGGTGATAGTGATACTAGTGAAGAAGATGGCGACTTTGAGCTGACAGAAGAGGAGGAAGATGACGAGAGGACCATTGCAGCGGAAGAGCGGCAGAGCGGACCGGTATCAAGGAGGCAGGCAGCGAAGGAGATTGCGACGCTACAGGAAGAGAGTGATTTATCGATTGAAGAACTGCGTGCCCGGTATGCAGGTGCATTTGAAGATGAGGACGCCGATGTGATAATGTCCGATGGAGATGGGGAGGTGGTAGATGAGGACGTTGGTGCAGAGAATGAAACTGATGGAGACTTCGTGCCCAGCAATCGTGAAGAACAGGCTGAGGTAGATGACGAGTCCACGATCGCAGAAGAAGAAAAGCGAGAGGGTCAAGTATCGCCGTCTAAAGCAGCAGAAGAAATCAAACTACTTCAGGAAGAGGGTGAAATATCGATTGAGCAACTTCGGGCGCGTTACGCTGCGTCAGACGCAGACAACTCAAGCGACCACGAAAACGACGAGTCAAAAAAGACAGGCGAGGTATGTGATGTTGTAGAGATAAGCACTAGAAGAGAGCGGCCGCACCTGAGTGGGGATTTGGACACATTGGTGGTCAAAAAGGAGGAGTCACAGAAAACCTCTGTGGCTGGTAGCGAAGAGGTTGCTACACTAACGAGAAGAAGTGGTGGCTACAAGCGACCTTACCTGCTTACTTCACGGTTAGATTTGCGGGAGTACCAAGAAGCTGGTGTGAACTGGCTTATCAGCATGTGCGAGAGGCGCATTAACGGCATTTTGGCAGACGAGATGGGGCTCGGCAAGACCATCCAGACAATTTCTCTTTGGCGCATCTGGCTTGCGCGCAGGGCTCTGGGGACCACACCTTATTGTGGTCCCTACCAGTTGTCTAGTGAATTGGGAGATGGAGTTTAAACGTTGGTGTCCAGCGTTTAAGGTATTAACGTATTTCGGGTCGGCAAAGCGGCGCAAAGAGCTTCGGCAGGGCTGGTCGAAGCAGAACGCATTCCAAGTATGTATTACTAGCTACCAGCTGGTGGTGCAAGATGCGCATTGCTTTAAACGCAAAAAGTGGTATTATCTCATTTTGGACGAAGCTCACAACATCAAAAACTGGAAGAGTTTACGTTGGCAGACATTGCTGACTTTTAGTTCACAGCGCCGGTTGTTGCTCACCGGGACACCACTTCAGAATAATTTGCTGGAGCTTTGGGCACTCATGCACTTTCTTATGCCGCACGTGTTCGCGTCTCGGAAGGAATTTAGTTACTGGTTCCAGAACCCGCTTGCGCTGATTGTCGAAAATGGTGGCGATTCAGCTCAGCAGCAAGCGGATGGAACAATTACATCTAGTGGCGGAAAGGATTTAGTGACTCAACTACATGGCATCATTCGACCGTTTGTTTTGCGCCGCCTGAAAAGGACGTGGCAAAGCAACTGCCAGGAAAGTTTGAACACGTGATCACATGTCAGCTGTCAAAGCGGCAGCGTTTCCTCTACGAAGATTTTATTTCACGCAGCAGCACGCGTCGTGCTATGTACGGTCGTGGAAAAGGCCGTGGTGCGAATTTCATGAGTATGATGAACGTCCTTATGCAATTGCGTAAGGTGTGCAACCATCCAGACTTGTTTGAACCGCGACCTATTTCTTCTCCGTTGGATATGCCCAGTCTTCATGTGCGCATTCCCTCGCGCTGTGGATATTTGGTCGATGAAATGGTAAACGCACGACCGCGGGTGGCGCGGTGGATGGAAAGCAACTTGCCTGGCCTGGAGCTGAAAGGTAATGACAAGTTCACGTCAAAACGACGAAGGCAGCTTTTTTCTATGACGTGAGTACACCTCTGCCAAGTCAAGCAAATGCTGTCGTTCCTCTGGCGTACGGAAGTAACAAGGATCTTGTGCGGCGAATTACGGAGCTCGCAGCTAGGCGCCGCAAATATTGGGAACTGAAACGTACAAGCGTTGCAGAGCTTCAAGAACTCCGTGTAGCGCTGTACTTGGACGAACCTGTGTTTGGTGATGACTTAATACGCGCTTGCACAACGACCACCTTCATCTCACCAGCCATGGAAGTTCATAGATATCGTGCTCGACCTTACGTTAACGATCGCCAGCCTACGGAGGCGTTGCAGGCCATAGTGCGAGACCCCGAGGAACGGATAGCGTCTTTACAACCCGTGGTTAATAAGGCAATTTGCTACGTTCCAAAGGCTCGCGCTAGACCTGCTCATGTTCTCTATGGAGGTGGTGGTTTTGCATACGACAGAGGGAACTTTGTTTTGTCGCGCAAGGTGAAAGCTGATGACCAAGAGAGAAGTCTGGCGTATCCTGTGGCGCAACGGATTTTATCGACGTATTACACCGCATTTAAGCGTACACAGCTTTTTTTCCAGATAAGGCCTTGGTACAATTTGACTGTGGAAAGCTTCAGCAGCTGGCAGTACTCCTGCGCGAGCTAAAACGTGGTGGGCATCGATGCCTCATTTTTACTCAGATGAGCTCCATGCTGAATATCCTCGAGGTGTTCTTGAATCTTCACGGCCATACATACTTCCGATTGGACGGTGCAACAAAGGTTGACAAACGGCAAATGCTAATGGAGCGTTTTAACCGGGATGAGAAGATTTTCTGTTTTATCTTAAGCACGCGGAGTGGTGGACTCGGCATTAACCTCACGGGTGCAGACTCGGTAATTTTCTACGATTCAGATTGGAATCCGGCAATGGATGCGCAGGCGCAAGACCGTGCGCACCGGATTGGTCAGACTCGTGACGTCCACATTTTTCGACTAGTGAGCGAGCACACGGTAGAGGAAAATATCCTTCGCAAGGCGCAGCAGAAACGGCATCTGGATTTTCTTGTTATGTCAGAAGGTCAGTTTACGACAGACTTTTTCTCTAAAGCGAGCTTGCGCGAGCTTATGACGGGCAGCACAGGCGAGGGGAACCTGATGAAATTGAATCGGAACAATCAGAAGTCTACGACGAAGACGAAAATGATGGCACTGATGAGGGCTTGGATGGCGATGATGGCGAGGTGACACTTGATACTGTGGAGAATGCCATGGCACAGCTCGAGGATGAAGAGGATGTAGTAGCAATGAAGGGTGCACGAGCGGAATTTTTTCAAGAGCAGCACGAGTTCGATGAGGAAGGTGGAGGTAATAGCAATGCTGTATCTCCAAGGGAAAATGTGCGGATGAATCATTCTGGTGGTGCATTGTCATCGAAACCCTCAACGCCGTCCTCAGTATCGGCAAGTACTGTAACGAGTGATAAGGAAGACGACAATGAAGCCGATTTTGCAGATGAAGATACAGCTGAAGATGAGGCAATCGCCGATAAAAGTCATAGTAGACAGTGGTCGTCAGGGTCTGAGAGCTCTGATCATGAGGAGGATGAAGAAGATGAGCGCCATGAGATGCCCAAGTCAAGTCGTAAGCGTCAACGGCGCAACACAAAGACCTAAGCAAAACTTTAAAACGCACTAAGCGCATGGATCCACATGACCATGACGGCAAGCATAGCGACAAGATCCGAGAGAAAGCACGTGACGCAGCCGAGGAACAGAAGTTACAGGCTTGGAAAGCATCCGTATTATCCTTGCAAGGGTTCGAAGACTCTTTGAACCCAGTGGACCGATATGCGCTACATTTCCGTGAGGACGTAGATCCTCTGTATGCGTATACACCAGCACAACAAGCTGCAGCGCTTGCCGGAGTTGAGTCTAATCCCACTGCACCTACGCTGCTCGAGGACATTGAACGGGTTGAGATCGAAAAGCAAGAGGAAGAGGAGCGCTTAATTGCAGAAGGTGAGCTGGTGGTTGGGCGCATGGAAGATAACGACGATGCCAGCACTGATGAGATGACCCAGCACTACACTCAGCTCTACCGTCGTGAACGCGCACATGTGCTCTTTGAACGACGCAAACGCTACCTTACTGGTGCAGCGTGGTCTATGATGAAATGTGCTAACACAGGCAAACCGTTTTATTTTAATGCTGACACGCGCGAGGCCACGTGGGATCGCCCTGCCGTTTGGATATCGAACGAACAGCTAAAGATCGCTCGCGATAAAGGCTTTGGAGGTCTTCCAGTGGTGGCATTGGTGGGAGTGTTGTCAATGCTAACACCGTACCCGGAGCGTTATCGTGCACAGATGGTTTGCCAGAGTTGGCACAGAGCTGCGCAACATCACTCTCTTTTGTAAAGTGAGTGCCAGCGACTTTGATGTAGGATCATCACCGTCACTGTCTCAGTTTCTGGCACGTGTGGCCTCAGGCGACACGGTGCTATTCGGTGCTGGTGTGTACCAGTTGAAAAAGGCTCTCAAGATCTCGAAGCCTTTGCGACTACTGGCCGTTCCTGATTCCCATGTAGAACTGCAAATGCAATCAAGTAGCGCCCAGGTTCGCTGGAGCGCACGGGGTGGCGTCATTTGTGGCTTCCATTTTACTCGAGCCGACAGTGCTAATGATCGGCTCGCTTTGGCAACAAATTCTGACTCAAATGCCAAGAGACTGGTCGAGTCCCGCAGAAAAAGGAAGCGGCTTTTGCTGAAAGAGGAGAAGGCACTTGGTAATTGGCAGCACCTTTTGAGCGTGGTGGGAGAAGGGTGTTTACGTGTGGAGTACTGTGAGCTGGATGGCAACGGCCTGGGCAACGCTTGTGTTTGTGTGTGGGGGCGTGGTGAAAAAGAGAAAGCGTGTCGAACGCGTGAATTCTTATGCCACCATTACGAAAGCAGCTACAGTGCCCAGTTTTACAGCTGCAAATGGTACTATGCATCTCTCAGTGGGTGCTGAAACAGCTACAACAACTGGGAATAATGGTGAAAAACTATTGCACCGGGCGTCGTTAATTTTAACAACAAAACTACAGCAACTGCGGCCGCCGCTGTGAAAACAACTGCTTCAAATACTAGTGCCTCTGAAGGCGCCCACACCAACCACGACTGCCGCCGAGAAGGCTACAGCGCCGACCAATGCTGCTGCCATGAAAGTACCCACTCCAGCCACTGCTGCCACCGTAAAAGCTACATCACCGACAATCGCTACTGCTATTAAAACACCCTCCGCTGGAAGTGCTGTGGGGCTAGTGCACTGTCCAGTAGCACACTTGTGAAAGGAACTACACCTGCTTGTGCTACAGGAAATTCTGTTCCGTCGATTGCTTCCATCCCAGACAAAGCTGCCACACAATCCGCTTCTGATACAAACGAGGCCTTACTCGTGCTGCAAAACTGTCGTATTCGCAGCGCGGGCAGCTCCGGTGTGCTTCTGGTCCGTGGTGCATTAGTTATGTCACTAAACACAGTCGAGGGCAATGCACACTCAGGCGTTACTATCTTGGGTGGACGGGCAGTGCTACGCAAAAACAAAATTCAACGCAATGCGCGTTTTGGATTGCGACTGCTTTATCATGCTGGCCACGTGGTCGTAGAAGAAAATGTTGTGGCTGGCAACGCTTGTGGAAACTTGGACGCCGACAACTCAGGCCGACGCTTTGTCGTCCGGTGGAACGACATGGATAAAGGGAACGTGTCGACTGATAGCTTGCCACACTCGCACGGGCAACTGCGGCTAAAGACTTTCCGTGTTGTGGAGAAAGAAGTACCACGCGCTTTGCCAAGCACTATGATGCAACCCGTCGTCACAAGCGACTACTATAAAAGCAAGCTCACTAATACTCCTACAACAGCAACATTGCCAGCAGCAGCGATTTCGGCAGCGCGTGTGGTACCTCAAGCTAGGCCAACGATGGCATCTACAACAAGCATCCGTATGATGGCTGCGGCGATGGGTTTGATGCGACCTTCAGCATTTCAACAACTGTCGGCAATGGGCCGCCCGGGGTTACCTCTATCAGCTGTGGAGGTCCACGGGTGACCACTCCGATGCATATTTCGCATCTTCCGATGGCGTTTACATCACTGGGAGCGAAGGCAACGATACCGTCCGTGACAGTAGGTCGACCTGCAGCAGATGCGAAGCCGTCCCTGGCAGGTGCACATGTCAGCACGAGTTCTAATTCCGATGGCATTACAGCAACGGCAAACCCGTCTTCTGGAGGTGTATCTGCTTCTGTGAGCGTAAACGGCAGTACATTGAGTGCAATCGGCGAGCCGATGAGGAAGCGCCGAAAGCGTCGGCTTAAGACGGAACAAGTTGTAATGACTGGACGTGAGATTGTGTTGCGTGACACTTGCGAGAAGCGGACTGAAAAGGTGGTGAAGTCAAAGCGTCCGAAGGATCCCCTGGCACCAGCACCTACATCAGCACCATCCACAATTGTAACTGTGCCTGCCGTGTCAGTTCATCAAAATCAGCGATTGCAGTCACCGGAAGGCACCCAAGGGGCTACCACGGCCGCTAAGGCGGCTACTCTGCCAAGACTAGTAAGTAGCCAAACGGCGGCCCCAGTGCAAGCTGTAGCTGTAACTCGTGTACGTGCCAATCCAGAGCCTCCCGAACCAGAACCACCTTTGTCGTCGCAGGATCTGTTGAAGGGAACTACATTAGGGGCTGCGAAGCAAAGGTTGGACACTGCTGCCAAGACTCAAAATCTAGAGGAGAGCACAAGTGGCGGTGGTCAAGGTTTCAGGAAGCCGGCTGCTAATTCCCTAGCTGGTCCGAGCTCAAACAATACCTGTACCTAGAGGGCATATTTAATTTAATAAGTCATTATATGAGAAGCCTTGTCACCAGCGCAAGGCAAATGCTCCCGACCATTTTCCCAACCGCACAAAATTGAAGTATCATGAGCTCTGTCAAGGAATTTACACATAATACTCTTGTGATACAGCATGTGCTAAAACACAGGCTATTTGCGTTGCCTTGCTTTTACACAATGTCTAACATTGCATTTGCCCGTACATGAAGCAGATGCTGCAGCGAGATACGGGACTGCTTTGTGCAACGAAACCACGTATCGACATTGTACAGTTCCCGCAAATGCTGAAGCAATGTGCTACTTCACAACACCAGAATTATGGCAATATCCTGCGAGATAGAGCCATTTGTGTACCCCGAAAATGAAGCGTGGCAGGGTTTTAAGAAGTAGGTGAGGTCTCTAGCGATCGAAGAAATACCAAACAGATCAACTTCACTCAAGTTAAGTAAACAGTTGGGCTCCACAATTAAATTGACATGCTTTCCTAATTTTCAGTATTCAATCAGCTTAGGTAGTGTATTGATCAACGAAGGTACTGACACCCTCAAAGTGTAGATCTTTGATAATTTCCGGAACAGTTGTGTTTGAGAAACAATGACCTACACTCCATTTGTCATTGCGCAGCTAAGACGAGTCTGTGCAGACCTCAAAAATAAACATGGCATGGTAAAGTTCAAAATGGCACTGCTCTGAGGACGACAACGAAACACGAGGTTCGTTTTTCTGGGCTGTGAGTATTTTAGTAATCGATCGAGTGTGTCGAGTTGAACGACAATCCTCAGACGATCACGAGGGGCAAGAAGAAGCTATAACTGGACGGCCGCCAGGTCCTTGGAGGTCATTGGTCATCAGAGAATTAAGTTCTTAGAACGTACAACAGATTTGGGTTCGCCAGGAAGCGCCAGCTTCCTCGCAGTGTGCTTACGTCAAAACCCACTACAGAGTGAGCAGTTATCCACGAGGTTCCAGCATCAACAAGAAATGAACCAAACTGAGATGCGTTCGATTGCTTCGAAGGTCTGGATTGAAGAAGACATCAAGATTCAACGCTGTTCCGATGACCCGAACGATTCTGCTCGTGAATTAAAGGTGCTGTCGCCGTCCTCGGTTCCAGCATTGACTAAATCGCCCAGTTCTCAGAAAAGAAAAAGTTCAGGGGTTCAAGTTCACCCAGTCGCTGACCGCAGAGGGAGTGGAGACCGAAAAACGTTGAATGACGTCTCGAAACGCAAGCAGCAATGGCTCTTGCGTGGACTTGCATTGCTCGCGTTCATTTGCCTAATGTGGACAATTTGGCTAATCTTGCTGACCACCGCACCGAACGAGACGATCAACCACGTAATGAGTACGCAAAATTTCGACTTCGGCACCTTCTGGCTTATGGTTGACACCCCGCCAAATTTGCTCTGGCCGACCGTGATCGGCCTTGCAGTTGTTGGGATTGGCTATGCTGTCACTATTATTCAACTCATCGGTCGAAAAATCGCTTTTCTCGAGTTGCCTCATTATCTCGGTCTCTCGCATCTGTTGATGCCCTGAAAGCTATAGTGGAAAAGGCAGTCGTCGATGCCACCGATCGTTCACCTACCACAAGCAAAGTCATGACTTCAGCTGCAAAACTTGTCGTGTTTCTTAGTCGAGGTGAAACCTCAACGCGAAAACTTATGGTTTGTTCTACGAGCTCCTTGTGTGTATTTGCGAGCTACACTTGCCTAATTTTGTTTCTGCTGTAGAATATTTCGTTGAAGCTTGTCGACTTGATTATCGAGGCTGTTCTACTTTATCAGATTCTTGAAGCTGGGACTTCACTCGTGCTAGTCATCATCTTCACGCTGATAGTTTCCGCAAACGCGCTTTCGTGTGTCTCACTGATGTTTCTTCCTCATGAACACACAGGGCTTGCAGAGATGCTTGTTGATGTCCTGTAAGTTGCATTTTTTTGTTTTGAAACAACGCATATTGTTTTCGCTAATACTACTCTCGTATCTTACATACTCATCCCGTACATGCGAACTGTTTGCGTTAGGTTTGATTTCCTGCTTGTCGCGGTCGGATACCCAATGTTCGTGCTAGTTTATTGCCTTTCTACATTCCACTTTGACCGCGAGAGGCTAGCGATTAACCACGAAGTGTTTCCTGCGGATGGCTTGAGACGAGTGCAAGTGTTATGGCGGACCCGGTGCAAACCGACGTTATCCACAAAAGTATTAAACAGCTTCGTGTTGACAGCGCGCTGGAAATTTTCACACGTGTAGGCGTCAACCTTATGTTCTGCTTTCGATTGCATCGAGTGTCAAAACGAGCTCAAGATTCCAGTAATTTTCGCGCGATGATGTATCCAAGATACCACCGAACTTCAGGTGTATTACTTGTCGGCTTCCTGGTACTTCTCGTAGTTTTTGTTGAGGAGAGTGTAAGGACTGCGAATTCCGCCTGCCGTCCTTACCCAGAATGTGTTGTGAATGCACATCGGTGGACAATTATAAAGAGTGGCTCTTTATCTCAGTGCCCGTGCTTGACACTCATTGATGGCACTATCGCACCGAAGACTTACGACGAATGGATGCACCCGAAGGACTTAACTGACAGAATGGCACAACTTGCAACGACTGGGGATTTGCAAACGATTCAATTGACTAATCGGTATTTGCCAGTCCTTCCTAGCGAATTACGCGGCTGTACCAAGATGAAACATTTGTACGTTGGTTTAATCATAAGTAATACTTGCAGCCGACTAACTTCATCTGTTGCGCGTTGGAATGTTTTACAAGAGCGTTGATTTACACGCACACATCGACAATGCCCAGCTGGGTTAAGGAGTTTACCCAGCTTCAATATCTGTAAGTGCAAAACAAACGGTGATTACAATTCCAGAGTAGACTCACGAGTTAATTGATCTCTACCAGACATGTTGAGGGCACCACGTATTCGTCCCTGGTATCGTTGCCGCCCGACATGTTCGAGGACATGGCGTCGCTTTCATTCTTTCATTTAGGCGTCCACCCACCTCTCCAGCAGCTGCCTTCGTTTGATGGCCTGACAAGCCTCAAGTCCTTAACGTTAGCTTTAATGTTTTCACTTGTCGAGTTGCCATCGTTCAACAGTTTGTACGACTTAGAGCGCATAGAGATCACCAGTTTAGTGGCCATCGACAGCCTCCCAGATTTTGCACCTGTCAAGAGGTTGTCGTTTCTTGGAGTGGCCGATCGTGCGACTTGGTGCTGCAACGGGTTTCTCGGCGAATGTGATTTACATAGTCCACACTGTCAAGTCCACCCTTTGGGGAACACCCGCTGCAACTTGCCTCCCTGCTAATCGAACGGATGATCACCCAACAGAAGCAACCGTAAAAGTGCTGAAATTTTTTCGGACAGCCTTTGTGGCGCGCTGATACTTCCTGGAACGGCGGATGGCCCTCCAACCGAGGCAGGAATGAATCAATGCGGCGGAAATTTATACCGTCAATGTGAGCTGCCAGGGTATCGCGAGGCGATGTGCTACAACGCTCGACTCATGGGGATAGCTTGTTCGCCGAACCCGTATGCGATTGAGATGCGTCGTCGGCAAATTCAGCATGGTGTTGGTGATGCTTGCAACCCCGACCATGAAGCGTGGCTGGGATGCAAGGGTAGATAGATACACAATAATGAGACATCGACACTAGCGATATTCCTTTTGTAAGTCTCTCCAACTTTGTCTCGGGAGCTAAAGGGGATTGATAAGACTTGTCTCGAATCCAACTAAGGTCGTAGCATCGTTTCGATTCTAGCGATTTTGTTCGTCTCTGAAGCACGAAGCCGTTAAACTTAACCCTTTGGTGATTCGCAAGGAATGCTGTGCACAGTACCATACATCAGATACCAGCGCTGATTGGTATCTGTGCCCAAAGCTTAGACACGCAGTTCGTCAAACCCTCAGAAGTTGGTGGGGATGAAGCCGAAGGCTTGATCATTTGGCGTAGCAACACTGACGGATTCAGAAGCTTTAATCAAGCAATTGAACGACAAAACAAAAAAATGGCGCTGAAAACCGCCAGTTGAACCCTCGATTATCAAGACAACGTGAGTCCAAAACATTTCTCAAGGACCCTGTGCAAGTACCGCCAAATTGGATAATGGCCGGGGTCATTCTTGAACGTGATTCGTATGGACGAATCTCACCGGAAAGTGCACAACCTCGGAGTGGGTCGAAAACATCCTCAAGACTCGAATTGATGATATTGAGGCTCTTCTTTTTAGATGATCTGCTTTGACACTTGGGCTGATCCTTTTAGCTGCTAAATCTAAGCTCGGTGGGCTGGATCACGGACTCTGAAATCTTTGATAATGCGACGTTGTGGCTCATAGTCGAGCCACCAGCTGCAGTGGAATGTTTGTCCTTGACAGGGCTTTCGTTTGTGGCAGTATCGTATAGGCATGTTCTGGAAAAAGCCGTGGCCTGGCGGAACATCTAAGGCCTGCTCTGCATTTTTATTAATACAACGCTTTGATGCTCTAAAAGCTACTATACGCCGAGATACCATGGGTGATGTAGGAGTCGAAGAAACGCAAAGTGGTTGGAGTTTTACTCACCGTCATTTTTCTCCCAGGATCACAGTCGTACATTGTACAACGACTCTTGTTGATATTTTGCTACTGCTGATTTCGCTGACGTACAGCTTTGCATATGTGTAGAGTGTGGATGGAATTTGTGGACCTAGCTGTTGGAGCGGTGATCTTGAACAAAATACTTGAGGATTGATCCCCCACCACGCTTGTCGTCACATTTCAGTTATTGTTGCAATGAACGCGCTTTACTGTACAATGACGACGTTTCTTACCAGAAGCCGTGTACTTCTACTCTTTTCCACTATGAGCTTAAGCACTCGCTGTACTCGATATTTTCGTAGTAGGTCTGCCTGCTGTTGGATACCCGATTCTTACCGTCTCGTACTGCCTCTCCAGCTTTAAACTGGATCGAGAAAGCTTACTATCAACATCGAGGTGTCTCCATTCGCAGGACGCACAAGCGTGATCGCCAATATCGTCTACACCAAAATCATCTGCAACGTCTTGGAATCACTGCAAATACTTTCGATGACGGATTTTGTTGTTCGCATGAGGATAAAGCTTGTTTTTGCCTACCGATTTGCGCGTCTTGTGTGAGACCATGCTACATGTATCGACCAACTAAACTGTATCCCAAGCATCATCGTTTGTCTGCTGCATTGTTTATTACATCATGGGGGCTTGATTGTTGTTGTGGAGGAGAGCATTGGGACTTCAAGCTCCGGCATGTGAACATCATCCCAAATGTGCTGTAAAAGCCCATCGGTGGATGACAGAGGAAAGTGATACATTAATGCAATTCCCATGCCTCGCCCTGATCGATGGCGATGTAGCTCCGAAGTCGTTCGAAAAGTGGGTAAACCCGAAAAGTGTGACGGAGAAATCCATACAACTGGCAGCTACAGGGGACTCTGAACAATTATTCATCTCCCGCATCGGCAATTCCCAGTGCTTACTGATGAGTTACGCCAATTCCGAAGCATGAGGCACCTGTACGTTTACTAATGCTCTGACTCGGTAGGGCCCTCGTATACACGCAGACGAAAGCGATACCACATAAGGACTTTACGGAGCTGGAATATTGGTACCGGTAAGCACGCTGCTTTAATCTCACAACTGTTGGTGAACAGAGACAAACTCATCATTTAAGAATTATTTTAGCCTAAGAAGCTTGGAACGTCAGGCCAATCGCTCAATCCATGATTTTACCTGGACTAACTAACTAACTATGTGGACTTCTTGAAATTGCAAGCGACTTCGAAGTATGCTATGGCATCAAGTGCAGTATGGCGTAATTAGTTAGGTTTAGCACATGATTCAGTCTGCAGCATCAAGAGAGCATGCTACCTGGAAGAATTTCATATTACCTGTTCACCTTACTCTAGCAAATGTTGGCCAGCTTCGCGCTCGAGTCGCTGAACAGTCTCAAGGAGCCACTCGAAGTTATGCTGCTGAGCGATACGCTCGAGCAAGCGCAAAGTCTCTACCAGCGACTCGCGTACACCTGGCATCAACGCGTATGTGCCGGAGCAGGGACAGTACTCACGCATCTTGTGCTCGGCTGGCAAGTGGCACTTCTTGCAGTACAGGTCTTGCAATTGGTATGCCACGGACTGAGCCTGAATCATCTCCACTAGCCGCATCTCGAAAGCAGTTTTATCATATAGTGCAAAACACCGTGGACAGTGCCACGAAGACCTTTCTTCAGTGTCCTCTGCGGTTTCTTGTCCGTCGTCATCTTCGTTGGAGCTTGACGCACTCCCTTTAAAGAGTTGGGGGTCTCGGCACAGATCCACAGATCGGCACAAGTTGCAGCAGAGGCAGATCACATCCTGCACGGTGAAAGATAGAGAGGGATTGCGGAACTGTGCCTCATCCGCAAACTCACTCATCCGCAGTAGCTTCAGCAAAGTACGCCTCATTTTACCCACTTGCGTCTCCACGCTCGGCTCAAGCATAAAGACTGCGCTCACAAACTTGACTAACTCCAAAGCGGGAGACTCCATCGGAAGATGCGAGCCGGCAAACACAGGAAAACTGTCTCGGTCCATGTTGTACGTCAGAATCTCTGGGACCAAACGCAGCATCTTGTCCGAGAAATAAGACGATACCAGCTTCTGCGAGTATTTTGCGAGTGGGCTCAATTGCTTCTCATCCTCGTCCAATGGCTGGTCATCCGCATCTTCGACCACATCGGGTTTGCCAATTACATCCTTTACTAGCTGCCGCCGTTGGAACTCTGCCCGCCGACGAATAAATTGCCCCACGAGAATGAGGAAATACTCGTCTACTCCGCGAGGCAAATAGTTCGCGATATTCCAGTGGGACACAATTTCCAGGGGCTTTTCTCCATTGTCATTCAGCTCGTGCTCACTGTCGTCTCTCTCTTCTTCACCTGCCACATTTTTCAGCAGAAGGCAGCCGTAGTTCTCCGCATCCATAAAGAAGAGGTTTGAAAAGTATTTCTTTGGGGTGAAATTCATCACCTGGAACAGCTCGTTCGAGAGTACGGTCTGCAAGATAAACTGCAAATAAGTTTGCGCATCGCGCACTGTTTTCTTTTTCGTGCAGAC
Organism: Phytophthora constricta; assembly: GCA_011947335.1. NCBI lineage: Eukaryota > Oomycota > Peronosporomycetes > Peronosporales > Peronosporaceae > Phytophthora > Phytophthora constricta. Next base: position 144,238 of record JAAVTI010000603.1, on the reverse strand, counting down.
AATGATCTTGCTGAAGTCAGCGTAGACAATGTGGGATCCAAGACGTCTAAATTCTGCAAGCAACTGTAAGAAAAGTTTCTCCATGAGACGCTTTACCATAGCATGCAGCGCAGGGTCGAAGCTTAGTGAGTTTGGCGAGCACAACCAGCGATAGAATTGCTGCAGCACATGATCCGCGAACTTATTTCGGCTTGCGAGGAAGTCCTTGAAGAGCGTTGTCACCATAACACGCAGCAGACGGAATGCTTCGTGGCAACTCTCCTCCGCATCACCCTCCGCTGCCGCGGCATTAGCAGAACCTTCTCCCTGTGCACTGGACTCTCCATCGCCACTCCCGTCGAAGTCGATCTCCATCTGGTGTGCAACGCCCAGGCCTTCGATACTGTGAATTTGCGACGCCACAAGGATGGCATTGACCGCCAAGCCGTCCAATTCTAGCTCAACGCACACATCAACGAAGGATCCTTTCTCACACACGACAACAGATGTATCGACACGGTGCTGAATCGCTGCCCCCTTGTCATTCTTTTTCTGCACAGCTTGTTGAGCCGACCCAAACAGAGACTGACTAAAGAACTGCTGAAACTGCTGCTCCTGCTCTTTCCGCCGAGATCCGGTAGTGACGAAGGTGAGTGCCACCACAAATGCTTCTGCTTAGTCAAGATTCGGGAATATAGCGTATCAAGGATTGCTATGGAGTGATCGCCTGTAAAATTGCCTACAGGCAAGTGTGCGTATCGCGCGCAGTCAAGCACGTCGGAGTAGAACTGTGTCATCTCAAAACACCGCGTCAGCATCTTTTCGCCCATCAGCTTACGCCACGTGAGAGCAGGAAACAATGCATCTTCTTCATTCCATGGTAACACCGCAACAGGGAAGCTGTGAAGTCCCTGCATCTTTTCGCGAAGACGCTTGCTTGACGGGATGCACGTCTGTGCAATCACAATTGTTGGTTTAGGTGCGAGTTGTTTGTTCGAAGCCAAACGTGCAAGAGTAGCATTTACACCCGAAAACGCGTCTTGTACTGTCTTCACAACATGCGTTTTAAACGAGCAGCTTTGAATGGGGGCAGTGCCCCCTTCTTCCTGAGACTCCTGAAGCAGCTGCTCGAAAAATTGCTTCAGGTCCGATCCTCGCGACTTTACGTTAGAGAATGGATCAACATACCAAACGTTGACATCACCTTCACTAATAGCAATCCCTGAGGTATCGCTACTAGTGCCATCCTCTTCATCTCGTAGCACTACCAACCCAAGGATAGCACGTTTCTTCTGTTGCGAAAAATACAGTAATACTCGCCGCATCAAAGAATTTGACGGAGCTGAAGCTCCTCCATTTGACAATTTTGAATGAGTCAGCTCCATGAGGTATGGTGCCCACGCAGTTGACTGGAATTGCAGGTCGCTCAGCTCGTATTCCTGGTTTGAGCTCGAAAGGTGCGGGTTTACAACTTTAGCCACGCACCCCAGCGCGCAAACAGCTCGTGTCAAAGCAGACACCTGGAGCTCGTATACACCCTTTACGTGAGGATCACCTAGTATCTGGCTGATTTCCTTGTGGTATTGCTGGTACTGCCTTTCACTGAGCGTTACCTCCAACACGGACTGAGGCCTTGACGAGTAGTGCGGCACGATTCTAGATACACGTCGAGATCCTGGCAGCAGCGTTAACAAATTCTCCTGATCTGCTTCGTCGCATGTCAAATAGAAGATTCGCGGCATCTTGAGCGTAATGCGTTGAAGCATTTGTGACTGACCAGTGAGAACCCAACACGTGAAAAGTCCACCTTGCTCTTGCTGGATTTCCACGATTTGCCAGTACTCACGCTGCAACGCGCTGCCGGCATTAAACACAAAGTTTTCCATACCAACACCATTTCCTTTCGCAGCAAGAGCACTAGTAGAGCTGGTTTGGAAGCGCTTCGCGCTTCTGCGTCCACCCATCATGCCAAAGTCACTAGCACCACCAAAACTGCGCAAGCGATCCTCCCTCTCACGCCGCCGTTTGCCTAGCATCGATTTCCATTTCTTCTTTCGATTCTTCAGCCAGTCCTTAAAAGGCACTTCTCCGAGCTTCACTTTTGCCACAGGTAGGTCCACATCGATTTCTTCCACTGAACTCGTTGGGCTGGTGTCACCTCCTGCATCTTCCTTATCTTTACGCTTTCGGCTAAACAGTCGAGATTTTCCTGGGTGCGATGGCTGATTTCCTTTCACCAAATCCTCCATATCGATGAGCTCAGCGATATAATCTCCATTTGCAGAATCTTTCGCAGTAGTCTTGAAGAACTGCTTCATATTTCCCTGTTGGTGCTTAGCATTTTTCTCACGGATTTGCTTTCTCATCCAGTCAGGCAATTCAATGCGAGGAACTGGGTTCCTCACGTTTTGAAAAGCTGCCGGAAGTGAAATGATTTTTTGCACAGTCGACGCAAAACGCCCACGGTAGTAATCCCAGTCAAGAATCGACCGAATATCGAAGTCTTGAAGGTGCGGGTCTTTCAGCCATTTCTTGAGGAAGTGTTTCTTAACCGCGTCCTCCGTTGCGAAGATTGCGGTGGGGATAGCGCGCTCCGTCACCTTGTCGCCATAAGGACGAGCTGCAATGATCATTTTACAAGCAAGACCTTTATCTTTGACCATTTCGTCTCCTAGGAATTCACCCAACCGCCTTGCAGTAGTAATAGACGTCGATTTCTGGCCTTCGTATTCATCCAGCTTTCCGGACATACTTTTGTTCTCTGTAATTAGCGCCATCAGCTCGTCGTCATCCATAGACTTACCGCGAGTATCAATCACGTCAAGCCAATGATTAGCACATTTTGCGACGGAGGCATAGCACTCTTCCAGTGTGTTACCATCGAGAAAGCACTCGAACACTTGCGATTGAAACGCCTTAATAAGCTGCAGCTCACCACGTCGCTTGAGTTCGAAGCCTTTCAGTTCAGCAAGCGAATGATCAAAGTTGAATACCGCGTAACGTTTTTTTAGTAGCTTTCCCTCCTCAGTTGAGGCAGGAAGAACCATAGCCTTGTAGGGACCATCCACCTCAAAAGAATGGAACACTCCTGGTGCGTTTTGTACTGTCCAGTATCGAGTTCGAGCTCATGATATTGCGGGTTTGTGAACTTTGCGTGCACATCTGCGTTGAGCATCACACACGGGTATGAAATACTCCTTGAGCTTCCATCTTTTAGTTCGAACGAAAATGTTTCTGGGAACGATTTAGGAAGGATAGCCCAAATGCCATCAGTATCCAGCTCTAGCGGCCGGCCAATTTGCTCCACCAGCTCACGAGCACCAGTGATAATATTGGAGCCCGTGTGGGTAACAATGCCAGCCATCTCCATGGAATGCCATCGTGCACCCTTACGCATAACGTAGCCGTAGAAGGAGTTCAGGATGCACTTGTGTGCAAGTTGCAGCGAGTCATACACAAGGCATTTATTCTGCGCGTCAATCTTCGCAAGAAGGTCCTTTGCTTCGGCGGCTTGGGCCACCTTCTTTTTCCAAACTTTCGTGAACCCCTTGTACTCGTAACGTCGATCTCGAAATGCGCGCACCGTGTTAACGTAAAAAGGATTTTCGCGCATACAAACAGTGGCAGATCGCTTTTGCTCTTCAGTGATTTTAGTTTTCTTGTACACACTGGAGCAATATGACTTGAAGCGTTGTTTAAGCAATATCTCTTGTTTCTCGGTGGGCAGTTGAGCAAACGGAACAGAAGAACTGGGTTTGGTTCCGATTCCTGCACCCGTTTTAACTGCGCCTGTGTTTCCTTTATCCACAGAAAAGTTTTCATATTCAATCTGCGTCTTGATGGAATAGTACTCTGGCCGAGTTGCTGGGTAGAAATCACCTCGCCATACCCAATCCATTTCACGTTGACATGATGCTTCTCCCGGTTTGATAGCTGCACGACCACACTCAGTGTTGAACGCGCAAGCTGCACAATCTGCTTCGTTGACAATAGCGCATGGCTGCAACCGGTTCGTTAGAATAATATTTGGGTACATAGCAGCCACGTCCAAGTGATAGATTAATGGTTTTTCCTTTCGGTTCGGTCGTTCACGAAGTGCCACAAGTCGGTCTACGATGTCCTTCTTTACATCATCGTAGTTGGCGACTCGATCAAGAGGAATATTCATTTCAATTTCAAGAGAGAACCGAAGGTCACGATCAACATTATCGATCAGCTGTTGAAAAGCACTAGGCACCAGATTGAAGTCGTACAAGAAATCAGCGCGAAAGACACCAGATTCCAGACATTCCACGTGCCCACCCACATACGTCTCGTTTTCAACGAGGTGGCCCTTGTAGAACTTTTCTTCACGCGCAGAGCTTTGCTTATTCGGGCAAATAATATTGCCGCCGAAAGCTTCAACCATAAGCAGGGCCTCACATAGTGTTCCGGTACCTTTGCGCAACACATCTTCAGAGCCCAACGGAATGATCGTGCACAGAGAGAACACGAACAGATGTACATACTTATCGTACAAGTAGAATGTGGCAACAGCATCGGAGACCGAGTACGACGCCATCTTCAGCGGTTCATCTCGCGCGAGAGCAACCATATCTTCTGCATCCACTTCCACGGGATCGTATCCTAGCTTGTATTTGGTGACAGCCTTTAAACCTTGACTTCCCTGTGGTAGATAGGAGTCACGCTTCACCCAGCAAAATGCGTCCATGTGCACACTGCACCGGCCACGGTATTCGCCACTACGCTCGTCCAGCGAAACACCGATTTCATAAGCCATGTTGATGCCATGAATTTGCGCGCGCGTCAATGAAAGGCCAATCGAAGAAGTCACCGTTATATGTTACGAAAATGTGCGGCTGGGCTTCGATAATGTGCTCGAAGAAGCGCTTCAGCAGTTGCTCCTCATTCTCCTCATTGAAAACGATGAATGGTCCCGGGTAGTCTTCCTTAGGCGTATACTCAAAGTCCTGAATCTCCTCGGACACAAACTCCCGGTTCACAATGAGATATCCCTGGCGGTCGATCATGTACGAAATCATATAAATCTGGTCCACTTGTGCGTCTGGAAACTTTAATGGCGCCTTCGTACACTCAATATCAAACGCACACACCACCGGCTCCGCTTTATCCACCATATCCTTCTGTCTCTTCACATCCGTCGGCGAGTACGGCGCTGTCGGGTCGTAGTCCACGTGATACCACGCCCCCACGCGGATGTCCAAGTCGATCGCCACTCTCATCGGATACGGCACATCATACTCCCTGAGCTCCAGCAGGGACGACTCACTCTCGTCTGTCCCCGCGCCCTTGGCCGCGTCGCCTCCAAACGAGAGGTCGTCCTCTGTAACCTGCTCCGTCGTCTGTCCCTGCATCTCGTAGGCCTGTCTGGCCTGCAGCCTCTCCTGGTTCCTGGCCACGACGGGGGCCAGCTCTTTCTTCACGGCCATGAGGTCCATGACCGAGTGGAAGCTCAGCTTCACATACAGCGCCCTGTTGCCGTTCAGATGGTCAGCCCTGTCCAGGTCCTCTCGGAAGACTCGCTCGGTCTTGGCCACCAGTCCTTCGAACCTCCGCAGACAGTAGGCGATGACCTCCTGGCTGCGGTTGGCCTCCGGCCGCACGTAAAAGTAGGGCTGGTAGATGACGCGCGTCTTGAAGGCCTTGCCGTCCTGCTCCAGGAAGTACAGCTCCAGCGCCGACACCTCCAGCTTGCCCTCCACAGGCTCGGGCAGCGAGCAGGCGCGCAGGTTCAGCAGCCAGCCCAGTTTGGCGTGGTCCACACCATCCACCGTGTCCTGCGCCTTGTCCGTGCGGGCCTCCTCCTCCTGCTCCAGCAGATCCGGCAGCAGGTGGAAGCCGAAGCGCTTGTCCAGCTCGTCGCCCTTGTGCAGCGCGTACAGCTTGGTCTCCGTCATGCCTTGGCCACGGCCGCGCCAGGCGGCGGCGTTGGCGCGTGCGCCCTGCGAGCTGCGCGCCCAGGCGGAGCCACCCCCGCGGCTGTACGGGCTGCGCTGGGCCATGGTGCGCGGCGGTTGCAATGCGGAATGCGGAATGGCGGGTCAAATGCGGGTGGATACTTACTGGAGAGGGAAGTTACTGATTGGGAAGTGGAAGAATGACAAAGATGAGGAATTATGCGAGAGTGAATGGGATAGTTACTGGAGGGCAGGACTTAATGGGATAGCTAAGGGAAGTGAGAGGGATGGAGAACTTGGTGAAATAGATGCCTTTTGGATGAGAGCGATTGGACAGCGAGAGTTTTGGCGCCATCCGGTTCAGAAGAGTGACCTTAGTGGCATGGCTACAATAGCTGCTCACCACCGGGAACAGCATTTGACACCAACCAACATGGCAGTCAACAACGTTTTGTACCGGTGCACTAGGGTCTTATATTAGTGTTACGCTGCTGTCCCTAAAACTGATCCATTGCAGCCGCCGCTCATTGCACCAGCTACTGGCTTACTTGCTGAGCTTGCGCTTCTTGGTGGGCTCGTCCACCGTCCCAAAGTACTCGAGGCTCTTCTTCGGGTCGGCCGTCATGGTCTTCTTGCCCTTCTTCCAGTTGGCGGGGCACACGTCGCCGTGCTCCTCGTTGAACTGGAAGGCCTCAATGAGGCGCAGCACCTCGTCCACGTTGCGGCCGATGGGTAGGTCGTTGATGGTGATCTGGCGCAGGATGCCCTCCCGGTCGATGATGAACAACCCGCGGAAGGCCACGCCCTCCTCGTCACCGTCCTCGACGATCACCTGGTACTTGTTGCACAGGTCCTTCTTGACGTCGGCCACGAGCGGGATGTTCATCTCGCCCAGGCCGCCCTTCTTACGCGGCGTGTTGATCCACGCCAGGTGCGTGAACTTGGAGTCGATGGAGCAGCCAATCACCTGCGTGTTAAGCTTCTGGAAGTCCTCGACGCGGTCGCTGAAGGCGCAGATCTCGGTGGGGCACACGAACGTGAAGTCCATGGGGTAGAAGAAGAGCACGACGTACTGGCCCTTGAAGTCGGCCAGCGAGATCTTCTTGAACTCGCCATTGACGACGGCGTCGGCCGTGAACTCTGGGGCGGGTTTGCGGATGGTCAGCACCATGGCGGCAATAGATTTCTTGTTGGAAACGACTTGCGCTACTGGAGGCGAATCTTGAACTGTTTGGCAAAGGCGCGAAAAGCGAGCGGATCCCGTCTGTGTCCGACCTTCAAATTGACGGCTGGAGGTGGTTGTGTCCGACCTCAATTTGACGTCTCAATTCACGTCGGACACAATGGTAGTCAGTTGTTGACTTCACGGTAATAGTGTAATTACGAGGTTGTAAAAAGAGTTTTGCTCAAACAAATCGTACCTATTTGAATAGACTACCGTGCAGTCATGTTGCAGCACGTTGCAGACTACCGGGTCAGCAAAGAACCTCCTCGGAGCCAAGAAGCGACGGGACCCGAAGCGAGAGCACGTAGCCATGTCGTTCAGCAGCTTCTACTCGGTCGTGAGCGCCATCAAGGACAAGGTGCGGCAGCTCGCACCCATCTCCCTCATCGTATCGCCTCCAAGCGGGCCCTGTCCCCGTTATCCGCGGGAGATCCCTCTTCAAACGAGGCGTTTTCCGTACGATTTCGACTAATTTTCCCATTAAATCAATGTGTTTCAGTCGGCAGAAGCCATGACGACGCTCAGCTCCGACCTACAAGACTTTACCTCCATCATGCAGGAGGTAGACGCTCTCCAACGGCTTTAAACATTCTCTTAAATGCTGAAAATTAGGGTTTTATTAATGATATTATTATTGTGATTTTGTTTTTACTGGGCAGGACGTGGCGGAGTTGTCCAAGCAGGTCCGGCAAAACATCCAGGAGCGTCGCCTGAGTGTGGAGACGAAGGACGAGGAGGACGACGCCAAGGACAAGAGCGAGGAGGACCAGGAAGAGAAACAGGACGACAAACAGGAGAAGGTCGTGGACCCGGAAGAGGTCCCCATGGATGACCCATTAGTGCAGCTGAAGAACTCGCTCTTCTCCTTCGACGTGAGCAGCACGCTGGGCTCTGTGAGCTCTACAGTAGGCAGCAAGCTGAGCTCGCTGAATCAGGTGGGCTCTACCGTCGGCAGCAAGCTGGGGTCGCTGAATGTCGGCAGCAGTCTGGGCTCGCTGGAAGCTATGGGCTCCAAGCTGTTGAACTCGGCTGATGAATTCCTGGGTACGCTGACCGGAGACACTGTCTACGAAGGTGATGAGGAACTGAGCGAGAGCGAACTGAGTGCGCGGCGGTTCCGTCTGCTGGCGCTGCAGGAGGACTCGGAGACCTATATTGAGCCGCCTCTTGATGTGGAGACTTTCGAGAAATGGAATCTGACCATCCCGGCTGCAGAGCTGGCGGAAATTCAGACTGAGGTGTTGGAGAACTACCCTACCGTGGGCGCAAAGTTCACGGAACTCGTGCCATCTGTGATTGAGGCTGACGTGTTCTGGGCGCACTACATCTACAAGGCGTCGCTTTTGGCTGCGCAAGAGCAGCGTGGCGCCGACTTGCTGGAGCATGGTACGAGTTCAAAATGAACTGTACCCCGTGATATAGAACTGGGTGGCTAACTTTGCTTGTCTTACACAGCTTTGAACGATAGCGAGGAGGAGATTAGTTGGGATGTTGACTCGCCCAAGGCCAAGGACGACGAAAAGGGGTTCTTCCCGGACGAGGAGTCAAAGGAAGACGATAAGCTGCCGGTCTCTAGCACTACAGCAGCCACTGCTACTAACCCACCGTCGTCTAGCGATGGCGAGAGCTGGATCGAATTGGATGAGCGGAAGGACTCTACGTCCTCGAAGGGTTCGGCGTCGCCGAATGCGTCATCGAGTCTCAAGGAGCCAACGAGCACTCTTGCTGACCTAAAGCTCGACGAAGGAGACGAGGCTGCGGCTGCGCAGGAAGACTCGCTGGACTGGGGTGACGACGACGAAGACATTGTACCGGAGACAACCGCTGCACCGGATGCTATGGCACCAGAGTCGACACCGGCAACGCACGAAGATGCCAGCAAGCGCGGAGAAGACTGGGGTGAGTGGGACTAATTGGTGGGCTTTGATACACCCGTACCTCATTTGATCCTTTCAACGGCGTTTACGAGATTTATTTGCGCTGCTGGCATTCAATCCCCACCTTCAATGTTAGAAGCGGTTGCTGTTTACTGCAGCACTCGTCCTGCCATCCTGCTGCTTTGTGTGCCAGCCTTGATTCCATTTTCCAACGCATTCTGCCTTCATGTTCTTCATTCCATTTGCGCTTTGCTACATTCAATGGGTAGATGCAAAATCCGTTCTATAAGTTATTCGTTCAAAGGCGTCATAATACAACAAGCACACTCAGCTGTCGACAGCAGCCTTTGGTTTACGTTCTACAGCTCGTCGAACAGCGAGCGCACACCGTGTGAGAGCATCGGACGGCTCAAACCTTGACTTGCGCTTGCTTTCGCGGCCTCGCCGCTCCTCAGTGGGTCGTAGAGACTACGAAGAGCGTTCTGACTGAGAGATCTAGCCCCACCACCACCGAGCTGCATCGGCGAGCTCTGAAACTTGGCGGCACAATGTGCTACCACCTTGTGCGGTTTCCACCGTCGCCTCCACGCCGCAAATTCAAGGCGGCAAGTCTCGACAAACCGCTCATCATTCATCCGAACATACATCACCGGTGGCGCACATATTTCGTGTTGGAGCGTCTCAAAGCAGTTTTTGTAGCCGCCGTCAATCAGATACAGCTCTGGGTAAAAGAGCTCTGGGTATGATTCGGCATGGAGACTGCGGTCAACGTTCCGCACATGGCGCAGCATTTTTGGGGCACGGTTAGCCGAGAACTCACAGAAGAAAATAAGCGCCGTGCGCGTACAGTTTTCAAGAGGCGCCGACAAAAAAACTGCGCTTCCATACTCGCTGGGTCGCAAAAGAGCTCGCTCCGTGTAGACTGCCACCTTCATACTCAAACGGAAATCGACAGTCCAGCAGTTCAAACCCCGCGAGCTGCTCTTTAAAGTCTCCTCTCAGCACCTTCGCTACCGTATCCGGTGTAATCACATTTAGGTCGGGATGTCGACTCGAATACACAGTCGGAAGGATAAGCACCGCAGTCACCGAACGTACCGCCATCTCCGACACATGACAACGACTCAGTGTAGGCGCAGACGCCGGAGGTGGCGACACCCCTCCCGGCATGAACACCGACTGACTCGACACCGCTCGTTTGAGCGCAGCCTTCCCACCATTTAAATCTCCAAGCTCTCCAGCTTCAAGCATCCTTGTCACCGCGTGGTCAACCTCCAACAACGACGGCGACTGCACCCCGTGCAGCCCTCTCTTCCACTTCTTCCGACCCAGTGTCGTCGTGTCTTGTCTCGAACCACTCAAGGGCGACACTTCCACCCGTCCAGCAGCTCTCTTCCTGTCCTGACTCGCCGGTGGTCCCCCACTCACATTCTCACACTCCTCCACCAATTTCTCAATTGGAAAATCCTCTAAACTCTGCCCGTTTGTGGCCAATTTTGGAGCTAAAGAGCTCAAACTTGAGCTCTCCGCTTTGTCTTGGTCTTCTGCTTCGATTCCGTCCTTGAAAATGGCTCGTGGGCGTCTTCCCGGTCTTGGAGCTTCGATGACGCTGCTTATGGCTCGACGGGGCCTCGTGGTCGCTCTTTTCGTCCGTTGGCCGGCGTTCCGCGTCGTACTCTGTCGGGAGGGCGAGGACGGCGGCGTCGTCAGCACCAGACGGCCAGCGAGCAGCGGCGTCAAGCGGGAGCGTCTTCGAGCTGCGTCGGTCATTTCGTCCATTTTGGCGGCAAATATCCGGAATTCAAATGAGTTTCACGGGGTTCGTTTTTACGTTTTTACGTTTTTACGTTCTTCCTTTTTTTCGTTCTTACGTTTTTGCTGATTTAAAAAAGTACCCGGCTATAGTGACCTCTTCAACGACAAAACGGAGTGCAAGAAAAACATGAGCAAAACCAGTGACGAGTCCTCTGCGTATGTTGTTGATCACAAGTTGCTGCCGCCACATTGAACCAGGCATTGTAGTAGTCAGGTCTGGTCCATCAATCGAGTTTTCATTCGGCTAATCCAGTTAAAGCTCCGTAGTCTTTCTCCTCATTCGAGAATCTGCCGCGTCGAGACAAAGATGTTGCAGCTCTTCTGTGCGATCGTTGGCGTGGCTGGGGAGTCATTCTCGGTGCGAGTGGACGAGGACGACGTGGTGGATGAAGTGAAGAAGGCGATCCGGGCGCAGCAGGGGTACATGTTTCCAGCAAGCAAGCTGCGACTCTTCTTGGCGAGAAGAGGCACTACGTGGCTGAAGGACGACGATGAGGCCGCAGTGCAGCTGAACCAGCAGGGGGACAGAACGATCCCTTTGTCCAAACGTTGATCAAGGGGGAGCACATGAAAGCGACGAGGACGCTGCAGAACGTCTTCGCCCAATACAAGATGGAGGACGTGGCCACCGGACAAATCCACGTGCTGGTGGTTGCTCCGTTGGTGACAATTCACGAAATTGGAAGCGCCAGTGTTTATCATCAGGAACTGGAGTATTACCAACGAGGAGGAGAAGTGATCCGAAGAAACTGTGAACACTACTGTGAAACGATCCTGAACAAGATCGATTCTCATTATCACTGTGGAATGATCCATTACCGTTCGTTTGCGTGGAAGGTTCGTCGGGAATGGGCAAGTCGCAGCTCGCGTTTGCCCTAGGAGGACGACGACCGTATTTTTACTGGCCTGTCAGCTCCATTGGATCCGAGGTTCAGCACCTCTACAGAAACTTTGATTCAATTTCGAGGGCATGTCGTAATGTCACGCTTAAAGATGACCCAACAGCGAGGCGGAAAGAAGAAGTTTTGAACTCTTTATCTAATGTTTACAAGACCGAGGAACTGTGGACCTATGGTTTCATTCGCGCGCTGCTGGAGCATTGCAGCACGCAGCAACACCGTCGAATGATACGCTTCGAAGAGTCGACATCGCTTTATGTTGCTAAGTGCAATGTGGGAGCCGTCACCACTGTGCGTGATCGGATGAAAGAAGAGGAAAAACTTCTGCCCTTCTTCATTTTGGATGAAATGACACCCAAGAAGATCGATGCTGGAGGAACGAACATGGCAGCGTTTCAGCGCAACGTATTTCGTGCTTGTGGTCTGATAGTGCTTGTTATGGGCACTGACGCCAAGATGACCGAGTTGATCGACCATTCCGGAGGCAGCTACAAGTCAGATCATCTGTGGATGACAATTGTTTCTCGTTTCCTCCCCATCAACTTTTCCTTTGGAGGAGGGGAAGCAACGGGCTTGGGATGAAGTTGTGGCGCAATACCCTGTGATAAACGACATCGTGGTGGGTTCTCGTGGGAGATTTGCCAGATATTTCATGGATAGCGTGGCGGACTACGTGACTACAAGCAAAGTTGACACACTCTATGATTTGCTGGACGAAGCATTTGGTCAGGTCAGCGTTAAGACACAGAAGGGCAAACGTTACATGAACACGCAGGAGGGAAGGAATGCGCAGCTAGCGGCGATATCTTATCCAAATTGTACGATCCAGCTTCCATTAATCGTCGAGGGCGATGAGTTCGGGCCACCGCGGAAAAAAGTAAACATGAAAATAGAGGGACTCACTGTATGCATGTGCACTTCGCGAATTTGGTGGACGCGGTGGTAACTGACGTGACGCAATCGCGCGGCAGGCTTGAATTCGATTATAAACGCTGGCTGCCATCGTGTCGTTTCCCAGAAGTCGAGGAGGACTTGTTGCTCTACCTCGCGGTGTTGGGTGGAAAGACCTATTCGGGCTACTACGACCATCACAAGGCTGAAGCAAATTCAACGAAGCACATCTTCTCGATGTACGTGAAAGCAACAGGGTCTTCTCTTAGCGCAAATACGAACGCTAAGACGAGCGATTACGCCATGTACAAGAATTTGGCCGCTCATGCGATCTTCTGTGTGTCGAGAAGAAATGGGGTGCAAGGAATTGCGTTCAATGATTTTTTCTCTGAATTGCTTGGTGAGTTTCAAGACGCGTTCAAGCAGATGACGATGACCACCAATGATTCCAACAAAACGATTGTTGCCGGTGATTTGTTTAGCGGTTGTGCTGCTCTAACGAAGTTGGCTGGCACTCAGATTCCTTTTTGGCTCCACCGAATGCTAAATGGCCCCAATGCATTCTTAACAGCCGTGGGCATGGCTGCAACTTCGGCCATCTAGTTTGCCCGCGAATAAGAAAATATGTGACGTTTACGTTTAAGACATGAAGAGTCCTGACACCCCACTTTTTCTTTGCGAATGCAAGTACCAGGAGAAAAAAATTGGGCAGTGGCGGGATGCGAAGCATCATTGTTGGGTTGGAATGTGAGTTGAAGGAGAAGTGGACAGTCGTGCTGGTGTTTTGTGTGAAACTGTCGAACTTTCGTAAGGACTGGGAACATCATAAGATTGGTTGCGTCAAGATTGACTGCGCAAGTGGTTGTGTCGATTGGTTTTTTCAGCCGGGTAAAAAAACTGAGGAAGGATCGGAATCAATGGAAACAATGGAAAAATTGGTGATTGTGATCGAAACGGGAAGTTGGACGCTTGAGTGCTGCATTGGGTGCGACGCAACATTGTTTGTTGCGGCAACAAGCCACGCACCAGACAGCAAAAGCGCACCATACAATGTCTCCTGCATTTCTACTTTGCGCCGCATCGAATCTTTTGCCCGCTCCGTTTTGCTCTCGCTGCATAGAAGAATCGACCAGTATTAATACAAGTAATAATAGTACAATCGATCTTAATACGCAAAAAGTAGCAGTGAGTAATACAATACTTTGAATATTCCGAACCTCTGGTCTCATTGCCCAAAATGACTGGTGATTTTGTTTGCTTTGGTGGGACCAGAGTTCGAGTGGGTTGTAAGTAACGTGTAGCACATGATTATTAAAAAGTCTGCATCACCAGAAAGTAAACTATTATAAATTAATAATACCTGTCAATCAATCAACGAACAGCGGTTCCAATTTGTTGAGTTCGTATTTATTATCCGTTCACCTTCAAGCAGCTGTTGGCCAACTTCGAGCTCGAGTCTTTCTCCTCATTCGAGAATCTGCCGCGTCGAGACAAAGATGTGCAGCTCTTCTGTGCGATCGTTGGCGTGGCTGGGGAGTCATTCTCGGTGCGAGTGGACGAGGACGACGTGGTGGATGAAGTGAAGAAGGCGATCAAGGAGCAGAAGGAGTACATTTTTCCAGCAAGCAATCTGCGACTCTTCTTGGCGAGAAGAGGCACTACGTGGCTGAAGGACGACGATGAGGCCGCAGTGCAGCTGAACCAGCAGGGGGACAGAACGATCCCTTTGTCCAAACGTTGATCAAGGGGAGCACATGAAAGCGACGAGGACGCTGCAGAACGTCTTCACCCAATACAAGATGGAGGAGGTGGCCACCGGACAAATCCACGTGCTGGTGGTCGTTCCAGAGGACCGAAATACACCGAGCTGGACTGTGCCGGAAAAGCGTTTTCATCTTTCTGTTGGCACCGACGATGAGGTGATACGCTTACCCTGGTCTTCCGTTAAGGGGACGGGAATTTGTCGTGCCGAAGGGAAAGAACTTGTTCTGTATCGTCGATCGCCCTTTAGGAAGCAGTGGCGTGAGATTTACCGATGCTCAATTCGAACGTATGCGCGTCTTTGGGTGGTGGGTCCGCCCGGGATGGGAAAGTCGTGTGCAGCGCTAGCGTTCGCTTATGCCCTGAGACCAGCAAGGTGGGATGTGATTGGCTTCACTACTCTCGAAGTGGTGAATGCTTCAATTGCGTTCGTCTGGTGGGTGATATGAAAACGACTTGTGTCATCAGGAAAAATGAAGTAGAGACGCAGCTCAAGCAAATCCTGCAGTCGACATGGACATCGACAGATCGGAAAACCATTGTCTTCTTTGATGGATTTATCAAACCAACAGTTGAAAGAAACAAAGCTTGGTCGCTTTGCAACTGGTGGCATCAGGATGACAAAGAGCACCGTCGACTCGTGAGCATCTGCTCGATGGGTGTACCCGATGACATCTACCGCATTGAGCTGTGTCGCCCCATTCCGTCTGTTAGTAGGGACTCTGACAATATGGGCCTTTCACACAATGTGACTGAGGACGCTGTACTGAAGCCTGCTGAAAAAAATGATGTGGATGTGGAGATGGATATGTCACAAGATGTCGCTTTATCCGATGCGAAGCATATTGTGATGGACCAAATGACGTTTGCTATGGAATCGTGGAGACTTGAGGAATATATGGAGGCAATCAAGCATAAACAATTTCTCCGTCCTATTAAGGACGTTTTCCCGCATCTTAATGACTCGGTGGACCGAGTTTCAGTGGCAAATGCAAACATTGCATAGAGCCAAGCTAGGAGAGAAGTGGACGTAGAGGCGGGATATACGGGGGTGTCCGAGCTGATGAGGAAATTGGTGAAAGAGAAGTACTTTGTGGCTGGTGGAAGTGCCCGGCTAATGTTTGACGTCACGATAGAAATCGCTTTACAAGTTCTTGACAAAGCGATATCTACGGTGACCGATATCAAACAGGATCTCATGGGAGTTGTTGGAGATTCGTCACATGATCTTGCCAATCGTCTGCTTGCCAGATACCATGTCAATGGCGTTTCTGAGGATGTTCGTTATGTGAGCAACTATGTTATGCGGAAACTTCCAATGAAAATGGGTCCTGATCTTTTCCGAAAGTATGCGCGTGTGAGTGAAGTGAATCCGTCCGTCGATGGTTATGCGCTAGAAGGCTGGTTTTTCGCACGGGTTAGCAACAACGACCTCGATGTAGAAGTGTATAACGAGGATGAAACGAAACGATTTCGCCAAAGGTGGGAGCAAGCAGACGCGATAAACTTTGATCCAGATATGTTCCAACTTTGGTTTCACAAGCCGACTTGGTTGGTTCCAGTGAGGTGGAACCAAGGCGGGTACGACGCTATTTTTGTAAAATATCTTTATATAAATCCCAATTAATTATTGGACAAAGAACGCGGACTGGTTCGATTCGTTCAATTAACACGTGCTGATCGTCACTCCTTTGATGCCGATTTTTTGAAAGTACTGAACAAACTAGCAGAGCGCGTCCTAAGCCGTATCGTCATGGTTGAACTGTGTTTTGTAATCCCGATGGCGAAGATGGATAGTTTTGGGCTCCCAGTGAAAACTCGAGATTTTGTTAGACATGTTGTGGAGGTCGCTTCTTCTTCCGGGAGACGGACACACCAGAATGCTGACCCTTTTGCTGCTGGATGCAACGGGGATGTTTTCCGCTGCGGTGTTGAGTATGAGATTACCAATATCAAGCATTATGAAGGAGAGCAAGTCTGCAAAAAACAAGCGCCCACTATTCAGTCAACAACGACCCAGCTGAATGGTACCGTAATCTTTCCTTCTCTTTATAATGCCTCGAGTTGTGGACCAGTATTGTTGCCAACTATCGTTGCACGATTCTTGGGCTTTCATGAATGAGTTTTCGTCAAAGGCTTCAATAATACTAAGTGAATGTTCTGTCAGTCGAGCATCTACAAGAAGGTGCACGAGGCCATAAGTATCAGCCTGAGGAACGAAATGTGTGGCTTGCTATATATTTTTACTGTCAAAGGCACAAGATGTGTGCCCCAAGACGACAATAATGCATTACCTTGTCGAATGGCATCTTCATGGATTTTTCTTCAACCAAGCGCGCTAGATTTCCCTAAAGGAATGGCATTGCACCATCACATTTTGGTCAGTCGACGTGTTGACTGGTGTGCGGAGCTCAGAATCGTATTTTGCTATCAAAGTCGTGTAATATCCGCTTCGAAAGACCAGCGAGTGCCGACTAGTGATAGCCGAAAATCTACAAGTGCGACCGCGGCCGGTGGCAAGCGAAGATAATGATCTAAAAAAAAAAAATTCAACGAAACTGGCGGCTGTGTTGATCCCCAACTACCACCAAAAACCCACCACAGCATGATTTCGCAACAATACTTGGGGAAGAATATTAGAGCAGGCAAGCACAGCCCCCACGATGCAGATTTTTTTTTTTTTTTGGCACCAAACAAGGTGATTTAATGAAGTTTAACTTTGACGGGTTCACATTGGCCTCGGTGCACGCTACCAACAAGGAACTGAGTCTGGAACATCTCTCCTTCAGAAATCTCATTAAGGCTGTGCCAAGCAGCAGCAGCCTCACGACTCCGGGTAAAACATTCAAACTAGTAGATGCAGCGATAGTAGTGCTAAATAAAAGTGTTTTGATGCAATAAAGCTAGGTCTGAACCAGTCTGTTGCTGTGAATATTTGCAGCGACTTCAATGTCTTGTAGATGATGTCGGTGTACGCTGGGTTGGCAATGATGCTCGCATTCCGTTCAAAGGGAATTTTCCAGATTGATGTCGAGCTTCACGCTGTCGAGTTCAAAACTAGACAGGCAGTAGATGACAGTAATTATCGGGTATCCAACAGCAACAAGAAAGTCAAAGCTAATGGGAGGGAGAAGGTTACAATGAGCACAGACGAGCAAGTCGTCACAGCCAGGAGGATGCATGGACTTACATGGTGTCAATAAGGACTTCAGTTAATCCGGCCAGATTATCGGGAATACACAGCAGGATTGCACACGACAGAGCATTCGATCCAACGATAACTGCAAAAGCTAGGACGAGTGCTAGCGGTGATCCGGCCTCAAGAATTCGATGAAGGAGCACTCCTTCTACAGCAAGATCTATGAATTTTATCCCCACCCTCTGCGCAGATAAACAAGGACGAAAGTACCACATAAGAGGTTAGTCTGACAGATACCTATTTCACTGAAAATGCCTCACATTTCGTTTAAGCTTGCAGCAGCCATTACGTACGATCATCTTTACGGCGAGACCATCATCTTGGTTGAAGAATGAGAAAAACGTCACAAGGACGCCAAATAGTTTGTTTTTGAGCCAAGCGCCCGCATCACGCATGCCTTCACTGCGCAAATTGTCTCGAATTGATTCAACGCGCTCGGTAAGAGATGAACGATGTCGGACTTCGTTCACGCTTTTGTGCCAGACGAGAATGTTCACAAAAACAATCGCGTACGCTACCGCTACCAGCGAAAGCCCACCACTGAGACCCAGATCATCGCAACTGGGGGTCCACCACGAGCCAGAAAGTGCCATTGTCGAAGTTTTCCGATTTCATGACCCAGTTCACCGTGTCGTTAGGTTTGACGGTTAGAGCAATGAGCCAAAGCATCCAAGCAAAACACACACTTGCAACAACTGCGAGAAGAGCCCGTGGTATCAAGGTCGTTGGGGTTTTCAGTCCTACCAACCCCCTCTGGCCCAGAACAGAGTGGTGCAGTGTTTGGATTTTTGAGGCTCCTTTGAGTACTGCTCGCTCAGGATAAACCTTCACTCGCAAAGACGCATGCACTACCGTAAGGGAATCGGCAGAGGTTGGACTACGTTCCGGCGACGCCATCACCTTTTCATTCGTGCACGATTCTCAGCGTGCTTCCCGGTGAATTGGCTCGTTCACAGCGTGTGACTCTCCGATGGAAATCTTCCTGCCGCCGGGGTTCATTCCTTCTGTTGATGAGCCAGCAGACCTCGCGGTGAATTAGAGTTTGCATTAAGGCGATGAAAAAGTACTATACGAGATATCGTGCTCATCCTCGCAGCAGATCACCTTTTTACGAGCTGATTACATTGCACTGCTCACAAACTGCTCCGTCCCAGGCTATATTGGTGCGTGCGCTTCGTTTTCCTGGGCGTGTCTTACCATTACGATGTGGGAGGGAGGAAAAGCTGCGGCGAACAAACTGTCGAAAACAGCTACGAACTTCGCCTGCTGGTGACACCGTTGGCCAACGGTACAACCATTGTTGATTCAGAACGGGTGTAGTTTCGCCGAGCGGCAATAATAGTGTAGTCCATTGCACCCTGATGAAGTCAAGTGGTCGACGATCAAAGAATGACGCATTCAGTTAGTTCGTCGTCGGCGAGACAAAAAAACACCGTAAAATAGCTTGCTTTGTAGCAGTCACTGCAGCGAAAGCGGGATGTTTCGTGTTCTTCACGGAAGTCACCATAATTGCTATCTGTTGCACAAATATGCCAACAAAGTGCTTTACTAGCAACACGGTAGAGGAGATCGGTGGTGTAAGTTAACTTGTTTGCGGCTTTATCTACAGCCTTACGGATGGATGCTCCCTCGAAAGCGCCAAAGTGAGAGGTGGAACGTGACGCTTAGTTCTCGTTCACGGCCTCGAAATACTCCTTCGACGCGTCGACCGTCGGCTTGATGGTCTTCTTGCCCTTCTTCCAGCCAGCAGGGCACACCTCGCCGTGCTCATCCGTGAACTGGAACGCCTCCACCAGACGCAGGATCTCATCCACGTTGCGGCCAACGGGGCAGTCGTTGATGGTGCTCTGGCGGAGCTTGCCCTCACCGTCGATGATGAAGAGACCGCGGAACGTGGCGCCAGTCTCCTCACCACGGTCAATGAGCACGTCGTAGGCCTTGGCGATCTCCTTGTTGAAGTCGGCGATCAGAGGGATGTCCAGCTCGCCGAGACCACCGCGCTTGCGAGGAGTGTTGATCCACGCCAAGTGCGAGAACTTGGAGTCCACGCTGCAGCCCAGCACCTCGCAGCCCAGCTTGCGGAACTCGGCCGCTTTGTCGCTGAACGCGATGATCTCGGTGGGGCACACGAACGTGAAGTCCATGGGGTAGAAGAACAGCACGACGTACTTGCCCCTGTAGTCAGCCAGCGATACGGTCTTGAACTCGCCGTTGACGACGGCATCCGAAGTGAAGGTGGGGGCGTCGTGGCGGATCTTGGGGGCCATTGTGATGAAGTGGTGGTGGTTGATGGAAGTGCTTGGTGTGATGCAGATTCAAGAATGAGGTTTGGCTAAGACCGTTGTGTCCGTCCAGCAGAGCTCCCTAGCCACAGACTGAAGATACCGCTACGTCATTGCTTCAGGAGCTCCAAGTGTGTGGCGACTGGCGATTGGCTGAGTAGGATGGGGTAGGGCTCGCTTGTCAAGAATAGTGTCCACCCTTGAACAACCTGTGCGGTCTTTCGAGCACGTTTGTATGCGGTTGGGTAAGGGAAAAGAGGTGACTTGAGCTTTCTATAGACGGGAAGCAGGTAGGACAAGGACGGAGGCAGTCAGAAAGGGACGACCGACTTCAACTTCAGAGCTGAAGCAAGCAAGTGCTTAAAAGTCTTCGGCGTCTCATCCAGCTGCTTCAGCTTCAGCTTGTAACCAAACGAAGGTGTTGATAGGACGACACTGCAGGACGAAATTTCAGCATGGACATGGTGGCGATTTAGGAGATTGACGCGAAAGTGAGTGGCATCGAGGAAGCGGTAGCGATCGAGTAACTTGCTCCGCTTCGCGAAATGAAGCCACCTGAAGGCCGACAAAGATCTGGCTGACGTTAAGCGGGCCTGAGTTGGCTCCTCGAGTTGACAAAGATGTCACTGCGATGTGTCGGATACTTTTCATTGGTCTTGCAGCGTGGCTGCCACGCGTCTCCAGGATTGAGCTGAAGACAGGGCGGGGACGGACAAGGGTGTGAAAACTGTCGATCGGTCTGGACAATGCAATCAATCCCTCCCCCAACAGCGGCACGGGGTAAGCACTGCAACCAAGTCCACCCCCGGATGAACAGAAAGAGGAGACTTGTCGACGACCACCCCATAAGCGAACGAGATCCAATCGACACGCGTTGCAGTTGTTGCCAAACCTCATTCTTGAATCTGCATCGCACCAAGCACTTCCACCACTGCTTCATCAACAATGGCCCCCAAGATCCGCCACGACGCCCCCTCCTTCACTTCGGACGCCGTCGTCAACGGCGAGTTCAAGACCGTATCGCTGGCTGACTACAAGGGCAAGTACGTCGTGCTGTTCTTCTACCCCATGGACTTCACGTTCGTGTGCCCCACCGAGATCATCGCGTTCAGCGACAAAGCGGCCGAGTTCCGCAAGCTGGGCTGTGAGGTGCTGGGCTGCAGCGTAGACTCCAAGTTCTCGCACTTGGCGTGGATCAACACCTCGCAAGCGCGGTGGTCTTGGCGAGCTGGACATCCCTCTGATCGCTGACTTCAACAAGGAGATCGCCACCGCGTACGATGTTCTCGTGGATGTTGGAGAGGACAAGGGTGTGGCTTTCCGCGGTCTCTTCATCATCGACGGCGAGGGCAAGCTCCGCCAGAGCACCATCAACGACTGCCCCGTTGGCCGCAACGTGGATGAGATCCTGCGTCTGGTGGAGGCGTTCCAGTTCACGGACGAGCACGGCGAGGTGTGCCCTGCTGGCTGGAAGAAGGGCAAGAAGACCATTAAGCCGACGGTCGACGCGTCGAAGGAGTACTTCGAGGCCGTGAACGAGAACTAAGCGTCACGTTGCAACTCTCACTTTGGCGCTTTCGAGTGATCATCCAGATAAAGCCGCAAATAGTTAACTTACACGTCCAACCTCCACCTTCACCTCGCCTCTCGTTGTAGTGCTTCTCATATGAATTCAATCTTCAATATGTATAAACTAACCCTGCTCAATTACGATTTTGCTGTCATGGACTCGGACCCACGAACCTCCAGCAGAGGCACACGTATTTGGCTATCCCGTTCGATCATGGGGCAATCTGCTGCTTTCTGGTTACCGAGTCGTGTTGCTGATGCTGCAGTAGCTTCCTTCGCCTGTCCAAGCACTGAAGACGCCGAGAAGCTCGACGCTGTAGATGTTTGGTCATCTCCCATTCCGTCAAAAGATCCGCGCAGCATTGAGGAGGACATCTTTCGCGGACCCAAGTAACTACGGCGTTCGTCATACGGCTGGTAGTTCTGCATTCCAGGCATTCCAGATGTGCCAAAGTTTGTATAGCGATTGTTCAGGTTCAGGTGCTTAGCCTCACCAGCGGGGATGACTTCATTGTTGCTGTTCCGTGCACTCCGCTCACTGTATTTGTCACTAATTGCTGGTGCAGACGTCAGCTCAGGTTTGCGAAGGAAAGCTTGCTCTAGCGATGTGCTATCGAAGAAACTGTGCAGCACCTGGAACCAGCGCGTCCACTCTGTGGAGACACCAGCTCGAAATTCCTCGCGACGCGGGGCACCCTCAGCGTCCACGCCAATAATGTGAAAAGAGTCGTTCTTGTCCGTAAGCACAACACGGAGAATCTGGTAGCGCTGCTCCAGTTTCCCGTTTACTGTGTCCTCACTAGTATAGATACAGAGGCTGTCGTCACTCTTGAAGAGGCAATAGTACGGCTTCCAGCGCTTGAGCACGAGGCCTTTGCGTTTCTGCAGCCACCCGTTCATGACCATGGCGGTTTGCTCCTTTTTCTTTGCCATGGGCCACCCTGCTGCGGCTGCAGTCGAACTCGTTACTAGAGTACCTCTGCCTGTGCGATTGGCGATACTAGAACACGCAAAGCGGTTCTGTTCTTGGCTCATCGATTGTTTTCGCAGACGTCGGGACCGTTCCAGCATATCGAAATCATCGGTGATGCGTGTGGTCTGGGCACTGCTTGTGCTGCAGCTGAGTGGGTTGGGTGGCTTCGAGGACGCCAATTTATCTTCGTTGTAGTAGAACGCACAGTATTCATCGGTGACACCGAACTGCTGTGCACGCACAAAGCTGTTGGTTCGGACTTGGTGAGAACTCTGGCGGAGGGGCGCTCCTGGCTCGACTTGTTCATATTGCTTCCCCCTGCCACGCACGGAGGCCAACGTGAACCCGTCAAAGTCAAAGTCATCAATCGAGCTATCGTCACCATTCTTCTCAATGTTGTCGTTGTTCTCCTTGTCGTCGTCTATGGACAGCTCGAAATCTGGCGTCGAGTAGCCTGCAGGAGGGTCGTGCTCCATCCAAAGAATTCTGTGGGGTGCGACGACGACAGCACACAGGGCGTGTTCTGGATTGAATGCTGCATGGTTGGTGAAAGCAGTTGGAGGCCACCACCATTGCTACCACTTCTGCTACCATTACGCGGGCGCTGGTTTCCTGTTAGCGGCATTACCGGACCTGTAAGCCGATGCTGCTTGTTTCCGGTTGAGGAGGATGCAAATGTGAATACAAGCACAACCCCAAAAGCGTCGATGGTCGGCTCTTTCCACGGAACCCTGCCCGAGAAAACTCAAAACGAGTAGGTTGATTGGCAGAAGAAGTCGGGCAAGTGAAGACGCTCTCGAGAAGCTTCTTATTGTCCTACTGCTCTTCCTGACGAAACAACAGCGCTCGACAATGAAGAAATGAGGTTCTCTATCAGGGGCCAATTGAATGGGATAAAAAGTGCAAGCAAGCTCACCGTAGGGGACAGTACCTGATAAGAACAATGGGGATCATCAACTAGGCTTTGTCGGTTCACCAGATGGGCAGTTGACGGCCAGGGTATACTTGTGGGCATGTCCAGCCCAGCTGCCCATCGACAAGATGACAGTCACAGCGACATGCCACACCTGTGGAAAGGCGTTGGTCCGCCTTCGCCTCAACTTGTGGTGTTCGCTTTGTCAAACGCCACAGCAACCATATTGATACACCTGCAACTTCCACATTGATGTACCTGCAACCACCTGCAACTTCCACAAGCAGTCTCCAAGAGACTTGGACCAAGTCGCACGAGCCGGCTTCCTTCATCTCGACGAAAGTGCAGCAAACAGCTACGAAGGGCAAGCATTACATCCTTTAGTATGCTGCACACGAGGCCCTGCCTAACAGCATAAAATGGCAACATGACCATCACTCCAAGTTGAAGTGGAGCACACATTCCGCAATGCGCCCCCAAAAGGATCGCGCTCACTCTTCAATTTGCGCCCAAGCACACACAAGCCCCAGATAGACAAGAGACCAAGAGACCAAGAGACCAAGAGGCCAGGATACCAAGAGACCAAGAGATGAACTGGATGACCAGCGGACGACATCGCGCGTTCAACTCGCAGCGCGCTCGACGTCGACAAATGCACTTCCCGGTTCAAGTCCAGCGTCAGCGAGTGGCCCCTTCAAGTCCTCCACGAAGCTCACAGCCAGTAGAGGAGAGAGAATCGTCCACACCCTGGTACATACTGCCAGTGGGAGACGACGAGGAGTCTCAAGGTGGAGTTGACGGTGCCCCATGCTGCTTTGTGGGGTCTTGTGGGTCTCAAGTGTTGGCTACTGTGGATAGATATTCGCGTTCTGGAGCTGGAGAGAAAGGGGGCTCTAGGAATCGGAAAAGGTGCAGCGGAGACCAAGGCGAGCGAGAAAGAGCAGCGCGGGGAAGGCAGGAGCTACGGTGGAGAAGGCTCTGGTCCGGGAAAGACACAACATGTTGGCCAAACGCAAGATTTATCATTGAAGGAAGCGGATGACAGCAGATGCATTTTCACTCCAGTCAAGAAGTCGAGAAAAAGGGTGGAGATAGCGGTTTCCAGCAGGCGGAAGACGGGGGTCGCTTTCGTGGTGAACGACCGCCGTCGTCGGTTGCCTCTGGAGTTGATTTGCTCTTTTTCAAGTGAGTACAGAAATGAAGATGGAAACGGCTGTAAATGATGGTAACGAGTGTCGTCTGTGTTGGTGCAATTGCAGCAACGGTGAAGAGCTGCCACACAAGCGCCGAGCCCCAAGTGCGAGGCGGGTTTCAGTTGGTACTGCGTCGTGCGCTTCGACAAAACGTGATAGTCTCTTCCGCCAACACTCCAATCAAAGTCAAAAACGTGAAGTAAGTGTTCCTACCACTACAGGGTGTTCTGTTGGGTGTGCTTCTAACGTTTTTGTCTTCCAGTTACCTCAGACTCCGCTCAAACAATGCGACTTCGATGTCAGGAGCAGACAATCAACCAATACCTCGCTTTGCTATCCTGGTGAAGAGATTTCGCGCATCGCTGCTGATCATGAGTTAATCGGCAGCGTGAGCAAAACCGGTGATAAAGCATTTCAATCCTGGAGCGCTAGTCCAGGAACTGAGCCTCTGTATCCCGACTCTAGCCCAGAAAAGGTAATGCTACTGCTAAATCTCACCCAACGACCCCTTTGACATATTCGTTTTCCTTCTAGACATTCGACAGAGCAAGAGGCGCACTTGCGGGGACAAGTTATGATACGTAAGCCTCTATCTTGCCGACATATAATGCTCTGTTCCAGATCTCTGCTGAATTTATTCTTCACTGCAGGACGCACGATGACCTTTGTGCTTCGCCGCATAGTTCATTAGCGTGTTCGCCACCGCTCTTCAAAATGAGTCGTACCGAAGGTTCGTGATTTCTGCTTTTAGGATGTGCGTTTTCCTAATGACCGTGCTTCCAGTGATTCAGTCGCAGCTCTCCAACAAAATGTCATCGTCGGTAAGTGAATGCTTGCTCTGGACTATTTTTTACTCCGTCTCCACCTCGCTAAAGCTTTTATACATGGGATCAGGCTATTTCTGCTGGACGAGTGAACCTCGCGGACAGTCCGCAGGCGTCAACATCTCAATCGACACCCACATCGTCACAGGGTAGCATTCTGTTGAGCTGTCCTCCATTGGGCTGGCAGAAGAAGTTATTGCTCTCGCAAAGAGCAACCAGAGAGAAGTATGAACAATCGTTCAGCGATCCATCCCCAGCCCTCGACAGGATTTCTCCTGACGACGCCGCCAGCAAGATAACACCCAACGGTGTGTTCTTTATCGTGGCACCACGTCCAAACTCTTGCTGATGATATGCGTCTCTAACTGGGCTGGGGTATTGTAGACTTGAGCCAGACCACTAACCAAAGGCAGAACCTGCAATTGCCACCTTCACCGAGAAGTTCACCTGGGAGCGATGGTGCCACCTCAGTCATCGATGCACTAATCCCCATAGATGCCAAGGAGCGCATAATGAAGGCTGTTTCCTCGCAAAACCCACCCGACGACACCTGGATGCGATCATCGATGACGAGTATGAGCGCTGGACCGTTTTGTGAATCATGTGCAACACGTCTAACACATTGGTGAATGAACTCTGTGGTGCATGCCAGAATTCGACGGACACAGTAGCACATGCAGCAGTGCCAGCCAAGCTAGTATGGCATTTCAGCAGTCCTGGGTTATGGCATCCCGTACGAAGACAATATTGGATGCCGCGCGTGAAGTATCAAGCGCTCAGTACGCTGAAAACCTGATCAAAAAGCGTGACACTAAGTACCAAGAGATGGAGGGAGTTGCAATCTACATGTACACCCTGGTTCAGTGCTACAAGATCGACGAGAATCTTCGGTAAGTGCTTCACGCAAATACATTCAAGCACAATATGCAAACACTAAATGCTATCATCTTGTCAACAGGACTGAGATGCCCAGCATTCCTGCACTCCTACCCCCATCACCAACAGCTCTACTAGCTCCTCCAACTCCGACGAAGCCAACCCTCTGCCGGCGCGAGATTATTTTTTCACCCAAGCACGCGAAGTAAGGTTTGATCCAGCAGCACTTCAAATACCTGGCCTTTTAAGGCATTTCCTCGAGTACAGCTTGGCCAGTGCCTTCTTGTTCACCTTCCCCATGGCATTTTTCGGGATCTCGTCAACAAAGAGGTACTTTCGCGGCACACGGTAACTTGCGAGATGTTCTTTCGTGAAGGCCACAAGTGGCAGTGATAACGCATCAGGGGACGTCGTGGCACCTTCCGACGCAGAAACATCCGTGCGAATGACAGCAGCGACGATCTGCCCCCACGTCTCGTCGGGCAATCCGAAGACAGCGCACTCGAGCACTTGCGGGTGAGTCAAGAGCACCCTCTCGACGTCCAAAGCTGATACCTTGTACCCTGCTGTCTTGAGGATGTCGGCGCTTGCTCGCCCACGGATGCGGAAACTCCGGCGCTCGTTGTTGTACTGCACGATGTCTCCCGTCTTGAACCAGCCATCAGCATCGAACTCCTTGGCAGTGGCCTCAGGCTTCATCCAGTACTCACGGAAGACGGACGGTCCCTTGACGCGCAGCTCGCCCTCCTGTTCTTGTTCAAGTGGCAACTCACGCTCCGTTTCCAGGTCCACCACACGCACCGACACGCTCGGGAAGGTGTTGCCCACGTATCCGAGATGGCGGTCGCCGTGCAGCGGATTCGTCAGCACCATCCCCAGCTCCGTCATTCCATAACGTTCAAGCAGGCGCAGTCCTGTCAAGCTCTCCCAGCGAGTCAAGATCGAGACAGGACACGCCATGGAGCCACTGATGGCCACACGCAGACCACGAGCACCGGACAAAGCACGCTGGACCTTCGCATCGTCATGCGGCTGCTGCTCCATAGCCTCAAGCAACTTCATGTACACGGTAGGTACAGCCATGAGCATTGACACCGGTCTGTTGGTGTTTGCAGCCTGGCCCAGCTTGTACCAGATGAGCGAGACCTTCGCGGACGAAAGGAACTCCACCGACCCGCCAACGTACATGACACAGAAGAGGTTGTTGAGCATGCCGTGCACGTGGTGCAGCGGCAGGAAGTGCACCAAGTGGTCCCTGCTCGTCATCTCCCACGCCGTCACGATGTCGCTGATCTGCGCCGTCAGTGCAGCGTGCGTGGTCACGACCCCTTGGGGCGCCCAGTCGTGCCGCTCGTGTAGATCATGTAGGCCCCAGCCTTGCTGTCGTCCCGCGTCTCCAGCCAGCGCTGCACTTCTTTCTCCTGCTCAGGTGTCAGCTGTCTGTCGTCACCGCCCTCCACATCATCAGGCCGCACGAGCACAGGCACGTTCATCCTAGTCGGCAGCTCAGCGATGTACTCCTTGAGCTTCGACGTCGTAAACGACTCGCTTACAACCAGCAGCGCCGACCCTGAGTCCGACAGAATGTAGTCCATCTCGTCCGCCGGGTGCGCCGAATGCAGCGGCACTGCAATGCCCCCAGCCAGCCAGACGGCCCACTGGATGACCAGGTACGACGCTCCACGAGCTCCGAGCAGCGCGATCCGAGGCTGCTCCACTGCAGCTTCCTCCTTTGGCAAGTTGCCCAGGAGCTCGTCACGCAGTGCCAATGCACGGCGCAGCAGACTCGCGTACGTCCACTCCAAGTGCTCGTCCGCGTGAGTCTCGTCACCCGACGACACCAACGCCGTGGCGCTCTGGTGGCCGAGCAGCTTCTCGAAAAGATGCGGCGCGATGAGGTTCGTCGACGTCATCACTTGGATTGCAGCAGCGGTTGCAAGATGGACGCGGGATCAGGTGAATTGAGAATGAGCGATGACGTCAAAAGGTCGGGTGATCAATCTTCAACCAGACGTTGACGTCTGAAAGCGGTCTCACTGAGAAAAAGGGTCGACCACCTTGAGCCGGGACTTGGAGCAATGAGGCCTCAAAAATCGCGTGTTGTCAACTTATACGCGGTGTGATAACGATCTTTAGGTAGCGATGGCAGTCGACGCCAAACAAGAGCGTCAACGTGTACGAGAGCGTGGGCGGCACGAGCATGGGCGACTGGGTGCTCGCGGTGCACGCCGGTGCTGGCCGGTACGGTGCCTCGAACGAGGCCGCGTACCTCTCGCTGCTCCGCTCGGCTCTCGAGAGCGGCCGCGACCTCATTGCACAGACCGAAACGGCTCCTACCGCCGCGCAACTGGCCGCGCACATGCTGCACACGTTCGAGCGCAGCTCGCTCACGAACGCGGGGCTGGGCTCGAACCTGACGGAGCAGCGGCGCGTGGAGTGTGAGGCCAGCGTGGCGTGCGGCCGGACGCGACTCGTGGGCGGCTGTGCCGCTGTCACAGGCGTGCGGGAGCCCAGTGCCTTGGCGTTGAAGCTGCTGGAGCAAGCGGAGACCGTCGCCACGCGCGACTCGAGCGAGAGCTTTGCGTTCGGTCGGCAGCCTCCGCTCGTGGTGGTGGCGGAGCACGCGCGAGCGTTGGCGAAGGCGTTTGGGCTCGAGACGGCAGCGGAGGCGCAAGTGGAGCGGTACCAAGTGACGGAGCAGGCTCAACGGCAGTGGCTCAAGTGGCACCGACGCCTGCAACGTGGACAGGAGCAGCAGGCCGAGCGCGAGGACGAGGAGGACGAGCGACTGGACACGGTCGGAGCCATTTGCATGGACCCGAGGGGGAACGTGGCAGCGGCGCTGTCGAGTGGGGGCGTGGCGTTCAAGGTGCCAGGGCGTGTCGGACTCGCGGGGTGTCCGCGAATGGGCTGCGATGCTGCCAACGCTGTGGCTGGGTCAGCGGCCAAGGGCAAACGACGCAAACGAAAACGAGGGGAGAGCGACAGGTGAAGACAAAGAACGCGTACGCGGTGGCGTGTTCAGGGCGAGGAGAGCACTTCATCCGCACCAACTTTGTGGGCGCGTTGACTCGACGGCTGGGCAAGTCGACAGATCTGGAGAGAGGACTGCGGAAGACGTTTGTCGAGGCGACAGAAGACAACGGCGGCGTGGGGATCGAAGGCGGAGTCATAGCTCTCGTGTCGGCGCCTTCCGATACGTCTGCCGAGGCCAGCGAAGTGCGGCGAGTGCAATTAGGTGCGGCGTTCACGACACCGTGCATGGGCGTGGGCTTCATGCAGTGCTGTCCAGGAACGGAGCCGACCGCGCAAGTGCAGCTCTTGCGTCGTCCAGAAGCTCGCCATACGAAAAGTGGTGAGCAGCTCGCCATCCACGTCTCGTTCTTGAGTCTCAATGGCGATCCCTCATCGTAGAAATGCGTGCACTAACTGGAAGGCAAAGTCATGGATGTTAGAAGCTGGTGTCGACACTCTATTCACGACTGGTAATCCAAGAAGTATCGGTACATGTCATCTTCGTCGGCCAAGTCTGCTTCTTCTACAGTCTCGGCACACTCCATGTAGAGCGTCATGACCTCTTCAGATAGGTTGTGCGTAGAGCCATGGTACGGGATGAGGCAGTCGGTCGGAATCGCTTGAAGAAGTTTTTGAACAGGCCTGATGCAGCTTGGGGTTCGGCAGAAGATGAGGAAGTCTCGTTCACTGAACTCGAGCACATCGAAGAGGAGTTTACACGGATCTTCACTCCCGCGTCGTCCACGGCGCAGGTGCTAAACAACGTGCCGTTGTCAAGTGTGGCTTGGATGGGATCGCTCACAGCGGGGAGCACTCGACGTCGACCACAGCTGCGACCGGGAAGAGGTTGCCTAGAAGCAGGAGCACAAAGGAAATCCAGAAAAAAAGAAGCTGTGCATCGTTCGGATCGAAGTCGCTTTGACGCGGACACCGGGAAATGAAGAATGGGCTATAGTACGAACTGATTGAGTGGTAACAGCGTGCGAAGGATACTGTAGCAGAGACTCTCCTCTGCACAGTGAAATTTCGTTTTCGTTTTAAAAAATCGTGCCCGCCTCAGGATCTTGAGCCGGTTCACTTGATCACTCGATGGCAGTGGTGCCGTCGCGTCATCATGACCAACGTCCACACTGGGTACAGGGTAGACGAACCAGAGGCCTCACGTCACCGTGCTCAACTTGCATCATTCCCATCGTACACGCGGTATGTTATAATGCCCGATCGAGTGGAGCCGAATGAAACCACAAACAAGTGGACACGCCAGACATGGCTTCGAAAGCGCGCGGTGTGGTCGTTGAGCTGTTGACGCTCCGTTCGAACAGCTAAAATCTCAGCTCCTGCTACATGGACGGGATTCCATTTGTCTTCTGGTCCTTCGTTCTCGTCGAATTTGCCACGGCGATAGATTTAGAGGGGCATTAACATACTTGAAAGTTAATGACTCTGTCGTCCGCGACTCAAGACTCCATTGTCAACAAGCGCATTCACGGGGAACGATCGCTGATAACTGTGCTTGAATGTCGAAGGTTGTGGAATGGCCATGGTCGCCTTGGAGCTCTCGGGCGCTCATTTCTGACACCCGCTGTACAAAGACGCTCGTCGAAACTACACACGTACGTTCAGAATTGAAGGCACGCTGGGTTTCAATGATTCGTCACCAGCAGGCGAAGTTCGCAGTTGTTGTCGACAGTTTGTTCGCCGCAATTTTTAGCTCTGCATCATCCCGCGTCGTAAATGGTAAGACATGACGAGGAAAAAGGAGGATGCGCACCAATATAACCTGGGAAGGAGGAGCTTGGAAGGAGGAGCTTCTGAGTGGCGGGCACCTCCCAAAAACGGTGACCCTGCAGCGAGGACGAGCACGATCTCGTGTTGATCGTGTCAAAGCAAACTCCTATTTACCCCACAGCAACCTCCGCGAGATCGGCTGGCTCATCAACAGACACTGTGCAGGAGATGAATGGTGTCGATAGCACGTAGTCCAACCTCTGCCGATTCTCTTACGGCAATGCAAGCGCCTTCGCGGGCGAAGGTTTATCCTGTCCTCGGAGGAGGCTCAAACACCGAAACACTGCACCACTCTGTTCTGGGCCAAACGGGGTTGGTAGGACTGAAAATCCCAAAGACCTTGATACAGCGGGCTCTTCTCAGTTGTTGCAAGTGTGTGTTTCGCTTGGATGCTTTGGCTCATTGCTCTAACCGTCAAACCTAACGACACGGTGAACTGGGTCATGAAATCGGAAACTTCGACAATGGCACTTTCTGGCTCGTGGTGGACCCCCAGTTGCGATGATCTGGGTTTCAGTGTGTGGGCTTTCGCTGGTAGCGGTAGCGTATGCGTTTGTTTTTGTGAACATTCTCGTCTGGCACAAAAGCGTGAACGAAGTCCGACAACGTTCTTTCTTACCGAGCGCGTTGAATCAATCCGAGACAATCTGCGCAGAGAAGGCATGCGTGATGCGGGCGCTTGGCTCAGAAACAAACTATTTGGCGTCCTTGTGACGTTTTTCTCATTCTTCAACCAAGATGATGGTCTCGCCGTAAAGATGATCGTACGTAATGGCTGCTGCAAGCTTAAACGACATGTGAGGCATTTTCAGTGAAATAGGTATCTGTCAGACTAACCTCTTATGTGGTACTTTCGTCCTTGTTTATCTGCGCAGAGGGTGGGGATAAAATTCATAGATCTTGCTGTAGAAGGAGTGCTCCTTCATCGAATTCTTGAGGCCGGATCACCGCTAGCACTCGTCCTAGCTTTTGCAGTTATCGTTGGATCGAATGCTCTGTCGTGTGCAATCCTACTGTTTATTCCCGATAATCTGGCCGGATTAACTGAAGTCCTTATTGACACCATGTAAGCCTGTGCATCCTCCTGGCTGTGACGACTTGCTCGTATGTGCTCATTGTAACCTTCTCCCTCCCATCAGCGTTGACTTTCTTGTTGCTGTTGGATACCCGATAATTACTGTCATCTACTGCCTGTCTAGTTTTGAACTCGACCGCGTGAAGCTCGACATCAATTTGGAAATTTTCCCTATCGGATGGTTTGAACGGAATGCGAGCATCATTGCCAACCCAGCGTACACCGACATCATCTACAAGACATTGAAGTCGCTGCAAATATTCACAGCAACGGTTTTCTTTATTTGCGTGGGGACTAGGTTCCGGTGGTTAGGCTGGAGGTAGATTTTGAAGGTGAAGTGTCATATTTATATGTACGTTTTATTTTCCATGGTACTTGAAATATTTCTTTAAAAATGTGGAGCACATCGAGCACGAATAGTGAGTCTTCTTGTTTTGCTTATAGCATCCAAGAGTTATTACGCGTTATACGAATCCCAACATCCTTCTGGCGGATGCCCATTTTCAATTTTGCGAGAAAACATGATACGTTTTGGGGATTCGATTGCCAGATACTTCCTCCTGCCACAATTAATTGCAACTTTCAGTGTGCATGGGTGCAGAAAAGTATTGCAACAAGTCAAAACGAATATTGACAACGATATCTTTTAGGAAGGGTATAAACTAAAAAGCATGGCTCGGCCGGCTTTCTCGAGTGATGCATTCGCCATCTCAAACGCTCTCCGCTGCACTTCACCGCCACTAGGTTTTCTCCTTTCCTTCGTCGTTTCACTTTACCGATATGAGGAAGCATGTACGTGTTGCCACCCTCATCCTCGAGAACGCAGTTCATCACTGTCGCTGGTGTAGTGAAGATGTTGTCCAGGGTTTCAAAGTTAACGGTGTCAAAAGCCTCCTGAACAACACGAATTAGTTTTATTCGATGTCGTGAACGACATGTCGGTACTGTATCGACTGAATCAAAGCAAAAAACCTAAGTCAAGCACGTTCAGGTCGGGTGAATTTGGAGGCTGGCAGAGCATCCTGATATTCCACCCGCCTGACGTACCAGCAGCAACAACCTCAGGATCCGACGGCGACACATGTGGTTTCGCATTATCCTGCTGGATAAAAATCACCCGGCTACGGGCCTTGAGGGGCCACTTCTGCTTGATTGCCGGGATCACATGATGCACCAGATAGTATTTGTAGAGCTTCTGTCGACCGTTTCAACGTTACGAATGCAGATCGTGCCTCGCGACCGATTCTTGCTACTGCGCTGGGCGACATAGTCCTCAGTCAGCGGCCACAGACCAATTTTGCCCGTCAAACACGGTCTTTCGATGAGGATCGTACCTAACATGAAAACATATCAATTAACCATTAGTATAAAATCTCACAAGAAATCAAATATAGAGGCACGTTACCGAGGACGTGCGACGGCAGCCAAGAACATGGTCTTCGGGATGAACCTCTTGCTCTTTTCGTCCGTACCGGTGCGTCTTCGTCCGCGAGAAGTAAGTATGATCGTCGATCTGTGTCTTCGTTGAACCACTTTTTATCGATGTGAACCACATCGTAAAAGGGTCGAACTCGGGGTGTTCTCGTCAAGAAAGGACAGTGAAAACTCTAGCCGTTGCAACTTATTCTCTTCCGTCAGTGTAGGCTTGATCTTGTTGGTATGCCGGTGGATAGCACCCTCCTTTAGTAGCGCTGCAACCAGGGCTCGTGAGATGCCAGTCGCCTCGGCCAAAGCCATCTGTGACTAGCGGTTTTCAAAAGGCACAGCTCGAATCCTGGTTGCAAGTTCAGCTCGGTCTAGCGGCTTCCGGCCAACTCGACCGCTCATGTGGCTGCTCCAGTCACCTCCCTCAACACCACTAGCACCCGAAGTCTTGTATCGGTGCCACAGCCTCCCCACCGTGGCCTTGTCGACGTGGAAAGTCTTGGCGGCGTTGGTCAGGGCACTTCGGGGCAGAACGGAGTCGGAACTGACCGCCAGGAGGTGCAGAATGATGCATCGGCGAGTGTTTTCAGTGAGGTTCTCCATGCTGCTGGGTATAGCGCTAAACAATGAATTTGTTGGGCGTGGCGGGTAAAGTAAAATGAGGAAGCTCGGGTGGCATCACGTTTAGCGCGATTTTGACCGAAGGAACAAGAGCCATTCGTTGTAAGTCATACTATTCGAAAGAGGAGACATAAGCGGTCATTTTGAGCCATACAAAGCTGCCAGATGTTGTTGTTTGCCCAAACAGCGTAGTATTTTCTCAAGTTGTTGCAATTAATTGCGAGAGGAGGAAGTAGAATGTCATTCCCAGCGGTTTAATGCTATGGTGTCATGGCTCTAACAACTAGATGTAATGATATTGTGGCTCTAAACGAACATGCCATAAAGTAAATAATAATATTAACCGATTAGCATATTATGCTACTCGGTTCATTTATCCATGTTCATCTATTCTCTTTGTTAATTATTAATCGTTTATTTCTCATTTCGTTCATGTTTTCTCGTTCATTTCTCGCTGTTGTTCGAATGTCGTCAGTGACGAATGTTGCTTGTGTCGGCTTCAATTAATCCCCGTTGGGCTTCCGGTACTACCTTTGGTACCTACCCCCAGTATTAATGTTATTTTTGCATATCGACTACATCTCGTATTACATCACATTCAAAATACCAGCCAACGACCAGGTAGATAATATTCCAAACGCTGATGGTCATGTTTGCCATCAGCCTGATCATTTTGTAGAGGAAAGTGTGCGAACTTCGGCATCAGCGTGTCAGTCACATCCTGAGTGTGCTGTGAAAGCGCATCGGTGGACATTTGTCCAAAGCGATTCTTTGATGCTTTGACGTTGACCGATGGTGATTTGGCCCCAAAGTCATTCGAGGAGTGGATATTCCCCAAGGACGTGACGGAGAAATTGGTGCAATTAGCTGCTACAGGAGATCTCCGGACTATTCAGCTTACAAATCGATACTTTCCAGTGCTACCTGAAGAACTGCGCGGATGCCAACACATGAGGCATATGTGGGTTCACTAGAAATTCTTATAAGACTCTTATCTTGCTGACCGAATGTATAACGCTTTCTGGTGCAGGGCTCTCGTTTACACGCAGACGGAGACAATGCCAGATTGGGTCAAGGAATTCACTGAACTAGAATACCTGTAAGCATTCATAGTCATTGTTTGTTCACACCCGACAAAAAGCTTAATCTTCGCTTTCATCATGCTCTGAAACTTGGTATATCGAGGGAACCTTCGCTAGCTCACTGCTTGTACTCCCGGACGGCATGTTCGACGATATGAATTCGCTAGCGTTTATTCGCCTCGGAATGCACGTCCACTTGCAACGTCTGCCATCATTTGAAGGACTCACAAGTCTCAAGGCGCTTACGTTGGCAATATTCATGTCCCTGAACGAGATTCCGGCATTCGACAGTCTACGCAACCTCGAGCGATTGATACTCGTCACTCTGCCAATGATCAATGTGTTTTGAAGTCACTCCAGAAATTGAAGTTCTTCCTGGTCAATGATCGTGGCAGTTGGTGTTGCAATGGTTTTCTCGGCGAGTGCGATCTCGAGGATTCTTTTTGTGGCCCTCTTTGGTGGATTCCACCAGTTTCTTCCTGTCTTTCAGAGTCAGAACCTAAGGCGACGGATGTGACGCTCGCAGTCATAGAGAAGTTTAGCGATACGGTTTGTCAGGAGGAAAAAGCGAAATACCAGGTACCGGCACCACCGACGCCAGAAAGTGTCGCCCAGTGCGACGGAATACTTTATCGACGTTGCTCCATTCCTGGCTATGCAGAAGCCATGTGCTACAATGCGAGATTCATGGCGATATCATGTGACGCTGGTCCGTTGGCAATTGAGATGCGTCGACGGCAAATCTATCAGGAAGTAGGCGATCCGTGCAATAAGGAGTATGAAGCTTGGTTGGGGTGCGAGTAGGAAGCTTTAAAGAAAGTTTTTGGCAGATGGCAAGAGATGTCGTAATGACTTCCGTTGCACTACACAATATTTGACACAGCACATATGGTCATTGAGAACTTTTCAGCGATAAGTGTGAGCTTCTAATGTTACATTTTGAAGTTGATGAAGGCCGCCGCATTCACCAAAACATACCAAACTCACGCGGAAAGCACGCGGCTGCCGCGTACACGCTAGCATAATCAAACTTGGTCGACATTAACACTAATTTTGTTTTAGCTCGCATTGTCTATAGGACCCGCTGTTCAATGTTAGATCTTACTTACTTAGGTACTTCTTCGGCGCAAAAAACTGAATTACATTGCTGGAGGTAAAATATATGTTGTGGAATTTCGCTGACCGATTGTTCGGTGGAAACTGCTTCGATGTCAACTACAACAATAGGCATAAATCCATGGTTTACTCCACAAATTTCACTACATTGTCCATAAACAACACCTTCTCTTTTAATAAACATTGATGTTTGATTTAAACATCTAAAATCGGTCAGCCGCAGCAATTTCGTGCAGAAGAACCAATCTAGAACAAACTCCGGGGCGTTGATTGATGCACCCCAGCTTGTTCAGTAATCCAGTGCCGTCGCGTAAGGTAATACTTGGAGGGTTGTCTGCTGTGAACAGGGGAACGAAAATGCTGATAACTGCTCCC
The DNA here is from genome assembly GCA_011947335.1 of Phytophthora constricta. Lineage (NCBI taxonomy): Eukaryota > Oomycota > Peronosporomycetes > Peronosporales > Peronosporaceae > Phytophthora > Phytophthora constricta. The sequence continues at coordinate 107,547 of JAAVTI010000603.1, read as the reverse complement.
GTATGTTGAAGGTGCATTTTCCCAAGGAGTTCTTTTGTGACCAAGAAAAATATCCCCTGAAGAGATGATGACTATCTTCAAAAGCGACTTCAAAGAACAAGAATTACGGCAAGCTTTACATTACAGACGAAAGTTTTTGCGACTAAGAAAGCTGAAGACGATCATGGTGTCAACTCTACTTGGAGTGATTGCGTGTGTGTGCATGACATGGACATTTTGGCTAATCCTTCTGACAATCAAGCCTAATGACACCGTGAACTGGGTGATGAAGTCTGAGAACTTTGATAATGGTACTTTTGGCTCATGATTGACCCCACAACAGCGATGATTTGGATCTCATTGTGCGGGCTCTCGCTGGTGATTGTGTGCTATGGGTCCATTGTCGTGAGATTGGTCACCTGGCGCAAAAACGAGTGAGTCCATTTAGCATCCATTCATCTTTGACACTTCGCGTCGAATCGATGAAAGAGATTCTGCACAGAGACATCATGCGTGGAACAGCTGATCAACCAGGAAACAAGCTGCTCGCACTTTTCGTGAGTTCGTCTCCATTTTTGTGCAGGATGACAGCATGACCGTAAAATTTGCTGTACGTTTTGTTTTAGCTGCATCAACCCTGCAATTATGCTGAGTCTAAACTCTTTTGTCAATACCACCAGAGACTCTGGATTAAGCTCACAGATCTGGCTGTTGAATCAGCACTACTGCACCAGATTTTAGAGGCTGGATCGCCACCTGCGCTAGTCATCGCATTTTCAGCAATTGTCGGGTTGAATGCTCTTTCGTGCGCAGTACTAATGTTTGTTCCAGATAACCTGAGCGGTTTGACTGAAGTCCTCATCGACATCATGTACGTCAGTACTTCGTCTTTTCAGAAGACGCGTTAAGCACAGTCATATTGACTCTTTCCGTTCCTTTGACACCAGCTTCGACTTTCTCGTTGCAGTCGGATATCCTATCCTAAGTGTCATCTATTGCCTTGCCAGCTTCAAACTCGACCGCAAGAAGCTTATTATCAACCTCGAGGTATTCCCGTTTGGGTGGTTTGAGCGGAATGCAAGTGTGACCGCCAACCCGGTGTACACCGACATCATTTACAAGACGTTAAAATCGTTGCAGATATTCACAGCGATGGACTTCCTCATACGCGTGGGAGTCAATCTTGTATTTTCGCATCGACTATATTACGTAGCTCGTCTCATTCAGGGCCCATACGAGCAGCCAGCAAGACAATATCCCAAGCGGCATCACTTGTCTGCAATTGTGTTGGTTGGGTTCATTTGTGGTCTCATTGTTTTTGTGGAGAAGAGTATGCACACGTCGGCAGTAGCGTGTGCGCCTCACCCGGAGTGTGCTGTGAAGGCACACCGATGGGTGAATGTAGAAATGGCTCGCTGGTGCAGTGCCCATGCTTAACACTAATCGACAGCGATGTGGCTCCGAAGTCTTTCAAGGAGTGGTTATACCCGAAAAACGTGACCGACAAAGTGATTCAGCTAGCGTCTACGGGAGACCTGCGAACCATTCAGCTGATAAATCGATATCTTCCTGTGCTTCCTATTGAATTGCGCGGCTGCCAACACATGCGTCACTTGTGAGTTACCTCGTTGCAATACGGTTGGCATTGGGTGTGGATAGTGCTAACATAATTTTTATGCAGAGCTCTTGTTTACACACAAACAGAGTTTCTGCCAGACTGGATCAAGAAGTTCACTGAACTAGAATACTTGTATGAGATTTATTTGTTTGCAAAACCCTCACCACGCCCACCATTGCTCACATTGTTGTGCCTTCTTCAATTTCAATAACCAGATATATCGAAGGAACCTTCACGACCTCACTCGTTACTCTTCCCCAGGACATGTTCGATGAAATGGGGAACCTTGCATTTATTCATCTGGGGGTACATATGCATTTGCAGTACCTGCCATCATTCAAAGGTCTGACCAGTCTCAAGGCACTTACTCTAGCAATCTTCGTATCATTAGTGGAGCTTCCAGCATTCGACAGTCTGCACAACCTTGAACGACTCCTGTTGATCTCGTTGACCAGTATCAATACTTTGCCTGAATTGAAGTCTCTCCAGAAACTGAAGTCGTTCGTGGTAAATGATCGCGGAAGTTGGTGCTGCAACGGCTTTCTTGGCGATTGCAATCTCCAGGATTCATTTTGCGGACCTCTTTGGTGGTTTCCACCTGTGGCGTCCTGCCTTCCTACTTCAGGACCAAAGGCTACTAACGCCACACTAGCAGTCATAAGAAACTTCGACGACACCATTTGCCGACCAGAGAAGACGAAATATTCGTCTTCAACCTCTCCAACACCAGAAAATGTCGCTCAGTGCAACGGAATCCTATATCGACGTTGCACGGTTCCTGGTTTCGCTGAAGCAATGTGCTATAACGCGAGGTTTATGGCAATTTCCTGTGACGCAGGCCCACTGGCGATTGAGATGCGTCGTCGTCAAATTCGGCAGGGTGTTGGAGATCCTTGCAACCCGGAATACGAAGCATGGCTGGGGTGCAAGTAGTTCTTCGAGGCACAACTCAGGTGAACTAAAGTTCCGAGTTGACACTCTATTGTAAGGTATTTTTGAGCTCAGACTAGACTGCTTCAACCTAGCTTTGTTGCATCATACGACTTCTTTGTTGTTACTATCACTGCATCTAGTTGCTCGAATGGTTTTCCCAGGAGTCATCAGGCTGTTGCTGCATGGCACATTCTTGATGAGATTTCTGAAGGAGAGATGTTCCAGCTTCGGTTTCTTGTTGGTGGCGTGCACCGAGGCCAACGTGGACCGTCAAAGTTAAACCTCATTAAGTCCTTTGACATCTTCCTTGTTTCGTGCCCAAACATTTCATCGTTGGGGAGAAGTAAAGACGAACCGAAGCCGGGTGACTTGAGCAAGTTATGGTGACGAAATCATTGGATGAAGTGCTCTGCTATGTGTGTGTGGTGCGAAAGGGTTCATCGTCGCCACCGTCCACCTTCCGCAGTTTTTACAACTAAGGATATGAATGGCTACGCTGGCATAAGCAGTATCGGTGAACAGTGTAAAAACAGCGATGAGCGAGGATTCGCAGAAATCGAAGCAAAATACTTTAAGCAGATTTCTGGGTATTTGCGCTGTTGCTGTCGTAAGATGGTAGTCACAGCGCAATGATTCTTACACAGCAGCTATTAATAATAATAACGTTAAAGCCTCCACAACCATGGACTTTTGATCCATTGCCCACTTCAACATCGCCCCTGAATCTGCAAACTGTAACCTGAACACCACTCACAAACAGCTTCCAGATCAAATCCCATTCTTTTCACTACATTTCTGTATTGCCAAACATTCTTTTTCAAATATCTTGCTCTTTGATCACAAACAAACCGCTTTTCCATCCATAATCCCCATCAGCACATGGACGCCTTCGACTTCCTCGAGACGCTGCCCACGGCGACGCTGGAGCGGCTGTACGCCGACCCGTGGGCCTGCCAGGCCATCTTCCAGGCGCTGCCTGCTCTAGCGCAGCAGTTTGTGATGCGTCTGCTTCCCAGCAGCGCCGCCGTGCCGCGCGAGCTGCTGGAGCAGTGGGTGGTGCCCGAGCCGGGCGAGGGAATCGCATGCCGCCGGCGTTCCAGGCGGCGCTGCTGAAGGTGTGGCTTGTAACAAAATGAAATTGTCGGATAGTGAGGACAAGTGTTGAAAAACTGGTTTCTTTTGCATACTGAAAACTGAAACAATGTTGTTTTTGTGGCTGGGTTTATGACAGTTGGAAGGCTTGAGAGTGTTTTTGCATGAACGTGGAGCGTACAGACCCCACCCGACGTTCCAGAAGCAGCTCAAGGTTGAAATGTTGACTTTAGTTTTTTTATTTATTGGTACAGAGACTGATAGAATTTGTTCTTTTTGCTATAGTACGCACTGAGTAACTTGGGTGGCTCGCCGTGGGAGCGAGGCCGGCTGAATCTGCCCAAGGACCCGGAAAACACATTTGACCCCGCGGACCTGGAGAGATATGCGCGAGCTAGATGGGACTCGGTGCTGCATTACATGGTGGGGTCGACAGCTGTGCAGGAACCGCCGCAGTCGGTGGTGGATATTTTGCTGCGCACGAGACTTCTGCAGGCTAGCGGAGCGGACTCGAGGTCGCTGCACATTACAGATACGGGCTATGAATTCATGCTGAAGGACATCCACGTCCAGATGTGGATCTTCATGCTGGAGTACATTCGCACGCTGGACAACACAGGCACGCTGAAGCAGGAGGATATTTTGCAGTTCCTGTTCCAGATCAGCTACTGCCAGACTGGAGGGTATTACGCCGTGGCTGATCTCACCGACACCCAAAGACTTTTGCTGGGAGATTTTATCGACTTTGGACTGCTTTTCCGCAAGCGTCCTAACTCGGATCGGTTTTACACGACTAGTCTGGCGGTGAATCTCATTTTGGTGGTTCCACGGGTCAGAAGCGCAGCAGTGTCAGTCTCACAAGCTCGTTTGCTGGAGTACGCGCTGGCATGAAATCGCAAGTCGCAGATCCGCGTCATGCTCCGACAGCCGACCACGGTGCCCAGTTGCTCGTTGTGGTGGAGACGAACTTCAAGATTTATGCGTACACGACGTCTACTCTTCACGTAGCCATGCTGAGTGTATTCGTTGATATTGTGGCACGGTTGCCAAACTTGGCCATCGGATTCATCACGCGCGAGAGTCTGCGCTCGGCTCTCATTCACGGCATTTCGGCGCAGCAGATTTACGACTTCTTGATGAAGCACGCGCACCCCAAGATGCGTCACAACTCGCCGGTCATTCCCGAGAACATCGCCGATCAGATCTACCTGTGGGAGCGCGAGCGCAATCGCGTGCAGTTCATGGAGGGAATCCTTTTCGATGGCTTCAACACGAAGGAAGACTACGAGAGTGTGCGCGACTACGCGGATGACCTCAAGGTGCTCACTTGGTCGGATCCTATTCACTTCAAGCTGTCCATCGCTACTGCTGGCATCGATGACGTTCGTCATTTCATCCAGAACCAGCTCTCAAGTCGAGCTTAGATGCTCTCATCGCCTGATAGTCGTTTAAAAGTGATGCATGAAGGCTGAAAGAGGTGGGGTAACTTACTGATGCAGCACTGAATAATAGTTAGTGGCTCTGGAGCGCTATCTGGTCGATGAGCTATACCCCCTGCGTCCCGATGCGCGCGAGCCAGTGGTGCTCTCTAAGCTAAGCATTCCTTTTCGTTTGTGCTGTCTTCTGAGTACCGACTGCGCGGAGATGAAAGGAGCGAGGAAGTTGATGTCGTTGACGACGTCGAGTCGAACAGACGCTTGTAAATAGACCCGCACAGCATCAGCACTTTCGTGGAAGTTGATCCGATCGGCTTCTTTCCGCAGAGTTCTGCAGAGAACAAACACAGTAAGGTGAGCCTCCATTTTCAGCGAGTTAATGTAAAAGTATGGTGGCGGACAACGTACTTGCTTCCTCTACCACCTCATGGTGGAAGGTGGAGTGACCACAAATGCAGCTGACGTGGTTCGTTTGCGTTGGGTCCTGCTTATCTTGTATGCTGGACTCAAGCTTCTGCATGCGGTAGACACAGCATCTTCCTGGCCTGCAGAGCTTGCACTTCCCTCGAAGTCGACCCTCCAGATCTCGCTTGAACACCACGTGGTCGATTATATCCTGTGGTACGCCCTTGAACGTCGTAGTTTCGAGTACTGTGTCTACGTTTGTTCGAATGTAGTCGGCGCAGATATCCAAAAGCGACGGTGGTGAAAGAGCCCCAATATCTATCGAGTAGAGGTCCTGTAGTCGATCCGTTCCGTCGTATCCCCGAGCAAGTACATCTTGCTGTTCACGACGACTGCCCGGTGGAATGTGCGGCTACTCGGAATACTGCCGGTGGTGCAGACCTCGCTCCACGTGTTGGTCACTGCACACAATCAACAAACTCTTAGGCTCGGCCACCAAATGATAGCGCTTTTATCGGCTCTTTTAGCCACGTACCTAAGTCCAGACGCTGCAAGTCGTTGAACCGGCTGTGTGTCTTGTCAACTCCCCGAAAACAAACATGTTGTCTCCGAAAATCACGGCCGTGTGGCGGTATCTGTGCGGCGGGCTGTTGCCCTTCGTCTCCAGCTTCCTCCACTCGTTCGTGACGAAGTTGTACTCGTACAGGTCGTTAAGTGTGTCGCGTCCGTCCCAGCCTCCAAACACGATCAGCCTGTTGGTTGTCTCGTGCACGACGCCGCTGTGGCCAAAGCGTCTCGACGGGACGGCACCCGAGGCCTGCAGCCGACTCCAGCGCTTGGCCTGGATGTCGTAGCCGCAGAGGTCGTTGAAGCGGCTCGAGCCGTTGTAGCCGCCGAAGATATAAATACTGGACGAGTGCAGCACCATGATGTGGTCGGTGCGCGCCTCGGGGCGGTCCTCGGCGACGCTCGGCATCTGACACCAGCGCTGCTCGTCGAAGTTGAAGTAGTAGAGGTCGTTGAAGTAGTTGCCGTCGCGGCCGTCGTAGCCCCGAAGATGAACATGTCGCTTTCGTGGACCACGCCCAGCGCGCCGGAGCGGCGAGGCGGCAGCGTGCCCCTCGTCTGCACCTGCGACCACGTGCTGGACTCCAGATCCAGCTGGTACAAGTCCTGCTGCCGCCTGCGACGGTCCGTGCCGCCAAACACGAACACTCGGCCGTCTAACAGCAAACACCAAAACAAAACCGCAGCTGGGTTAATTAACCCACTCTCTAAAAACCCACACGACCATCACTCTGTACCTCTGCTCGTCACGGTGTGGCCTGTGCGCGGGCTGTAGACGTCTCCGTGCGGGTGGAGCTTCTCCCAGGCGCGCACCTCGAGCCTGGAGGCGGGCGTGCTGCAAGGCGCCTCCTTGGCGCTGGGCTTCTCGCTCTTGGCGACGGCGACGGCGACGGCCCTGGACACGGAGTCACGGCCATACTCTGCTGCTCTGCTCTGGTGTGTGGACTGAGGTACCCTGCGGCTGCTGGGGTGGTCTACGCGGCTCTGTCGCTCGAGTCGCGGAATGGAGCGATCGCAGGCGCCTCGCCAGCTAGTCGGGACGGAGGCGCAGGGGTTTCCGGGGCCGTTTCCTGCAGTGCGGAGGCGACTCGGTCGTTACCGCGTGCGGAATGCGGAATGCGGAATGCAGAGTGATGGTCGGGAGGCCTTGAAGCGAGTGCGCACTCGACTCGACTCGACTTGACCTGACCCTCGCTTACAAATAGCAACAGCAAAGCAAATGCCGCAGTGGGGCGAGCTCCAGTGCGGGTTGAACTCGTTTCCGTTTTCTTTCTGCCTTTTCGAGTTGGGCAACGGATCTTGAAGTGAGTATGTGACTGGATCTGTGACGTGTGCGCACTTGCAACTTGTAGGCGCGTCTCTTTTTTAGAGTGGGATCGCACACGACGATATACCGGTTCAAGCACGGTACGCCCGCGCGCTGAAGGTTCGTCTGCGACGTGTGCGCACTCGGTCCTTGTATCGACCATCTTAGTTCTGCCCGAACGAGCGGACGATATCTTTTGCAGTTTGACTCAGGTCATGGTCTGCCGTGCTTGCACCCCTTGACCGGCGCAGGGACACTCGGCTCGCCATTGCCGCTGGCTGGCTGTTGCTCGGTCGTGCCGCTTACTGGCCACAGCCCACACAGCCTAACGAGCTCTGCGCATGCAGACACTGGGACGGTGGGGCGGACGGCGTTGCGATGGTGCGACGCGCACTGGACAGTCTGGACGCATGGCGCTGGCGGCAGCATCGGCCAGCGCGCTGGCTATTGCAGTGCTGGCTAGCCGAAGTGATGTCGCAACAACGGCTTCCGTAACGGGCCGCCACTTTTAGACTAGTCACGTCGATCAGAGGCTGTTGGTCTCGCCTTGGAGCGAGTAATGGGGGCAGCTCCACTTCAGTTTAGGGAATGTTATGTGGCTGAACTTGCACCCCAAAGAGAGAGAGAGATCATCGAAACTGCGGAAGCTGCCCCCATGCCAGCGGTGACAGCCAACGCGATCCCTGGCGCGAGATTTACAGACGGATGGCTGCTGAACCGCTTACCAGTCCATGAATTGCAAGCCGACGGCGTGGACGGGTGCGCTGCTAGGCACCGACGCGTATTATCCAAACCTCTTGCCAGCGAGTACGTCGCCTTGCTCAGTCTTGACGGAGTGCGCGCCTGCATCTCCCACGTCCGACTTCGCCGCCCCCAGCTCAATACACCATATGGCGTCACCGGCCGTTGGGCCCGGTACACTGGATTTACTGCAACGGACTCAAGCCTCCATGCTCGAGCATAGCACGGGAATCCATGGCTCTATGGCCAGCCTGCAGGCGGCAGCGCTGTCGTCTGAGGGCAAGCAGCGAACGTGCGATGCACACGAAAATACACAGCGGCCTCTTTGGCAAACCGAGCAACTGGTGGTAACGACCACCAAAGCGATCGCTCAGCGATTCGCTGAGCAAATATTGGGAACTGCTCGACGTCGAAAATCAGGTCCCCGGTGGACAGTGGACGTCGATATGATGCAACTGCCCCGCACGAATGTACAGACACTACCCACAAAATTTACCCCCTTCAACGATTTACAATCTACAGGTACATATGACAAGCCGACCAGTTATTTAGGTATTTGTAAAGACACCGCATATATCAGAAACATTAAAGCAAAGGTTACTATTTCTCAGGAGGGAAATTTTTGTGGGTACTGTCTGTATCCATCCGACTTGCAGTCTGTCTCCGTGAAGTTCACGGTGAACGGCGGTCGAGTCTGTTGCTGTTGCGCTGCGTAGATACTTTGCTTTGGCTCCTTCAATGCGTGGGGTCAGATGATCGTGTCCGAGCGTGTGGATGATCGCCGTGTTGCGGGAAAGAGAGAGAGATATCACCTCGCAATTGCGATGCTATCAAATGAACGAGCATCACCGAAGTCAAGCTGGTCTCGGGCTCTGGATCTAGAGGCGGTGATCTTGGCAACACAACCCCGTCTTGCTAGACCATGACGTTGGCATTGACATTGGCTCGCATCGTCAGCGTTGCTTGGTCACCATGACCGGCGGACGACCTTCTTTCGGTCGATAACGTTGGACTGTCCAGCTGACACAAATTTTGGAACCGGCGTTGTGATTGGAGAATCCAGTGGTGCCATCTTTCCGTTCCGAAGGTCTCCTTTTTGTATCCCCCGTCCACTTGAACCTTTCGTCGCGCCTCTGCACATACAAACCTTCAGTCGGTGTGCCACTGCGGCCTTCGCGCCGGTCTCTCCCACTTCGCAATTGGCGGCCTGAGCGCAAGCGACTACGAAAGGCGAGAGAAAGAGACCGAGACCTCGCCTAAACTCTCTTCTGATCGTCGCGGCACGAGCGTCGCAGAAGCCAAAAGGCCACACAAGCGCCTTACAGACACACAGACAGACACAGACAGACACACAAAGCCCCAGACAGACAAACGCCATGGGCCTCCGGACACTCTGCACCTTGATCGTGCTGCTGTCTCTAGCGGCCGCAGCTTCGGCCCACGACATGGCGACCAACAGCAGCGACAGCAGCGGCAGCGAGAGCGTGGCGCAGCTGCTGGCGGACGTGCAGGCGGCCGTGGCCGACGACCCGGCGCTGGCCAACATGTTCGACGTGGCCAGCGCCAGCCAGATGAGCGAGGACGAGCTCGAGAGCCTGCTGCAGGAGCTGCTGAGCGTGAGCCTCAGCGGCAGCGCGTCGGCCTCCGAGTCGGCGTCCACCTCGTCGGCCGCGGCCGAGTCCACCACGAGCGCGTCCGCCGCGGGCTCGACGGTGTCGGGCGCATCGCCCAGGACGGCGCTGTCCGTAGCTGCGGCCGTGTTGGCTGTGCTGGGCGCACTCGGCGCCACGTTGTAGGCTAGCGACACAGACTGGCGGACAGGACGAGACGGACCAGCCCAACCAGTCTGGTATTTTTATTCATCGACATTTTTCCAGACCCACACACAAGAGACACAGAGACCTACCGGTAGTTACCTTGAGAGGATAATACAAAGAACGCCCCGGACGGAGCTTAATTCTTTGTGTTTTTTATTGTGATGTTTGCACAGGGTCTTGCGGGAGCGATGACTAATGTTGCAACTGTAGCACGTGAAACCGAAGGAGTCTTAGCGCGTTCACCCGCAAATAACAAGTGTGCACGGAAGTTGTGGACTGGTGAAGCATGGTGTTGGACAAGTGGTGGACGAGGGACAAAGTGCAGCCGGAGACTCCATACTACCAGCGAACTTCTGAGGAGCCTTCCTTGCGCACACACTATGTACGTCTAGCCAACAACGTGCGCCCTACCACGAGTCTTTCGCGGGCTTCGCTCTTGTCTACGGCGGTTTTGATCCCCATTCCGACGGTGCGCCGAGAGCCAAGAATTCTGGTGGCTTTGCTGGGCAGTATCTGCCTCGCGTGGACTTTGTTGTTGCTGGGGCTAACTGCGGCACCAAACCAAACCATCAACTTCATCATGCGGACGGAAAAATTCGATGGTGGCTCATTCTGGAGACTAGTCCACCCGTCACCGACAGTGTTAGCACTTGGTATTGCTGGATTGTGGGGAGTTGCAGCCGGTTTTTTTACCCTATTGGTAAGAATCGGGAAGGGGAAAATGTCAACTGCGGTACGGAAAAACTCGGGGTTTGGTGCACTTACAGAAAGGCTTGTGCCACTTAAATATTCGAGTGGAGTGAATATAGAACACTTCTTGCCGTCCTCAACGCTACAGTTGATAGAAAAGGTGCGAAGCAACGACCTCATAAGGCATTTCGGGGTACGTTTTCGTTTAGATATTTTTTACTGATGATTTAGCTGACTTTGCTAAGCATTTCGTGCTTTTGAAGCGAATCTGTATGAAGTTAGGTGATGTGGTCATGGACTCGGTGTTACTCTATCAAATTCTCGAAGCTGGTTCCCCAATTCTTCTTGTGGGCATATTCAGTACAATCACTGTTGCAAACACAGTTGCAAGTGCTGTCTTCCTGGGTTTTCATTCAGAGAAATATTCCCCACTCCTGGAAACGCTCGTCTACATTATGTAAGTGTCCTCTATATTTTTGCATTAGTGCTGGGTAATGCGGTCAATTTATGTTTCGTTGCTATTACCAGGTTTGATTTTCTTGTAGCTATTGGCTATCCCATGATGGCGCTTACGTACTGCATCGTCACCTTCAATTTCAACCGCGAGCTGCTGGATATTAATTTGGATATCTACCCGACAGGATGGTTTGAGACGCTCGCCAGTGTAATTGCAGATCCTGTCCAGACTGCTGTCATTCACAAACTCCTCAAGTCTCTGCGTATCGTCTCAGCTCTCGACTTTTCGCCCGAGTGGGAATCAATCTATTTCTCTGCGTTCGTCTCCACCACGTTGTAGGACTTTTGGATGCCCCCACGCCCCGAAACAATCAGCTGCTCAAGACAGAAAGCAAGTACCGCTACGCTACAGGAGGCTGCTTTATGCTCCTTGCGGTGACGCATATTGTCTTTATCACGCAGAGTATTCACGTATCGACAGTTGCATGCGAGCCACACACTGAGTGGGTGGTACACGCATGGAGATGGCTGTGGTCTTCTCCCCAGCGAGACTCTCTTACAGAGTGCCCATGCTTAACGCTTATTGATGTAGACACTGCACCGAAGTCACATACCGAGTGGCTGCAGCCAATGAACATCACCGATAAGGTGGCGCAGCTGGCGAGCACAGGAGATCTTCAGGCCATCCAAATCGCCAACCGATTTTTACCTGAATTGCCAATTGAGCTACGAAGGTGCTCGCAACTGATGCACTTGTAAGATGCAATTGTTTTGTTCACTATTGCAGTGACGACAGAACTAACAACTTGGTGATGCATATTCAGGTCGTTGGTTTACACCCACACGGAGACACTGCCTGACTGGTTCAAGGAGTTCACCAATCTAGAATTTCTGTACGTGCTATTGATTTGCTCAAAGTCTGGATCCTTGTCGACTGAGCGTTGTGCTTTCCTCCTTAGGCATATTGAAGGACAAACCCTCAGCTCGCTGACTTCATTACCAAACGATGTTTTCGACGACATGTCTTCTCTGACATACATCCACTTCGGCGGACACCTTCGCCTCCGTCGTTTTCCGTCGCTCAATGGACTTAAATCGTTGAAGACTCTCACCCTCGCAATCCTTCTCTCTTTGACCGAGCTGCCCGACTTCGACCACCTCAAGAATCTGGAGAGAATTCAGTTGTCAAGTATGACCACTCTCGACCACTTGCCGGATCTTACTCCTGTTTCAGATGAGCAAAAATCTTTTGTGGTATCTGACCGAGGGGCTTGGTGCTGCAATGGATTCCTCGGTGCATGCAACTTGGAGGATCCGCTATGTGGTGTGCATCCAGTTTTCGAAACGCCAGCAGCAAGTTGCCTGACTGAAAATATAGCCACTGCTGGGATAATAGCTATCGTCAACAAGTTTTCTGCGAGCATTTGTGGCGATGTGTTACAAGCAGGCACAGTCCAACGTGACCCAACCGAAGCAAGCATGCTCCAGTGCAATGGCACTCTTTATCGCGAGTGCCACGAACCAGGCTACGTGGAGGCCATGTGCTACAGCGCTCGACTTATGGGGATAGCCTGCCATCCAAATGTGTACCCGATAGCAATGCGACGTCGCCAGATCAAAAAGGCGTCGGAATCCCGTGTGATCCGACGTTCGAGGAGTGGCTGGGATGCTCGTGAGAGCGATGGAATTACCGGTATCGACTTCCTTGGTTTATAGACGAGTAAATGGGCGAGACCCCACTAAAGACGGGTAGTGCCTGCAGAATTTTTGGGCTTCCTCGCTTTACCGTCTTATCTTCTCATGAAATTTACATTCCGACTATTTAACGCAAATAGTGTTAGTGGCGAAATAGTGTTATTAACATTAATTCCTGTAAGCGGCAGAGATGAATCACATTAACACTAATTGTGGTGGCTTCGAAAAGACCTCGAATGAGAAACCGCACTCGCGAAAATAACCACCACCACCAGTTCCACCACTGCTTTGATCATGCTGCCTATGCGTCCAATTGTTGCCGCCATGGCTAGAGCTCAACGACGTGCTGGCGAAGCACAAGCCCACCAAGATCAAGACGACCAAGAACCCTCCGACCAGTCAGCCTCTCAACAACCCCGTCCAGCCCCAGAAAGTGAACTGTCAACTGCTTCTGGCAAGCGCAAGCGCAGCGTCCAGCACGTCGCATCCAAACAAGAGAAGGCCAAGGTCATCAAATGGATGCTGGAGCAAGAAGATACAGTACACCTCTGCACACGAGCGATCGCTCAGTTTCCAACGTGCTTCCGCGTGGCATCATCAAGTGCTCATTATATGAAAGCGTCCCGATGGTTAAAGGACGGCAGCACATTTCTTGAAAAGGTTTCAGATACATCAGACAGAAACTCGATCCAGGCAGTCCAGCCTGGGGTTAGACGGAAGATACTCACTAAGGCGCTTCCAGGCAGAGGTCGGAAGCGAGAACAGTGAACAGAATGGCTACATGTAGAGCCCCTCGAGGAGTTCCATCGGCTACGAAAGCTGGTCTTAAATTGTCACCTTCGCTATTGGTGAGCGTCGCAAGAAAGACACTTGAAGTTGCTGAGCACCCGCGTTATACGCTTTCCTATTCGACACCGACTAATGCAAAACCACTCAGCGAGCGCATCACTACTCGCTGGGTGCAATCATTCCAAGACCGATTTGGAATCGTGCAGCGTGCTCAGTCGGGCAAAAATCATTGAGCCCTGAGAAATAATAATGATTGAGAAGGAAGTGGCGTTCCATTTAGGTGTTCTCAAGAGAGGTTTTGATAGTGGAAAGTTCACTGAGGCACGAATGGAAAACATGGACGAGACACATTTTGTTATCGACATGGATAACAAGCGGACTCTCGATTTTCGCGGACAGCAAAACGTTCGCTATGCTGATGTTGTATCTGGAACTACCGGAATGACGATGGTTGTGCACCTGACCGGTGGAGAAGCTTCTTATCTTGGAGTTCCAATGATGATTTTTATCAATACCGACTGCAATTACCCCATTCGAGGTTTGAAGGACAACGTCCCGGGGTTGCATATCGCACAGCCAAAAAGGCTTCATGACGTTAACTGTATTTGCGCAATGGCTCAACGAACGTCGTATTAACAGAAGAAAATATGGCAACGACAAGACATACTTATGGCTTGACAATTTCAGTGCTCACGCTCAAACGGAAGAAGTCAAACGCGCATTATTGAAGCTCAATGTAGAGCTGTGCTTTTTCCCTGCTAATGCTACTCATCTCGTCCAACCAGCGGATTCGTTTGTGATATCTAAGATCAAGGACGCCTGGATGAAGCGATGGGACCTCAAAAATGGAAATGGTCATAAATGGAGAGTGGCAAAATGAAGCGCGGCGTGATGGCTCGTGGTCTGGAGCTCTGCGCAACCCTGGCAACAAATATTTCTTAGGGCTGGCTGCTGAATCTGTACGAGATGTAAATCAGCAGAGGACCAAGAAGAAAAGTATCACTTATGCGCGTAAAGCGATGATTCGCTGTGGATTGACTTTGGGTAGTGACGGCAAATGGTCAATTGAGCGATTAAGTTATGAGCTGCAAAGGATAGTTCTTGACCATGCTGAGCACTTCATGGGAAAACCCGTTCACGAAGACGACGATACACAGGTTGAAGACGGGGTTAGTGGAGAAACTACCCCTGATTTAGAAGCTGAGCACACTTGCTAACACTAATTTGTGTGTGCGCGAAATAGTGTTAGTTCGAAATTAGTCTTACTAGCACTAAATGATGTGGATCCCTGTAGACGGTGTGTTGAGAATTACTGTTAGTAACACTAAATACTGTGATCGGTGTAGTTGCTTGGCTTTGCTGCTCGCTGGGACAGGTGTTTTGTCCCTTGGGTGTTGTCTTTAATGACAACTTAAGGTACTGTGTGATATTTGTTTCGTTTTTCTAACATGCTTGCCGTGCTACTGGACCTGGAAGCTGAAAGACCAGCTGGCCGTATGCTCAATCATGACCGGCATGCTCGTTGTGCTGTCGGACCTGCCTGCTGAAGGGCCTGCTCGCCGTGCCAAGGGACCTGCTCAATCATGATCGGCATCCTCGTTGTGCTGTCGGATCATGTTCTTGAAAAGTATTATAATATAATGGTTACGGTATAGGGCTATCGGGCAATTCTGCTTATTGATTTTGTCAAGGAATGGCCTCTTTGAGTTGCTCGCGTTGAAACCGATACCTTCTCGTCCTCGACACCTTTATCTTATCTTATCGTATAGGTGCAACATTATGTTGTGCTGTCGGCGTGTACTGCTTAGATGGTTGGCTGCAAGTCTATCTTAGTGTACCGTGCCCGCCGGCAGGGCCCTCAATGATCAACGCGCCCAGCTCGCCCTGTCTGGTCGTTGGTTCAGCGATGACTTCCACGACCGCCACCACCACATCCCCACTGAACCACAGCCTCGTGTCTCGGCCGGGTCAGCGCCGATCGAGGAAGATGTCACAAATCCCGATTAGCGTTGATGATCGACGCCGACGCACCTGCAACGCTGACGCCTCCTTCACTGTCGAGCAGTCGACGCCAGCGTCCACACCCAGCAGTTACAGCAGCATGGCTAGCCGTGGTGGGAAGTGGCGTACCAGAGTCCACCCGGGGCTATCTTAGGGCCCACGTGGTGCCCGTCTCAGTCGACGACCAGGCCGACTGTTGTAAACCCGGGGACGGCCGGTTCTCCCTTGGTCATCTTGCCCGATGCCCACGCCAGCATATTCTGCATGAACTCATTGTGTGGCTCCACGGGGGATTCGAAGCGCACGTTGCTCGTCGTGTACTCATGTTCACAGTAGATTTTGGTCTCCTGCGGCAACTCAGCCACCTGGTTCAGAGCGTGGAGCATCTCTGCCGTAGTGCCGCTAGAGAAACTGCCACACCCCGCGATGAGAGGTTGCTGCCCGTGAACAGCGCGTCCTGGCACTGGTACAGCATGTGGCCCTGGTGTGGCACGGGGTGAAAAACAACTTCAGTACTAGATCTCCTTGGGTGCTCGTGCCCACGTCAGTCACCACTCAAGTCTCCGTTTCGATGACATCTCCTGGACCGCTGAACACTTGAAATTCACGGCCGTCGCGCTGCTGAATGAGCTTTCCAACAACCTGCCTTCGGTGGGGTAATCATAGTCTCATTAATTAACAGGGAATGGAGCGGCGGGTTAAGCCCTTTTTCTAAATTGAAGAATGACTACGTCTGAGCTACCTTCGGCGCCAGGGAAAGAGGATTTTCGCCTTTTCCTGCGTCGCTGTAATCTTCGAGCACTCGGTCCTTACGAAACTTCCACTCGGCGAATTCGCAGTTGTTTCTGGCGTATAGCCATCGTGAGTGCATGGTGGTGATCATTGTGATGGCCACGCCCAGCTCAGCAGCACGAGGATCGACCTAGAAGGTTTTGGCGTCGACGGGGTCCACTGCAGTCGCTCCACCGACACAGCCACGAAAACACAATACGTAACTAGCCAATTATCTCGCCTGGCTGATTAGGCGGGTCGTAAGCTCCGCTGCCGCGTGTTACAACTCGTCCTCGTACCAACTTGTACTCGTGCTGGCCGACAGGATCCACGTGGACCCTGCGCCGGAGTATTTGCCGTCGCTCGCACTCCTACTTTATTACTCAACTTGAATAGAAGCGGCTGCCGTCGACTACCTATTCTCTCGTTCGTTCTCATTTCTCGTTTGTTCGCTCCTACCGCTCCTGCTCGGCTCACCAGTCGGTAGACTGCCCTCTGTTACCGCTCTGTCGCACTGTTGCAGCGACTCGATCCTCAATGCTCTAAGCCTTCGCCTCGTTCGCACTTCGCACCGACTCACGAACAACCCCCAGCCGTTCACCACCCAGTCGCAGCTTCGGGTACGTCTACCTCGCGCTCGCTCTCGTTATCGTTCACTTTGTTGCTGACTCTACCTGCTCGCCACGCAGCAAATCCCAGATTGACTGCCCTCGTGGCTGCAAGCCTGCTTTAGCCTGCTCCCAACAGCGCAGATTCTCGAATGACTGCGGTCTCACTTCGCAGCAGTCCACTCCTCCATGATCTTCGCCCGCAGCTTCAAGGCGACCCTCCATTGATGATCAACTTGATCGTCTATCCGCCGCACGATTCCGGATCTCGTACCCCACCGTCGTACTCAGCTGCCTCATGTGCACCACTCTGCTGCTCGACATTCGCCGTCGCGTCCTGCGTGTCATCGTTCATCGACTGCACGTTCAACGTGCAGCCATCGCCACACTGCCACGCCACCGACCTATTACAAATACATGCAGTCACTGCGGTATATGTTTTGGGGTTCGTATTTCGGTCGGGTCTGGAAATAGTTCGGGAGAGCACGGTGTGTTGGGGGCAAGATTGAAGTGTTAGGTGCTGTGTAGCTGCTTTCGAGAGGTTGTGGTGACGTGTTTGTTCTAGTGCCGAGTGTGGCGACGTCAATGCAGCTCTGCAATATTGTGGTTATCTGTGATGCCACGAGTTGTGAAGCTGCAGCGATCGTATCCTATGCGGACACAGAGCTATCCTGCCCGGTTTGATAGCCAGTACACATTCAAACTTGCAAATGCATGCCGAAATCTCTTTACTCACAAATTCACCACCTTCCTGTGAGCCAATAATTTTAAGAATCCTGTCTCGGACTAGCTACCTGCATCATAAATGCTGGAAACGAGTTCGTCATCTGTCCAAAAAGTCAGGATCCTCGCGCCCGTTTTGTGCTGTACGTTGTGTAGGGAAACGGCTTAATAGTGCTTTCGTGATATTAATTTGATGAAGAGAGCAATCAGTGATAACCGCAAAAAATAAAAATACAAATAAAAATGAATGATAACGTTGTTGTTTGACTGTAGTGCGGGTGGCTGGGGCTGTGGAAGCGCCTGATCTCCTTGGTCACATGGGTCGAAAAGAGCTTCGTCCCCGAGTCTGGCGACAGCATGTTGCGCATCTGAATGTATTGCGGTGGGAAGCGCTGCTTTTCAACTTGTGCTTACTTGGTAACATAGAAAGAGATCTGTTGTTTCCTACTCGCTCCTACATATGCACATGAATCATTTCGACTCCTTCACCAATAGCGTTCATGGCCTTGATCTCTGTCTGTCGCCGAGTTATTTTGCATCATCGCAGCACAGGATTGCTCTTCTCACATTGCCGATCTGCCCGAGCTCACGTCCGTTGGGCCCGAATTCAAGTTCGTTGCTCTGTCATGTCGGACAAATACGATTATCCCAACATACTGGGGCGGCAGTACTGCAAATAGGGCGAAGCTCAAAATGCGACCGCATTGAAAAACAGCCCCATTCCAGCAATTCTTTGATGGACATCTAGTGTTAGTTAAAAGCCCTTCTCGACTGCATCGGACAGCATAGAATATGTGGCCGAGCTAGCAGAGAAGCACCGAGATCGAGTTCACGCATGGTCCAATAGTAAAGGGAGTAGGCATAACATGTCTAGCCTCGAAGTGACCAAGCAATATAAGCAAATTTAATGGAAGCACCAGGTTCCCTCGTTATATGTTCCGGGTTATCGAGGCCCACCACCCACGTGCTGCCCAGTAACTGACAGTTACTCCTTAGCTTAACATGGTTTTAGGCTTTCGCTGGTATTGCTGATGCGGCATTACTGATTGCAGCCCTAAGCTGAATTCAGATGTCGGCTCTGTGCTTCACTGACAAGTGGCGAAATTGGGATTACGCGCGACGACCTTATTTGGTGGAGGCAAATTTCGCATGACCCGTCTATCGGTGTGCCCCGCGAATACTTCGGCGCACTTCCCGAACCCGATATCACAGTCGTCACAGACGCGCCCGACGAAGGACTCTTTGAAACAGGGCGAGAGCTACGCTCTGTTTCTTAGCATACAGTATATGCACGTAATGAGGAAGCATAGACTTAGAGTTTCTATGTAGGATAGAAATGCGCTGGCTCGCGTATTTCTAAAGCAAACACTTAAGACTTTAGATCAAAATAGCAAACTGAATTAAATGGCAGCCCGCCGCGTGGCGGGCTGGCCTTATCTTTACGCTAAACCATCTTAAGATGATATCTATTTGCAAAGATGGAGCACGGTTGGCTCTCACGTGTTTGCATGACATGCATGCACATGATTGGTTTAAATGTAGCACTTTCAACCAAAAGCTGTGCTCCTGTGCGCCCGTCAATGATAGTCGCATTGAATGCTCGTAACGTTGGTCGCTAGTGTGTGTGTCCCACACACACTAGCGGGTTTGTGTGTATTAGTGTACCCCGGGTACACTATCCTGTGTAGCCCTGCTACAGCAGGGCAGCTGGAACAAGAAGCAACGAGAGAGCCGATAGCGGCTGGCAGCGGCAAACAGTGGTGGTTCCAATACCTGTAGACTGTGTGATGCATAGAGGTGATGCGGCAGCAGCGAGAACTAGAGCAGCTGGACAAACGGCGCAGAACGCTGCCCAATTGGAGGACAGTGGATTCGATGGGTTGAGGACGACAGCGACAGCCATTGTTGGTGCTGTCGGTACCTGACGAGAACGCGACGACAAGTCGGTCACGCGGCTGGAGGCTCGGGCAGCAAGGACATCAACGGTAGAGACGAAATACAGCAGCGCCAGTACCACATCTCCACCGACGAGCAGTGAAACAGGCAGTAGGCCGTTGACCAAAGCGGCGAGAAGACGTGCAGAGGGACTCCGAAGAAGCACTAACAGCGTCAGTCAAGCGGTGACGGATGCAGAACAGGCTATGACGACAGCGATCTTGGCGCTCGAGTCAGCGTCGGTGGCAAGCGGTGCAAGTGGCGACAGCAACGTCAACCGTGGTGTTGGCACTGGCAGTGTCACCGGTACCCGCGAGACAGGTGACGCAACGAAAGAAGCAGTGCACCGTTATGTGAGCGCCTTCAGTTGAGCAGCATGGGGCGACAAAGCGACGCAAGGTGCTCTGCAACAACTACACCGTGAGGCAAGAAAAGCGAACGGTAAAGGTGACTCGCGAACTGCAGTGCACGATGAAGTGCGGAACGTGCGGCAGATCACGGCGAAGGCACCGAAGGATGTGGAGACGAAGGCGATTGGAGACCCAGGGTACAGGAAGCGACGATGGACGCCGACAGAGGCGACGGTGCCGGAAACAGAGGATGCCAAGGGCACACATTCGACGCAGCTGGCGGAGTCGGAGAGCAAGCGAGTAGTCAGCGGGCAAACCAGTGCACGTGGTGGCAAGGCGAAGCAGACTGGCGAAGTACCGCAGCAAGCATCGTTGACGCGACAGAGGGTTGAACGAGCGGAAATGCAGGCAGGAGTACGAAGCAGCAGAATAAGCAGTCGCAGCAGGCAACACGGCCACAGCAGCGAACAGTGCGGACACAACAACGGGTGGTGTCACCAGGGCAGCAAGTTCAGCGGACGCAGCAGACAGCAACGACAGCGATGCGGCAGGAACAACGAGTGGCGGAGTCGCGGCAGGACGGTGTTGTACGCGATGATGGTGGTCCGACGCTTCAGCTCGCTGATGGGTGATTAGTGCTGCCCAAGCGAAAAGCCGACTAGTGCAGCAGATGGTGGAAGCGGGCCATTATCGAGGCCGAATGATCATGACGGAGCACGAGTTGGTGTTGATTGAAGTACCACGCCTAAGGCGAGTGGTGTTGTCTACGGCACTTTGGTCGATCGCGTTTAAGGAGTGCCATGATTCGGTGTGGGCGGGCAATTTGCGGGCTCCGCATATGTACGCGCGGTTGGCGCAGGTGTATTGATGGTCGAGTTTACAGCGTGAGGTAAAACGGTGGGTTCTTGGGTGCCAGGAGTGCGGTAGCAGGAAGGCTAGGCCGCGTGAGGTGGTGCCGCATCTGCGAAGCATTCGATGTGGTGACGTTGGTGATGGTTGGGCGCTCGATGTGGCAGGGCCATTACCGACGACAGATGTAGGACAGCGCTATTTAGGTGTGGGGAAGCGCATGTCAGGAAGTTCGATGAAGCCAGAATCGTGAAAGGTGATTGGTTGATGTGGCACGTGGAGAATTCCATGGGAATTCCAGAGAATCCTAGGAGAGTCCCAGAGAATTGCCGACCGACCGTCCGCCGACCGACCGCGAAGGAGATTGGTGGATATGACCAGCAGAAGATTCCAGGAGAATTCCGAAGAATTACCGACCGACCGCGATAGATCGCGATCAGTAAAACCGGTGATCACGATCAGTGGTGCCATCATTCCGACACGCGATCGCGATAACCAACATTTGTCGATCACGAATCGCATATATTATGGGATCGTTTCCCGCTGATCGACATGTAGTGATCATTTCGATACGATCACCGCTGATCTTATGGGTACACAACGGTTGATGTTTACGGTCCCGGGTGGCGTAATCAAGGGATGAGACATCTGATTTGTACCCACTGAGAAGTGAGATCTTGGGTGCTATCTTTCGAGGACGCTGCTGAATGGTCGCAAATCAAGGGGCATACAAGTGCAGTGTAAAGGAGACTAGGGAGGAGGAGAGGTTGGTATGATTAACACAAACAGAGTTCAATTTGCCCTCTTCGGCACAACGACCAAGGACATCTGGGGCGGGAACGTATACCGAATAACCTTAGTTATAGCGGTCACAACTTATAACGGTCGGAGGGATTTGGCCAATGGGAGGCGTTCAATACTGTTGCCGTCCCACCACTATTTATAGCGGTCGGTAGTTATATTCCAAATATATTCCAACAATAAATTACCGGGCTGCCTTCACCACGAATTGCCGCTTTATTTGGCATTCTTCTAGCATACTAAAGCACAGATGGCGAAGGGCAGGCTATGCCTCACCGGCGACGGTAGAAATACTCCTAAACATACACGCACGTCCGTGACAAACCAGCAAAACTCATCATTGTGCGACACCTCAACGAGTGCAACGACATCGACGCGACATTGCAGCAGTCCTAAGGAGACTTGGGGGCGTCACTCAGTGTTCGAAACGCAAGTTGATTCGTACACGGCAGGGGCAGCATAGCCCTGGCGACCTCGACGGCTCAACCCCAGCAACTGCAGCACGCTGTAGCTTCCGCTACAACACCGCGGTTGAGCTGGTCTCAGCTGTGAGGGTATTTGTGGACCACACTGAGTAGTTTATCGGATAAATTCGCTTGTGATCTCACTGGTCTATGCATACACATCCCAAAGCAATCCAGTTGTCACCGACCGCTATAACTAAGGTTATTCGGTATTGGCCCACCCAGATTCGCGTGCAGAACCGCGGCTAAGGACCACTGGATTTATTTGGCCAAGGTCCGACTCTCACCCCCAAGACCCCGCCACAGGAGGCGGTTACAAGAACAAAAGGACAAGGACAAGGACGCTCGAGGGTGAGCTCCAGGGCCCAGTGCATTCTGGCCCGCCAAGCCCCGATCTCGAAGTATCGATCGAGGCTGGCAACCCCCTGGCGACAGAGCGAAGGATATCCGCACTGTCACCAACAGTCCCGTGTGTGAGGTACACGGTCGTGTCTCCACGCAGCACTTCATCTCGAGATCACCACAGGAGCAAATCAGCCCGCCCACGGGTACACAAGGTGAGCATCTCAACAACCCCACGGTTATCGGAGTACCCCCTCCGTTAGTCGGTGTCTGGGCGCGTTAATGTAAGGGCGATTTTGCGGTCGCACTTCACCACATAATAGCAGCGGTGGAGTATATAACACGATATGCAGTAGCTAAGACAGTGAAGCGACACACGGCTGAGAAGGTCGCAACTTTTCTGATGAAGGAGATTATTCTAAAGTTCGGGCCGTTCAGGGAGCTACTCACGGATGGAGCTCCTGAATTGACTGGAAAGCTATCGAGCAGATAGTGGTCATGTTGCGGGCGGAGCAGATCTATCCTGTTCCGTATAGACCACAGATGATTGGATTATTATAGAGATTTCACCGCGCTTGGAAGGACTGTGTGTCCACGTACATGCACATGGAGGAACAGAAAGACTGGGATGTGTGGGTAGAGTTCGCGGTCTACGCCTACAACTCGGGTCGTCACTCCACGGCGTTGCTCTCCGAACGAGTTGATGATGGGACGACGTTTGCGAAATCCTAATGAACTACTACGCAGGGCGAGTGTGGCAGAAGCGGGTGAGCTAACGGAGCATCACAAGCTACTCCTGGCAGCGTTGAGAAGCAGTAATGAATGCGGTGAGCAGGCGAGAGTGCTTAAGGTGCCATCGTTTCTTATGAATCGGATGCGCGCTCGAGTTAATGCGAATATGTAGACTTTGGTTCCTTGGCCCAGGTAATCTGACCTTCTAAGTAAAGGAACCAGCCCACGACCGCAGCCCACGGTCGTAATGGCTGGTGAAGTCGAGCGACGAATGCATTCGCCGTAAAATTGTTGTCGTGACTGGGGATTTCTTAGATGGATTGGCATCTGTTGTCGCATGCTAGTGATGGCGAGTCGACCGCCTGAGAGGAGACCGATTTGGGGTAACCTAGGGCGCGTTGATGATGCCACGATAAGTGACTGATCTTGGCGAGAACGTTTGAGGCGGCATTGCCCACGCCGTCGCTGTTCCCGTTGAATTTCCAGCAATAGAGAGCGAAAAGGGTGAGTTGATGGGAATGTCTTGTCGGATCCGCTGCAAGCCACAACGAGTATTCCATTAATTTACACCACTGCTCCCATTGCTTCCAATGCTGAAAGATACCTGACTTGTGAACTGTGGGCCAGTGACTGGGACTGAAGCTGCGATAAAGTTGTCTCGAGCCGTCTGGAACTGCCAACTGAGACCATGAAGCACAAATGTTAGCCCATCGTTCAGTAAATGGAGATTCCCATGCCCAGGAGGCTGCATCAGCGGCGGTGTTTGCCGCTCCTGGTAAGTGTTTGGCCAAAACACGAATGTTGAAAATGGCTTCACCTAATCCGATGGCTCGAGTTAATTCTTTCCCAAACCTGTTTGGAGATTTCAACGAGTTGGTCCATGCTGCTGCCAACGCATTGTCACTCCAGCATGTGATAAAATATCGTTCGACCACCAATTAGTCTATGCCATGCGGGACCCCGCATCCATATCATAAGACCAACGCAAACATGCTCTCGAGCATTAATAGAAAATTCGTCGTCGCTTTTAACAGAGTGATATCGACCCACGATAATTCCTCCGCATCAAACTAAATTGGAATAAATATGGATTCAATATAGCCCGACTCATGTTCGATGCGTCCATGTAAATATCCCAGTTCGCGACTGGAGTTCGGCTGCCGAATACGGACAACGGAAGGTCTAGAAGGTGGCCATACTCAAGAATGTAACGAAACCATTGTAGGTCTAACTTGACACCGTGAGATAACCGACCGCTGCCAAATCGTGGAGCTACCAGGCACATCCGCTGCAGTCGTTGGGAAAATAGCCGTGGCAGTCCGGAAACATACGCGCCATAAGCTGCCTAGCAACGTAGTCAAATATGTTCTGATTGCACGGCCTTGGTCCATGATGATCTTAACTCGAATGAGAGCCTTAACATATTTTCCTTCTGGCATCGAGACTGTACGAATGGAAGTATCCCAAATAAGACCTAACACTGATACTTGCGTCTCCCACTTAGAAAACGTTTGTCGTTAATTCCGCAAGGACCCAAAATTGCCACCA
Source organism: Phytophthora constricta (assembly GCA_011947335.1). NCBI lineage: Eukaryota > Oomycota > Peronosporomycetes > Peronosporales > Peronosporaceae > Phytophthora > Phytophthora constricta. Next base: position 82,899 of record JAAVTI010000603.1, on the reverse strand, counting down.
TAGCATGACGCAACGTAGCTTCAGCTAGTTCTAAGCGGTCGTCGATGTCAACCCGATAAGTACATGATTGGTAACCCACTCAAACCCGAAAAAGGGTTCGGCGTGGGTGCTATCAGACACATATGACGGTGAATTATTTTCCACGATCCACGTAACAGTCCGACCAAAAGCGCTACAGAAGGGAGGAGAGCCCGACCAACCAAATGGTGCCGACAAAACGATGATCAGGGCCTTTTCTTCAGGAATGCGTGCAACCATCCGTGAACGTTGTCGGCACCAGCCATGCATTGGCGAAATGCAGGTTTTACATGTCCTTTCAGCAATTTTATTACAACTGTCGGGTGACCGTGATGTAGATCTTCAATTCGATCCGCAACCACAGCAACGTACTTGTAATGTATAGTAATATCCGGGATATATCATTAGCCCGTCACTCTAATGAGCAACCGGCAGAGCACGCAGTAGAGGACAACAGCGGAGTGACCACAGACGATCAAAACGGTGGAACGCGGCGTAAAAATGAAGAGGACCAAGATGACGAAGAGCAGCGACCGACGGACGACCAAGAGACCAGCGAAGCGAGGACGACGGACAACACCGATAACAAGAACCAAGAATCAGGCACAAGCGGAACACCAGCAGCACGCCGAGGCTGACGGGCCGACCCGCCACGGGCCAGCGATCTTCTCGCCGAAGATTTCTGGTGCTGAAAGGCCGCAGCGAAGACAATGAGCGGTGGAGAACGCTCGCGGAGAGTCGCGGACAGGATGCATATGTAGGACGGGTAGCCGATGCAACCACTAGACGTTTTGCCGCGTGGAACACAAGCCACGCCGCGAGAGGGCAGCCCAACCACCCAACCTGGTGTGGTGACGACGTAAGCAGTAACACGACTAGCAGTTAGCCAGTAGCCGAGAGGAAGTCTAGTCAGGCGTCGTATCTTGAGGGCCCAGAGTGTGCCGGAGCAGGAGAAGACCGCGGTATCAGCAGCCCGCAGCAGAGCACGACCGAGTCAAAGAGAGGTATCGGCAGCCCCGCGGTAGATTAGCCCGCCCGACCGGTGCCTGCAACGTCTTCGTGGATCTCTGAAGACCCCTGGGAGCGTGTCGTGTGTCAAGGGGAGTAATCGCTGGTTGTCTGCCGTGCGTATTGTGTGTAGTAGGATAGTGGCAGACAGCAGTTGAGCCACCGGAACACCGTCTTGCGGCCGAAGAGAGGACCGGCGTGACGTGCAAACGAATAACGATAACTGACACACACTAATCAGCTGACGAGCAACTGGTAGACAGAGGAAATTACAGCAGAATTACTTGGTGGTCATACAGGGGCCTACCAACACGGTCGGTTCCCCAGAGGCAGCAGACGCAAACCTTCACGAGGCTTGGCCTAGTGGCACGAACCCGAGCCTCGGCGAAAGAAGAGTGGGGTGTGGAGGCAGAGAGAGTTGTGCGGAGGCAGAGAGAGAGAGTGGTGTGGAGGCAGAGAGAGGAGTGTGTGGAGGCAAAGCAGAGACAAACAAGGAGCTTAGGCAGGACCGCTAAAGTCGCCTCACTTTAAATTAATATTATCTGAATTGGGTAAAATACAAAATTATGAATAAAAGGAAGACGATGACGGCAAGGGCAGACGAGCTGACCGTCGGGCCAAGGCAACGACCCCACGGAAGGCTCCGACAACGCGGCTCCGCTTGGACGCCAGCGGTGACGGCAAAAACGACGGAGAAGTGGAGGTCAGCAGCAGTGTGATGATAGCACCTGCCGGAGGAGGAGACGACCCTGACAGCGACACCGATGACGACGACGAGGATGGTACAGGCAAGAACGGCAGCGGTGACGGAATCACGGCAGCGGTGACGGCAACCGTGGCGGCAGCGACGGCAACCACGGCAGCGGCGACGACAACAACGACCGCGCGGGGCACCAAGGCGGTGGCGGCAACGGCAATCGCGGCGGGAGTGGGCCACCACCAGCCGGTAATATCCCCCGCACAGGCCGACAGGATTAAGACCGGCAAGTCAGCACGGGCAACACGAAGTCGCCCCGAGGTAACAGCAGCCCGACGACGAACTGGACTCCATGGACTGGTGGGAGGTTTTGACTCCCGGACAACAGCGCGCGATGATGAGGCGGTTTATTATACAGCCGCCGGCGGTAACTGTGCCGCCCGCCACGCCAGCTGTCACACCAACGCCGCCGAACCCACCGCGACGCAACAAGTGCAAACAGCTACACTTGGACGACTTCAACTGCGCACAGGTTTTGTCAAAGCACGCATTTGTTGATTCACCGGGCGGAATGGATAAATCGTGGATGAGCCGAATTTCAACTGCCGGGTCTACGTCCCTTTTCACTACAGCACCGAGAGGACTGCAAACAACACTCGTCCACCGCTTGATAATGTCTTCGTCAACCACCGTGTACCTATTTGTATCTTGACCTCACGGATACTCCTTAACACTGATGGCAAATATTGCTGACACGATTGGTGGTTCCCTGGGTACTTTATGAGCTGGTGGATCAGCGAGCCACGTTGGTTCGATGCCTTTCATAATAACAGAAATGACGACGTCACGATGCTCACACCCGTTGAGTAACTTGCGACTGGCATCTGACTGCAGTGTCTTGTTAGTTCTAGACTCGCCGGAAGTCTCACCTCGTACCAGGCGTGTAGCCGAAGCCACATCGAGATCGAGCCGTCGAGTAATTTGAGATAAAGAATGTTGACCTACCGAATTGAGACCATCTGATGGGAGCCCACGGCGCGAAGTTTCCGGCTTGCTATGGCTTCCGAGCGAAGTAGGTCCTCCTCGAGTAATCGGCGAATCTCTTCAAATGTTGTTGCGGACAACTCCGGAAAAGGAACTATCCTTGTCGGGACTCGAAACGAGGGAATCGCGATGACTACCCACTGTTGAAACCAGTGGCGGACCAGCGAGCAATATACCACTGAATCTAATATATGCTCCTGGCACTGGAATTGACCTGCCACCGTTGACACCGATAGAGGGGCCAGCGTAAACTTCGCCGCCGCGGGAAGCAGCTGGCTCTTGTACTCTCGTAAGATTTTCGTCGAGAGTGTAGGACCAAAAGCCCGTGCTAACGGATTTGGTCGAAGTTGTTCATTAACGTTGATGCGTGATGTAAGGCGTAAATCCCACTACGATGACAAGCCCTTCCCACCGCTTAGAAACCTTCAGAGAGACACATACTTTTGCTTAAGCCACCAAATCGTTTCCGAATGACAGCTTTGACTCTAGCGCGAAGTGATTCTGGCTCGAAATGTGCTCGACCCGAAAAACACGGAACTTCTTTCGTAGACTTGCACCCGCGGACAAAAATAAATCGAAGGCAGAGCTTTTTGCCATCTTCACTTGGAATAAGATCGTCGATTATTTTCTTAATTGACGCTGTCTGGGGTACATGCTGCTCACGATCTGTTTACAACGTTCGCGAGGTCCTTTCTGTTCTTGCAGTTGTATTCGTTCCTCTTAAAAAGCTGGATTTGATGCGCGTTCACCGCCTGCAACATAGTCTGTAGATCCATGTTGGCATTTCGCGTCCCAATTTGATACGGGGGACGTATCAAATTGGGACGCGAAATGCCATGGATTAACGAATCATGTTCCACGGCAGTGCGATACGCTTCCAGAGTGCAATTAATCTAATAAACCAGGAACAATAAATCATTCGATTCCCAGTGGTATGGCCAGCCAAACGTTGGACCAGTGCCACGAGAGAATGCTGCTTGACTGGAGTGGAGAACTTTGAAGAATGATCATGCTACCTATCAGTTCGAACTCCCTAAGCTATTTGAAGACGCTTGCTTCTGGTCAGACCTGAATGTGGTTTTAAAACTCATGTGCCTGATTTCAGTGCTTCTTGAAAAGTTACTTTCCCAGAAACTCCAACGGAAAGTTTCCATTTGCTTGTTTGTCTGACACTCAGAATATATCAAACAATTCTAACGATATCGACTACACAATATACTTAATAAGATTGTTGTTTTATCCTAAATGCGCGGTACGAATGAGCCAAGTAGCAAATTGATACTCGCATTCTAGTGCAATCATAGGTTGCAATCAGTACTGGGATTGTAGAACGATTGTACGAAAGATATTAGCGTAGCGTTAATAATATATAATAATAATAATAATAATACGCTAGTGCAGTGAGCTTTACGATCGGCTGACGCGAAAGGTATTGCATTTAAAAATATATGACAGCTTGTAGCTATGATGATGCGATAAAGGGCAAATTTATATTTTAAATAAGTAGGATATTCGGTCCGATTAAGAAATTCCCATTAGCTGAAGTATGATATGGCAATACTACTCTGTCCCACTTTTATAAACCTAAACTTCCACAATCTTTCGTGATTGGATTTAAACACTTTTTAGATCTTTTGGTTGGTCATTAAGTTTGTTGAGACCACATGAGAACAAAACCACCACAAAAAAACTCAAAATCTAGACGACGATATCGAAGCTGCACCACATGCTAGAGTACTAATACACACGAATTTATTGTGTATCATCTGCAGAGTATGGTAGTATCTTTAAAATTTGATATCGCTGAAAATTGAAGACATTCAGCAAAAGAAAAATTAATGCTATCGAAAATTGAAATTTGTAAAGTGCCCCTGCTTTCGCTCATTATAATGGTTTTATTAGAACGGGAGGAAAAGTGAAAGTGATTTATTTGAGAGCTTGAGCAACTAGAGCGTAGGACAGCTAAGCACTCGTGTCACCAATGTGGTCCTACTGTAAGGCATCTCGTGAGGTTTCGATGGGCGCAAGCTCATGCTTCAATACTTCCCCGCGAGCGCTGGATCCAATCAACATTACGCCGACAGCGTCTCGTAGTTCTCGGAAACGAGACTCGGCGTAATGTTGTAGTGCCTAGGGCCTTAGTCATTCCATCGGCTAGCATTTGTGTTGTCGGGCAGTATGTTAAGCTTAGAGCTCCAGAAGTGACTGCATCTCGAATAAAAAAACTTGCAGTCCACTGTCTTCTGTGCCTCTGAATTCTTGCCGTTCATCAATCTTGTGATTGTCGATTTGTTATTGATCATCGCCGGAAGGAAGTGGTGTCTTCACATCGCAGCAATCGATTCAAAAGCATCTTGGTCCACTGGGCTTCCTCCACACCATCGTCAGCTGTAATATCCTCAGCAATAGGGAAGACTTGGATACAATGCGTTGGCGCTCGGTCTGCCAGGATACTGAGCAGCCGTTTACTTGAACGAGGCACCCCGATACGGACCGGCGATCTTTCTCATTATTCGCCCAGTCAGCGTCAGTGTATACTCGAACAGGTACCGATGCTTCGTTATGCTTGTAGACAAGCCCCAAGTTGATAGTGCCTTGGAGGTATCAAAATGTTTTTCACTGCTGTCCAATGAAACTTGGACGGTGAAGCAGAGTGAGCGGCGACTTGATTTACGGTGTACAAGATGTCCGGGCGAGTTACTCTGGCCAAATACAAAAGTGCGCCGACAGCTTGACGGTATGGCGCGTCTCCAGCATTTACGTCATCTTCGGCTTTCTTGTACATTATAAGTCCTTTATCCATGGGAGTTTTGCGAGGCCAGCAGTCCTCCATGCCAAATCGACGAAGCATTTCAGTCACAAATTCAGCTTGATCGAGTGTTGTGATCCCCCTTTCAATATCCATTTGTACCCGAATACCGAGGAACCAGCTGATATTGCCCAGATCTTTAATTCCGTACTTCGTCTGCAGAGCTTGCATGAGTTGCTGGAGAATTAGTTCGTCATTATAGCCGATGAGAATACGTCTACATATATCAATACGATAAGTTCGTTAGTTTGATGAGTGTAAAGACAAGCGCCCTCTCGGGTGGGTATCAAACCAAAAACACGCAAGAACGTGCCCAGTTCAGCATTCCACTCTCGGCCGGCCCGCTTTAAACCGTATAAGGCTCGTTTAAGCCGCCAAACTTTTGTCGGGCTACCTTCCTCGAAAGCGTGCGGCTGCCAAAGGTAAATACTTTCGGACAGCCCCGCCTTGACATATGCCGAGGTACATCGCCCTGGCGTATGCGCATGCCCTCTTGGGTCGCCAATGCAAGGAAAACGCGAATCAAGTTCAGTCTGGCCACCGGGGCATACGTCTCAAAGTAATCCTTGAGGAATTCTTGGGTAAAACTTGAGCACACATTATCGCCTTTAAGCGCTCGACTTCTCCGTATTCATTCAATTTTACACGAAAAACAATAGTTGAGCTGATGACATTAGCACCGGGTGGCAGATCGACGAGGTCAAAAGTGTCGTTGGCTTTGAGGACCGCAATCTCTTCTTGAATGGCTTTCTCCCAGAGATGCCTCTCGCGCGATGCTCGAGCCGCTTATAAATTTACGGGATCACGTATTACTTCTCGCAGAGCGCTGTTGGCAGCACTGAGAGCTGCGCTGGTGGATTGGTTCGCAATTCTAGATGAACGACGAAGAACTGTAGTGGTTTCGGCTTCAGGTTCTCGGTGTGTGCACTGCGCTTGTATTCGACAAGTCCTGTTGAGGCATTCGTCTTCTTCTTGCCGTGTACAGCTGCATCTGGTTCAGAATCAGTGACAGTAACGTCTAGCTCTTCATTGTAGTCATCATTTTCGTCCTCATCGTTATCTCCAACTACGCGGAACGGGTCATCTTGAGGGGATAAAGTGCAGGTAGTGTGCCTTCGTCATCACACACCTTTTTGAAATCACCAGCTATGAATTCTCCTCCGTTATCTGATCTGAAAATCTTGAATCCATGCCATTCGCCATATCGCCGGTTCACCATATTCGCATAGTTTTGAAAGCATTGTGGTGCTTCATCATTGGTCTTTAAGAAGTAAACAGACGTGTACCCTCTCCATTTTAACGCGTAATAGTAGCGATTACCGTGATAACTCCTCTGAAAAGGGCCGGCAAGATCTCCGTGGCATACTTCATCTTCAGCTGCTTGAGGTCTGGGTGCCTTTCGAGGGGCATCGGCTCGGGTTATCTTGGCTTGCGCGCATACTTCGCATGTTTGGAGGGTGTTGTTGATCCGACAATTTTGAGTCCTTTGACGGTGTCTGACTTTGCTAGTTCAACGATGGACCTGTAGGTGAGGTGACCAAGTCGCTGATGCCAGTCTTGGATGGAGTTACGGCGCAATGCGACTGAGGCCATGGCCGGTGGATTGTGCAGCACATATACACCTCGGTGTATTGACCCTTTCATGATTGGTTCTCCGTACACTAAGCATTTATTTTCCGTAAACTCCACTTCCATGCCTTCATCGATCAACTTCTTAACAGAGATCAAAGTTTGATTGAAACCTGGAGCGTATACGACATTTTCGAGTATAGTTCCATTCAAGGGATTGACGATCATCTTGCCCATTTGGTTTCCGCAAACTAGACCACCATCTGCGGTCTCGACTGCATGCGGTTTGCATTCGCGAAGGTCGGACAATTTTGAACGCGTTCCGGTGATGTGGTAAGTCGATCCTGAATCGATTATCGGGGCACAATCAATGCCAGGGTCAAATACAGAGACACCGGGTGTCGATGGCTCCCGCGATCTTCAATCGTATGCTTGCGGATCCTCTGCTTTCATTAATTCTTCGTCGTTGCTCTCTGGGGATTCAGGTTGGTCTGACGAGACCATAGCATGTGCCATCCCACTTCTTTGGCGTGCCATGGACATGTCGTGGAAACTTGTGGTATGACCCAGTTTACCACATTTATCACACTTAGCTTTGGAGAAGTCACGCTTCCTGTATGCGAATGACTTCTAGCCTTCATCCGAGCTTTTCCGTGATTCCCATCGACGCCTTTTCATGTTTTGTGCTTCTGGAAGAAGGCGAGTATGCACCTTGATTTCCTGCGATTGTACACAACCGAGATATGGCTCGGTCGAATTCGCGCGTCGGATGGCCTGAATCCTCTCTGATGACCATCCTTAAGTTGTCACTGTGCTTGCGCCAAGCGTTGGTGATGAATGCAATGAGAGCCGGTTGTTCGAGTCGATAGTTTCCATTCCGTCATGTGTGGTGGCGGCTGCCATGACCCGAAGTCTCATCGAGTACTCGCGGAATGTCTCTGATGGTTTCTTCCGTTCAGCGGCTACCATTTGGCCGACCATGGCTTTCGATAGCTGGCACCCGAATTCACGCTTGAGTTCAGTACCAATGCCGTGGAGGGAACGAGAGCGGAAGTTGTGGTTGTTGGCCATATACCAATTGCTGGCAGTTCCTGTTAGGTTCTTAAGAATCAAGACACGTTTCATGCTTTCAGGTAGTCGAACTCCAAATGTTTCCTCTTGTGTTTCCAGGAGAATTTCGAACTTGAGAACCATGAAGAAACTCCAGAATCAATGGCTCCGGGCTCAGCTGAGCCGTCGAAACCTTCAATCTTGAACGCCTTGGCAACGCTATCATATCGCTGCTCCATTTCCGCCTCTGACGAACGTGTGGATGCATGCAAAGTGCCATGATGATAGCCTGTGGCGAAAATGTCAGGCTGGGGTCACTTGCCGCTGGCGCATTGTCGCGAGTCTGGTCAGTCATGCCTGATGCATAGTTATCTCCGTCTTCTTGAGCGGAGGATCCCGCGACTCCTCTAGCTACCGTGTCTGCGTCGCGAGGAGGTTGGATGTTTGTGATCTTGAAACCTGAGTCGGTGGGTTGAGCATACGGCTGTTAACCTGTTAGAACGGGAGGAAAAGTGAAAGTGATTTATTTGAGAGATTGAGCAACTTGAGGTTAGGACAGCTAAGCACTCGAGTCTCGAGTGCTTAGCTGTCCTACCCTCGAGTCGAGTCATCTTTGTGGTCCTACTGTAAGGCATCTCGTGAGGTTCCGATGGGTGCAAGTTCGTGATCAATATGTTTTAGCCAGCCAATGAAATCACATTAAAGGCCATTATCTCAGCTGTATTTTGCGGTTTTCTTGCCCCCAGGAAAAAATCTGTAAAAAGTAACTACAGGGAAACCGAAGTGTCGATTCTTAAGTGGGCCAGAGTAGTATGATACAACCGTGTAGATCTTAGCAAGGTACGAGATAAAGCTGGGCTGTGGCCACAGGCGATAGAAAAAAGCAAGCATTCTTCAAGAAATCAGCAGCCTAAGAACGCTTCAGACTGAATTTTTGTGTTCAAGTCGCCCCATCCATTGTCGTATTTTGTTCTCTGCTAAACAGTAGTTTTGACAGCAAATTAGCTCGAGTTATAATATCACACAATATCTATTTGAACGTAGCTCGCAAAATGGCAGAGGGCAATATAATACTTTGGGCTGCATTGGATTCAGACGCATGAATGTTGCATATCTAAGGCACTGATTTCCAATCAAGGTTTTCACATCGATAGTGAAGGCGAGAGGTTCATAGTGAATACCAGATTTACTGTACAAGAATGGCAGATGCAATTCTTTCTATTGGCAAGAAAAGCAGCAGCGTACCATTCTGGACCCCATAGATATCAATCAAGAAGAAATATAGACTGCTTCTTCATCGAATTGCTCCTCGTTCTGCGCACATTACGGAGGTTAAAGTGTGTACTCTTAGCATGTACTTACTTAACGTTAGACGCAGTTTTTCCTGAACCGGTGGCATCACAGTGATATACACCGCAGCAACTAGGGTCGCATACATGCTGTCCATGAAGTCAGCCTACTTGGATGTTAGTCGGGCATTTCGATGTCTGGCCATGCCGAATGTAAAACGTAAGCTTGACTCCAAGGTTTAGTATTTTTCGATCTTCCATTCACTATCTGGTTCTCTTCGGCGACTAGACAACATATTTGCCCGACAGCATTAATAGTCCACCGCGCTGTATCCAGCACCGTGAGCTGATGTTGGTACATTACCATGCACAGAACCCGAGGTTTAGAGGATGCAAGGCGATGAGGTAGAGCTACCTCATCGTCGTCTGCAGCTGTGCAGACCCAGTTTATGTATTTCGTCATCATCCCGCCATGGTGTCAGACTACAATGTGTGTCATGCAGATCTGTCTGGACACGCATAAGAACTTTTGCGACGGCTGAGCTATTATTTATATCGGGGCGGCAAGAATCGCTCGGGTCACGCGCGTTCGCAAGCTGGCTCCCATCCTATCATTGTGACGTTGAATTCGGACGGGCCATACATTGAAGACCACGATTTGCAGACGTTTTGTGTGGCGTGCGATGTGCATCGCCAGCTCGAGTGTTTTTTTACTGGAAGCCGATTGCAGTCGGATATCTTGCGAGTGGGTCTCCAGTCGACAGGCCGTGGTTTTCGAGCTAAAGCATGACGCAGTGTTCTTGACCTGTCTGGGTGTCAATTGGATAGCAGGTCGAGCACCCAATCACGTTGCTCGTCCACTGTTGCGCCCGTAAACCCCTCCACTGAACCGAGTCACCAGGTTCAATAACTATTTCGCTCATATACCCAGTGCAGCAACGGCCCCGAGCTCGCTTGGCTCACACGACGGTTCAGTCTTTGATCGGTTCAGTCAGGGACAAAACTGTCCACTCGATGCATACTTCAGGCTGGTGAGCCAAGGGGGACACACGACTGCTGCTAGCGGACGATATTAACCAGCGTGCACTTTGCTTTCTCGCTCGTCTAGTCACTGACTCACACACAGAACGATGCAAAACAGAGACCAACACCCATACACGCGTGGAACCCGAAGCGTGGGCCAGCCTGAAACCACAAGAGGTGTACATGTTACATCCAGTACGACTGCTGCACTGAGTCAGAGGGAAGTAGCAATGCAATGGCAGGGTGACATGGCAGACTCTGTGGTGTTCGACAGAGCTGCAGCAACCACGAGATCCACCTTTGCGCAAGCGACATCAACACTCTCCGATCAGAAGAAGCCTCGAAAGCGTGCTCACTATCTACGCCACTCCCAGCGATGCGCTATCATTGAGCGGATCAATGCCGGTGAGCAGCAGGCTGCCCTCGCGAGGGAGTACAAGGTCACTCGTGCGGCAGTCAGTCATATCTACAAAAATCGGGAGGAGATCCTTGCGCGGGTCATCGAGGAGGAGTCGTACGTCAAGTCATCTGGCTAAGTTGTGCACTCGGGTTTTATCTAGAGGGGCTCTCTTATCTTCGTGGTGTGGTACCCATCGCAGGGAAGAGGAAGAAGAAGAGAATTCGAGAGACTACTACACCAGTGTGCTCACGGCGGTGACCGAAATTTGTGACAACGCAGTGCTGGTGCTGCTTACGACTCTTCGAGACGCTCGGTCAGACTCAGTCTCCTTCCACCGTGCAGCGACCCGCCTCATCACGTAAGACTAGACTGTTCTCCTGAACCTTCTCTTTCTCTAGTACATTAACACATCGGTACAACCCGCAGGTTCCTCCTAGAAGAGTCCCTCGCACTGCTCGGAACGCGTGAGGTCGAGTGGATTGGAGACGCAGGCGAACGATACTCCGGGCTGGAACGAAACCATGCATTTTGCGGTGTTGCACTTAACGACGAGGCCCTTCCTTTTGCTATAATATTCAGCCAGATGGAGGACGGGTCACCTGTTGGTACGTTTGAACTCGGAATGCGTCCACAATACCGTATCATACATACAAATCAATTGTCTTTTTCAGTACAAGTGACTTATGTTGCTGTGATTTGTGCGGGTACTTCTTCCAGGTTCCATCAAAGCTGAAGAGGTGTTCGATGGTTTTGGGAATTCAGTTCAATGGCGGATCACTCACGTGGACGTTCCCGCAAATATCACCAACTGCAAAATATTGGTATTCACGTTCATTTGCGGTGACAACGGGGGCGAGAGCAAAGCCATTGCGGTATATCTATCCTTAGTTGCTTGTAGTCAGTTCTACTTATTATGATTCTAACCTAGTAAATCCAGGCTTTATGCTCTCTAGGTGTCGAGGAGAAAGACATTTCAATCGTAGCGATCTTAAGCTCGGCACGTGGCTTCAACATGATCACGAACCAGTTCCCACGTACGATTATCCTGGTACTTGTACAATGCGCATATTAACTTTCCGATATGAACTATGTTTGTGTTATTATGGATGGCGTTTTTGCAACAGATATCCGGATCGTGACGGCTGTCATTGAGGACCAAGTTACTGCGAGGCCGCTCGTAGTGTTCTCTGGGCTCGCTACGTTTGTCGCTCAGTACTTTGATGGTTTCCCGGTGAATTGCCGACTGATGCAGGATGCAACCGATGAAGAAGAAAAAGGTAGTGCGTGGTGATGATCGGTTTTAGAAGCTTAAGCGTGTGGAGACTAAGCTGTACCAGCACAAACTATGCGACACAATTGCAATGCAGGCGAGAGATGTGAATTTTAAGAGTATGGAAGGGGTAGCCTGTCCAAAAATACGAATATCTGACACCAGGCATCTTTCAGCGACACTATTGAGGTTTTGTTTTGTTTTATTGTGGGCACCCACTACCGCGCAACGCAAAACACACGAAAACTTGATCCAAAATGACTTTAACTTCATGACATGACATGAATCTGACTAACTAGATAACATAATTCGCCGAACTAAGAGAGCATTAGATTAAGCAGATGCGAAATCCAAATGTGATGCTCGAAGGTTGATATAGTGAAAACCCAGGCGACGCACAGCTGATGTCAGTTCCGCGGGACAACGACTATAATACAACGTGCTACAAGTGTATTTCTTCTGCCCAAGTCAAACCTAGTGAGTACTAGTATACTTTAACACGCCTTTTGTCCTCCAACCAAATCCGTGAAGATGAGCTAGCAAGCATTTTTAAACGAGATCATATTTGGGCTTCTTTGTACAATACACTTGACTGCTATGTAACAGAGTAGTCACAATAGCGCAAAGGCCGGTTTAATACACACCACGAACACGCCAAAAAAGGGAACTGAACTCCAATTGAGGACACTACAAATCTGCCTCCAGCCATCTCGCAATTCTTATGTGGGCGCGATTGGCACCAAGTCGCCGGAATTGATGGTTCTACTGTACCTGCAAATGACCATCCTTTTCATATTTGTACGCATAGACTGTTCCTACGAAAACTTTGCGCTTCGCTATTATACAGATAATAGCGAAAACCAACATGCGGTACGACATTCCTCTCCCTATATTCTAGAACCTATCCTCATACCATCATGCTGCAAGTGATTCCGTTGGGCATTTCATTGGATATTGGTTGGAAAGCACAGAATAGGATATCTCGAGCTGCAATGTATTTTATTCATAAAAATCAATGCACAACTAGACCCAGGACATGAGGACAGCAGCGAACCTCAACCCGATCGACTCGAGACAACTGGGACACCGACAAATTTAGCACTCACTTCCAAACGAGGACACCACAACTGCGTTGACATGTCGTCCAGCAACGGTTGTGTCATCTCGTTCATCTCGGGTTGGCTTCGTAATGTCCATGACGGCGCAGATCCTATCTCGATGAACACGGACAGCAGAGTATTTCCAAACTCACCACCTCGTCCTGCCTTCCTTAACGTCAACCGGATACAAATTCGATGCGTCATATTTGTCGTGTCGGTTGATGACGAAGAAGCCTCCTGAGTGTCTCCTTGAAGTCCGTCTCGGCTTCTCCGTTTCCAAGTTGTTGATATTGATTGTGGTCGCGCGAACAAGTGGAGGTTTATCGAAGCTCCGTCGTGTGCAATACAGCCCTTGTATATCTGAACATTCCAGTGATCACCAAACAACGCCCCTGCCGCTGAAGGTGACATCCAATTCGGTAACGAGTGAAGTATGTGCTCTTGTCCATCAAGAATTAGTGTCGTACGCGAGTTTGGGCCAGGATGCGTAGCCAAAATGGATTGGCGAGTACTTGTGGTAGCCATTGCTGCTCCAACAGAAAGCCGCGAGCCTTCTAAACGCATCTCCACACTCGCGAACATGCGGATAAATGCGACCCCATCCAATAGTGACAAGATTGCAGCAGAAGGCAAATCGTTGGCACGGCCTCTGCACCCAACACGATGGTCGCTGTTGTGCATTTCAGCTTTCATCGGAGTGATGGAGACCGAATCTGGCGTCAATAAATATCGACAATCCCAGGCACTACGATCAACCTCTGGCATCTGCACACCACCTGTACAGCTTCTAAAATCCGTAGGATTTCGAGTTTCTGTGTATGACTTATCGTTAGACTGCGTAAGCCTTGCGCTTGCGGGGACATTGTGCTGATTTGTTCGCTGTACCATGAAGACCGAGAACAGTCTTTGTGTAGCCACATCCAGTGTGTCTTCTTTGCGAAGCAGGAGCGCGGATGCAGTGTCGTGCAGGACACGGTATTTCGGATCGCTGTAAATCAACGAGAGGATATCCTCAACCAGCGCTGATATGGACCCGTGGTTGCAAAAATGATCGATCTGGTCACGTTGTTTGAGATGTCGGAAATTATCGTTATTGCTGCTTCGCGCAGTGAGAAGCAGCGTGGTCTCGTTGAAGAGATCGGATACTAGCTGACCGAAGCACTTGCACTCATCAACCACGGTGGGAGGGGATATCGAGTATTTTGTGCCTGTTTGGACCGCTAAGGTCGTTGTCAAAGTCTGCTGCATTCGCAGCGACGAGAACATATCCAGTAGTAGATCTGCACACGTCTTGAGAATCATCTGCTCGCGTATGGAATCTATCGTTGGGCCTATAGGTAGCGTCGTGATTTTCAGCAGTGAATCTGGCTTGACTTTGAAGCAAGCAAACGAGAACGCAGACGCAATATGTGCGACAAGTGCGCGCATGGCAATATCCGATGGGTCCTCGTCATGCTGTGCCGACGTAACGGACGATATCTTGGTCAGCCACCAGGGCTGAATGCGGTAGTCCGTTGGGCTGAAGTAGAAGGAGAACGCTTCCAGCGGGACAGAGCACAGAAAGAGCTGCAGCACGAGCAACTGCTGCAATTGCTCTGTCATTTCGTGGCGCGGGTGTGACGCTACTGGTTCACAGCAAACAGAGCAGCATTGTACTGCGGGTTGCACGAGAGGCACACAGCGAGATGATAGATCCGGTGGAGATGTTTGGGACGACAACTTGCTGTTGGAACCAGTGTCTGAGTGTCGTTGTGGGGAGCTGCCCAACTCTTTCCTCGCACCGTGTTCCGCATTGGTCTTCAATGCGTGGCTTTCGCCAAACTCGTACGAACTCGGCATCTTCTCCTCCTGGTATGGGCTTTGAGTGGCTGGATTGCGTTGCAACGCGGGAGTTTTGAAGCAACAGAACTCCGTTGTGGGCGAAACTTCCCTGGAGTTTATAAACGGGGTTGGTGTTCCTCGTCTCGAAGGTCGCCTATTCGTTATAGCTTCCGCCGCTGGCGCTATTGGTCGCGGAAGTTTTCCAGCCGGGCCGTGCTGGCGGCGGTAGGAAACCATCATGAAAGGTGGCGATGCCTGACGCGCTAACACTGTCGCTAATCGCGTTGTAGGCGAGCGAGGACATGACGACATCTGCTGTAGTGTTTCGTCCGTCTTCGGCAGTCGGTGCAGCAATAACACATAGGTTGCTAGCACATGCTTCATATCTCGTTGCGCTTTGGTAGCACCGCTCTCGAAACTGTAGAACCACCTGGGGTTGCTACATTTGTTGAGTACATACACAATGCTATCCTGTGATGACAGAACCATAAACAGCATCGTCGAACAGCACAGCAATGTCAGATTCTCGCTTAGCCCGGTAGCAGAATGAATTGTCGGAAGGAGGGTCGTTTGGTTGGCATGCTGTCTTGTTAATTTGTGTACGCACCTCGGGAAACTGCTGCTGGTTCACCTTCTCCGCGCGTATCCAGTCGTTATGAGTCTCGTTCAGGTCCGATGACTGAAGGGCGCTGGCAGACAATGCCACGACCGAGTTCGGCGACATCGCCATCACGGCATCGTCTGCGCCAGACACAGTTACGGTAGCAGCAGCTTCGAAGCGAGCACATACGAGCAGGTCAGCGTTGCGGTCCGCTGCATCTGCATCTGCAAAAGCAGCAGACTCGAAGGTCACGAGTAGATGGAGCGGGCAGCCGCAGTAGCTCCTTGGGACGTGGCTTGGGCAGCAGTGTGGGAAACACCGCAGCAGCTGCGTCACGGTGAGTCATCCACATGCACGGGACAGATTAGAGTGTAGCAGTAGCTTGTCTGTCTTAGTTGGACATCCCGTACAACCCATGCAAGTATGGGACCGAAAGCGACGCTTTCGGTGTAAAATCAGCAGGAGGATGTCAAACAGAACGAAGGCGGTACAGTGTATACCTTTGCGCTGCGCTTCTTATTACTTCTGTATGGTGTGAACCCATTCGAAACATCATCAGCGTAATAGACACAGAATAATATCGTTAGGTATTGGACTTTGTCACTTCCGAGTCACGCGGGACTCGAAGTGCGTGTATTACTGTATCATTCTGAGCAGCAGAGGAAGGAGACGTCGGCGAGTCCCCTCGCCAGCTGGAATAAAGAGCCTCTTGGGCCCTTTGGTGGACGCACCTGACGTAGGAGGCGGAGAAGAGCTCATGACCATAGCGGCAGTCGAGGCAGACGAACCGACAGGAAGCAATCTTGACGCTCGAGCTCATGAGATTGTTCGGAGATGCGACGTCGTGTTGTATGGGAGCTGTTGTGCAGAGCCCTGATCGGGATTTGGTCCCCGTCGGTCCAGCGAAAAGAGACGTTTGATCGTGAGATAAAAGTCCGAAAGGGCGCGTCAAATGAGAGGAATTTCCATAGATCACTAGAAACCTACTGATCTGTTTCCGTGCGACACCAGATAAATTTATACTGAGACTGTATTTCTCAGGTTCGTAGTCTCGTCTCGCTGGCAGCGTTTCAGGCCGTCGTGTGTGACTCCTCACGTGGACTGATAGGGACAGATACACTCAATGGCTCGCTCGATGGTTGCCTTCAGACGACATGGGGTGTTTTGAAGGTCACACCCACCGAAGAGACCACAGGCTGAAAAAGTGTTATATCTGTTCTTTGGATATTTGTATCCAGAGTTTCAGGGACGTGGATATAAATATCCAAAGAAACTGTTAAAATGACTTAGAAACTAATAAACTGTCACCTTATATTCCAAAATCCGTGAATGTTGACGGTGTCGCCCTGAAGCAACATTCAAGCAACCGGCGGCTAATGTTGACCCATTATACCCTAGAACAACATTCAAGTAACCTGACACGAGTACCAAACTCCCTCAATGAAAGTTGGCAAACCTGAACGCAGTCGTCGGAATCGAATGGCAGTACTAGATGAACCGGCAGAAGTAACGTCACAGGACGACGCAACACGCTAAGAAATGTCGTAAATAATACTTTAAAGTTGAATTTTTCCAATTGTCTTGAGATTGAGCAAAATAATCAATCAACAATCTATATTTCCACAGCTGATCCGTAAATGACCATGTTGCCAAATATCCAGAGCTTCCCCGGGCAAATAATGGCATTAGTAAAGTATGGTAGTGTATCGTGGATACAGGTGTTAGTAATATTTACCACCAGACATACGGCAAGGCGCAAACAGCTATGCATTTCATGCAATAGTACCATAATTACTCTAAGCGGCGGTATTTCATACAATAGTGTCATAATTACTCTAAGCGGTGGTATTTACGGACCTAACTCTGTCATATTAGACAATTTTCGCAGTTACTCATTTCCTTTCCCACATGGTCAAGCATGAAGGCATGTGGGAACGGAAAGAAAACCCCACGGGGGCTTTCCCAGTTGGCACATCCCACATTATATTCCCTGTCCAAAGTGATAGCTGAATCAGTGGCCACCAGAGCCAATTATGAACCATCTCGGGATGGAGACGCTGGTGCAAGCTGCTGTAGGCAGCTCTATCGACTTGAGAGCTGCCCTTCTTCCACTCTACACCTACGAATATCCCCGAGAGAATCCAGAACGCCCCATCATCCCTGCGATACGCTTCGTGCTGAGCTACAAGAGCGATGCAAACTGCGTCAAGGACTTCAGATTTGATAAGGCTGGAATCTTACAGCTTGTGGATTTGTTCGCCCACCCGGAGTTCATCGTGACGGCACACCGCGACAAACTTCATCGTACGGAGGCTTTATGCATCTCTATCAGACAATCTACCCACGACGCAACTATGATGTGTTTACCAACTTCAGTCGTTCAGAGCCAGCAATAAGCCGGATCTGCAGCCATTTGAGTACGTTGTATACTTGTACAGACTGATGCTACTCAGTCAACTGATGTATTTCGTATCAATATCGATATTTACACGAGGTGTTGACATTGCTTTTTATTGTTGTGCACGTACGGTCCTCTTGCTGCATGAGCACTTCCAGGGGCTAATTTACTTCCAGGAAGCCATATGCAAGAAGAATACACATCGATATGCTCATGCTATTCACAAGAAAGGTGCCCCCATGCATAACATGTTTGGTTTCATTGATGGGACCAAGAACGCTATCTGCCGCCCGTTGCCACGACCGGGTAGCCGAAAACCCCTCAAAAGCAGGTGTACTCCGGACACAAGAGGGTTCACTCTCTGAACTATCAAGCTGTCGTCGTTCCGGATGGCCTGGCGATACATTTTTGGGGCCGATTGAGGGCAAGCGCCACGACATCACGCTGTTGAAAGAGAGCAAGCTGACAGAATTTCTCGAAAAAAACGAGGAGGATTACGATGGCTATGTGATCTAAGGTGATCCTGCATATGGAGTTCTCGAGCGCGTTCGGCAGCTCTGTGCTCTCGGGCCTCTTTCTTTTCCTTGCTCTGTATCACCTTGAGCTCCAACAGGAACTCTCGCATTTCCTCCTCTCGTTTCTTTCTTTTTGGGGTCTCGCCTGCATCTTGCATACTCTCCATGACCAAGCGGTATGCCGTAAGGGATGCTGCTTCTTCGGCTTCGCATTTGCGTTTGACAGCTTCCATTTTGACGGTTCCAGCTTCCGCATGGTCGTCAATAAGAGCAATAAACTCGTCGAGAAGAAGATCTTTCTCAGTCTCAACGCCAGAATCAGCCAGTGCGACGGCGTTTTGCTGACGTTTGTCGAAGCGAGCTTGAGCATTTTTGCCGCTCAGCTGTGTCGAGAGAAATTATCGTCGCTCACGAGTTGGGCTGCAATTTCACTCCGCACAGCCATCGTCTTACCTCTCCCTTTAAGGGAGGGGCGCTCGCTTAGCACTTGGCGAAGAAGAGCGAGATCCTACTCCGCCGAAAAATTACGCCACTTGAGGGGCATAGATTGGTGGGGATCAATGGTAGGCGAGTGTGTTGCTGACTTTGTTATGAGGACCGCATTCCTCATAACCACGGATTCCAAAAGCAGATTCTTCATTACACTTGGAGTAGTTCGTTTTATGTTGATGGTTAGGCTATATATGTGGAATTGGGATGGGAATTCGTGCTGCAAAATACATATATTGAATGCAGGTAACCTGCATCAGCACAATTCAGAAATTCTCAATATGATCAAACCATTTCGAGACATCTCAATCGTAATCATGTGAGATACAGCTATATCGATAAAATACTCATTTGCTTGAAATGTCAGTCAGTGACTTTTGACATCGCTCGGGGCAACACACGCTAAGGCCTACACACATTTGTCAACAACAAAATGCCCAGGACCGCTGCCCTAGTGATCTAGCGCCTCAACCACCAGTGGTAGAATGAACGTTGTATTTGGCCCTAAAGACTTCGGTGATGTCTCTCACGGGGAGGAAGAAGCATCCAACTACGTGTACCCTATGGATAACCTCGCTAAGTATGATGCAAAAATCCTGTGAAATTGAATTTTGAGCCGCAAGTGTAGTTTCACAGGATCGTACTTATAATATCAGGTCAGGGATTTGCTAGGAGATTCAAATTTAGTTCAAATAACAGTTGTAATATGAGATACAGCCACCTTTTGTTTGAAATTTTGCTCGTTCGCGTTTGAAGCCAACTTATGCAAAACGGCGCATCATACGCTAAGATTTACTTTTCGCGACTGTTGTCTAATGAGGTAGAAAACACTGGTGACCCGTCACTTAGGGGCGCGGAAATTTTCACATGTTAGAAGGATCTTTTCACATGCGGCTGATATTGCCTTTTTTCACGGGTGTGGCTGCAACGCCCGTGGACTTCACTTCTTTGCAAGTGTACCAACGAGATTCCGGTGGGAGGTATATTTCTAGGTAAAAGTCATGTTATAAGTACGTTATTATTTTTTATTGTACTTATTAAAAATGTGGAGTGACAAGAGATTGCTGATTTTACATATAGCGTCTAAGTATTATATTGCGTTATCTGGTATTAAAATAGTGATTCGGGTCCGAAGGACATGGGATTTGATTCAGGATACACCGGATGTGTGGTACACACCACACCGTACACCAATATAGAAAAACAAGTGAAATCATTAGTAAATTCCACCGATCGGTCTCGTTTTGTTACGGTGTGCGATTCCACAGTTTCGTATTTCCAAATTACATTTCGTGGCGTTTGGCGTTTGGACATATTGTGGCTTTTCGCTTGGTTTGGCATTTCGTGAAGTGCCGTGCTTTAAGGCGTACGTTGCTGTAGCCCCTTGAAAGATGCCGACGTGAACATGATGGGAACGCGGTCAGCCAAGACG
Source organism: Phytophthora constricta (assembly GCA_011947335.1). Classification (NCBI taxonomy): domain Eukaryota; phylum Oomycota; class Peronosporomycetes; order Peronosporales; family Peronosporaceae; genus Phytophthora; species Phytophthora constricta. The sequence goes on along the minus strand of JAAVTI010000603.1, from coordinate 62,366 downwards.
GCGTACGCAAGTGCACCTTTATGAAAGTGTGCCAGTGGGTGGGCAATGCAGCGTGAGAAAGTACAGCTATTTGGTGTGGGAGGCAATACAACTATAAATTTAAAACATGCCCGCCGACGACCAGTATGCCAGGACGGGTGTGTCGGACAATCGCAAGTAAATGCAGTGGTTGCTACAGCGCAGCTGAACCTCGTGCTTCTCGGGCATGTGTGCTAGCATCATGGCGTCAACAGCCTCGAACACGACGACGTAGTGGCCGTCTACGTCGGCGGGGTTTCCTGGACCTACGATTAATGCCATGCATTTACGCGTAGTTTGAGCCTAACCCTTGGTAGCGCGAATTTGCACTCTTAGAAGGGAGGGCGGGGGCTACCACGGCGACCGGAAAAGCGAGGCTGACAGCACAACGGACGGTTGTGACAAATCGCTCCTTACAACGGTTTGACAGCGAGCTGCTTGACGCGAAAATGTCCCGGATTGGATGGAGACCTGATGCCGAGGTCATAAAAGCTCTTTTGGCCAAAGATGTGTGGAATAATATGGTGGTGCAGCCATCAAGAGTCTTTCGGCAAAACATGTGTGAATCAGTTGGTGGTGGTGTGTGCATGTGCGGACCGGGTAGAAGGCGCGTTAGGATGGTCTGAAGCGAGCGCCTGTGGCGAGGAAGACTACATGCCTTCGAACATGCTGCCACATACACGACAGTTCGACGGGCTGCAGGCCCCTCCGAGCACAGACCGGAATTCATACCAAAGGGATTGGGCTGATAGTGCATACGACAAGGGCGAATAAAGTGCAAATGCGCTGGGATTCATCCAACACAGCTGTCAGCCGGACGGCTTCCGGGCAAAACCATCTGGAATACTAATGATGTCCAATTTTCATTTAGGGTATGTTTCATTTCGGGGGCAGGTTAACTGGGGCAAACTTCTCGGCCAATCAGATTTCATGAAAACTGTCCCATCTGCTCCGACATTTGTTGCCAGGACAGCGCAGCCAACTCCAGTAAAAACATCCCCGTCTAATCCGATTTTTGTAAATGAATGGTCAGCCCAGTTTTTACAAGTTCATTTCATCGGTTTGTGTGTGCAATGACCATAGAAGATGACCTACCACAGTTGTCAGGTAGGTGCATTTCTGCATGTCTGTAAACCATTTTTATATATTTGAATGCGGTATTACTAGGCGTAGTGTCTCCTGTAGGTGTGATATGCAGTGCGCCAGCTGCGTCCATCAACCTGGCAATCATTCAGACTTCGAAACGGGGATTGATCTGAACAACAGAAGAGATGGGGACTATATAATTTATTTGCTATGAAGGTTCTCTGATAATTACGCTTCTGTTTTGTTTTGCAGACTGTGACGCTGCATAAACTAAGGTCCAGGAACGAGAAGATCCTAGAAAGTTCGCTTCTCAGAGCGATACGATAAATGTTTGCTTAAAGGTAACACAGTGTTGAAAATACTAACTCATTGAGTTATCCTATTATATTGTAGAAAAGATGCAAACGACAACTGGAAGCTTATTGCAGCTCAATTAGCTTCGCGCAATGCATCACAATGCAATACCTGCTTCAAAACGCTCGTAAAGCAGCACAAAGTATTTTTTCTTATATCGCAGTTACTTAGTTTTAATCGTTTGCTAGAAATTTTCGCAAGTCATTTTCACGGCCACTGGCAATCGACAAGCACCCAAATACCCATTGTACTGGGACTTACTTGTCGATTGTCTGGCTCCGTTTCCGGGTTTGCGTGGCATCACGGTGGGTGGGTCCCATATCACCACGCCCGAAGGCGCTGGTGGAGCCCTGCAGGTGGAGTCTTCATTTTCTCGCCTAGGAAAGCCTCCTCACAGCAAGAAGCATAAATCTACTACTTCCACCAGAAAGGCCTCTTCGCCAACGCCAGTGGATCGGATCTGTCACTTTTTGATGAAGATAGGCTCGTGTAAGAACGTACCGGAGATTATTTTCCCCGCAGCGCAAGACGAAATATCGTCGCTGCGCTCGGACATTGCAGCTGCAACTTCGAAGGTGGGTAGTTCATCTGCCGTGCTACCGTCTTACCCCGCATAGTAGACACATGTGTTTTAAAGAGACTAGCACTTTCATTTGACAGCATTGAAACCTAGTTTTATACACCTTGATTAATAGAAAACATGGATCAACATTTTGTATAATGATATCTAACCAACTATCACGTTCGTGAATTTGCAGTCAGTGTCATGTATTGACTTTGAAACCCGTATCCGGGTCGTTTTTAGGTCATCTCTTTACTTTCATTTTACCGTCGCCAAGATCACGAGCAGCGAACGACACATAATACACATGTACTTTCATAGAGAAATCTTTTTTAGGTAAATATGTACTTAACAAAAAGACTGACAAACATGCGCCTACAACGCAGCCACCTGCAAAAGACAGACCCGGTACAAACCACTACAGTCATGTGAACTGCGTACAGGTGGGTATGAACCGAGGTGGGTTGATTAGGCTGCCAGGCCCAAGCCAGATTCCAGGACCCACACATTTCGTCCGATTTTTGCTATTTGTTCGATGTACAGCACATAGGTCTAGTTAACAAATATATCACACATACAGGCTTATTTTCGTTTATAGCACACATGCCTACTATGCGGGGTAAGACGGTAGGCGATTTAGTCAGGCATCTTCAACATGCACACAAGTAGATTCTATTAATTATTGCAAAGTTGGCGCAAATGATAGGTCCCTTTGGTTTCCCCAATACGTAGTTCTATTTTATGCTGGTCGTGCTGTGTCTCGAATGCTATTAAGTCATTCCCACGTAGAAACATTCATCTACCGTCGCGCTCTTTTCTTCGTCGCTTGAAACATTAGTATCTTGAGTTCCCTAGGCGTATTCTTCATGAAGAATGCATACGTTATGAAGAATGACGCTCGTATCGACCACTGTGTCGTTTATCTGTTCTGAATGACTCTCTAGCTCTCGCCGTAGTATCTGCCTTCAGTGAACCAAACACGCACTCAACCGGTTTTCGCGTTCGCGAATGAGCCACATTGTATGTGTTGATATCACGCGAAATGCGAGCGTCGTGCTCGAAGGGTATAAACAAGTAGTCATGTAGCATATAGCCACCATCGCGTAGAAAGTGGTGGTTGTAAGGGACAATGCTGCGTACGTTGGCTCCAATCCAACTGCCGGACCACAGTGTACAATCGTTGCAGCTACCAGGTATTATCGTGAACTCCATAAACAGCTTACTATTGTCAACGATCTCTTGAATGTTGCAGGCTGGGGATTTTTTCTGCAGTACCAAGATTTCTTGGTCGGGATCGTTTAATCAAAGCACGATAGACTGCGTCAACTACACAGTCAAATCCAGCGATGTCTCTAAATTCACAGACCACAGATTTCTATCCAGCTTCGGAGTTTGGAAAGCGAACGAAGACATTGCGACCTTCGTAAATAACACGGAATATCCTTAGGTAGCCATGCGATGCCGTAGGTATGCTCATTCCAAATTGGCAGGCCACATCTGTTAGCGATCCATGCGAGCCGAGGTATCGAAGCGTCATAGCTAGCTTCATCTCGAGAGAGTACTTCGTTCTGTTATTTTCAGGACCATGCCCATAGCAGTGAGGCCACTGTTCACGAAGATAACTGGCTAGTCGATGAAAGCACTCACGTCTCATCTGAAATGCTCGGCAGAACGCTTGGTCACACGCGTTCTAGTTCTGCTTAAAGTAGTATTTGTTTAACGAGGCGTACCCCGTTACAAAAGTACGTACATGCCACAGTCCGATTGGCTGTGACGTGGTGCTATGTCATTGGACACTAGTCGCTCGTTTATGTACATATTAGCCAATTAGCGTGCAGCCCCCAACTGGTAGCTGACAGCTAACCTAGGCTTAAGTTCAGTTTTGCGACCGAACTAAAGGCCGTGTTCGACGATAACGCACATTGTCATAGAACGCATACTGAGGCGTCAGTATGGATGTAGCATAGTATCAGTTCACGTGGGGGTTGTTCGTTGGTTAAGGCGTACTGAGAACGAAGGGACGCATTCGTTAAGATGAACGAATCAAGCGACGATGAAGCTGATGCGATGGCTAACATACGCATGCTGTACACCATGCTCTCCCGCCTGTGCCAGCAGCCCTTGGCTGTGAGGAGCCACCACCCAAGTGATCGAGTCCCGCGACTGTCGCCGACGCTGGCAGAGGCCGACCGTCCGTTTAACCAGACTTACTGCAACAAACACCCAAAGGTTTTTCGCGACTCATATCGTGTGAACAGATTCGTGTTTGATTCCCTTCTCTGAAATATGTGATGCATACATTACGGAGCCTGTCCGGAGCAAGAAGGAGCTTCTCGGTGTGACTTTGGATTGGTTAGCAACGGGATCATCAGCCAGGTCTCAAGAAATAACTTCAAGATCGCATACTCATCCTGCCACAAGTATCGCATCCTCGGCACGAAAGCTATCATCAACGCTCTTCAGCACCTGATACGGCTGCCATCAGAAGTTTGTCCTGAATTTGCTTTACGATGTCCTTACTTCAATCAAGCGTTATGCGCGATTGATGGGGTGCATTTTCAAATGCAAGTTGCCGAAGAAGATGCGGACGCTTTCGTTCTCGAAAGGGGACAACAACCACAAACGTTTTGATTGCCAGCGACTGGAACTTACAAGTTGCATTTGTCTATGCGGGTGTGGAGGGCAGCACTCACGATTCTTCTGTACTATCGTTTAGTGGTTTCATGACGAAAGTTCCAGCAGATTATTATGTTCTTGCAGATGCTGGCTATGGTTTGACGGCTCAAGTCCTCACTCCCTACAGAGGAGTTCGTTATCATTTGCAGGAGTGGGGACCCAGTCGTCTGCGTCCCCAGAACCCTAGGAGCTCTTCAATCTCAAACACGCCAAAACACGCAAGGTCGTGGAGCGTCTAATTGGTGTATTGAAGCGTCGATTCCGCGTACTACGGCACGCTAATGAGTGCGAATTGGCAGTAGTAAAAGCCTCAATTGTTGCTTGTTGCTGTCTCCACAATTTTATTCGTCGGGTTGACACCGGTGACGATTTTCTGGTCGATCCAGATCTACACGAAGAAGACGACATTATCCCGTTTGACTTTGAGACAGGAGCGCAATTACATGGCAAAAGAAATGTGGGCTGAGTACGTCAAGTACACCCAATCATCCAACAACGCCAGCGACTAGGTGAATGTCAAGCAAAACATTTGTAGTTGATATGTCTTATTCAAATACTACATAAGAGGTGAACAACACTCATTCGTCGCTTGAAAAAGAGTTACGTTCGACACCGTCGCGCGCATCAATCTGCTTAGTGCGTTTCCTGAAGAATTCTTCGCTTGCTTTGCACGCGGCAATAAAGGTAGAGCACGATCGTTACTGGCAGCAGCTGATGTTGCTGCAGCGGCTGCCTTAGCTCTTCCATCTCGGAGTCTTTCACTTTGCTAGAGCGTTGGTCGTGACTTGGTGATAGCTGTGTCTGCATCTTCAGTTGCAGGAGAGCCGTCGGCAGTTCTGCGCCCCCTCGAGGTGCTTGCAGCCTCTGCTACATGTTCGAGCTCCTCAGCAGAAAACGCAGCGATCGAGGTCCCCTCTTCCCTGTAGCTACTGCATCGCCAGCAAGTAGGGCACAAACATCAGCGTGTGCAAATCCGGTCCTTTGGAGCATACGGTAAGTACACTGGGTGTTCGTGTCGGCCGTTTTCATCAGCTCACTCCAGACACTAGGGTCCAGCGACACCTTGTTAGACCCTGGCTCCACATCAGCTCCACTAAGACCACTGACTAAACGATACGTCTTGTACTGGGCCATTAGGCGTTGGTACTTCGATTGACGCTTCCCTGTTCATGTACAACGTTAGGTCGTCGTACGAAAGCAGCACAGCGAGAAAGTTGAGTGGCAAACCTTGCATCTCGCGCCTAAACCATCTTTCCATCGCCTCGTCGATGCTGTGTCACGCCTTTTTCTTTAAGATTTTCCCACCTTCTTCTCTAGCTGGCAACACCAGCTCGAGCAGATGCTTCTCCATGCCTAGATCCCACGAGAACTTCATCGAGAACACCTTCACCCTTGTGATCTTCCCCCACTGTGATATTTATCGAATGACCAAACGGTCGCACCAACCCCTCAGCACATAATGTCAGTATGGATTCTTCAGAATACCAAAAGGCTAATTTGAGAGAACGCATTTTATCTCGATATAATACGTATTGAGATCCAACGTGTTCGCTGGACATAATACGTAGTATGTGGCAGATAATACGTATTATCTTATCAACGAACACGGCCTAAATATCACTCAGAGTTAATTTTGCTTCTAAACCAACGAGTCTTGGTCTCAAGCCCAAGACTGTGTTTTCCCAACACCCAGCGAAAGCTTACGTAACAGCACGCTTTAGCCCCGTTATACCTGGTAGCACTTCGTAGTCCTTCCAACGACCACGAGCGATGAGCGCGACGACAATCGAAGGGACGTCAAGCGCGCGTCTGGAACATGAGCAGTTCCCCCATCTGACGCGATTCGAGTGGGCGGGGCTTCACCGCCTCTCACAGATCTCCGGCGAAAAAGTGATTACAACACTACCATCGGTTTCCGAAAAACTACAACGCCTTACAGCTCAATAGTTCATGGCACGCGAGCTTGCAGACGCACGTCTGCGAGCGGCAACTCCCGCACAGCCGAAGGTAAGGCCGACATCGTCAAACTCGATGACTCGAGCTACAACGGCGAATGCACCAAGCGCATGGCGCTGAACCGCTGGTTCTGCGAAGTCGATATGGCTGTCGCCACGCGACCGCTCTCGTTTGAGTTTACTCAGACCAATTTCCTGATGTCGAAACTGTAGGGCAAAGCTAAAGAATGGGCGCTCGGCCGCCGCATCCAACGTGCTTCACGACGATGGATGAACTCAAGGATCATCTGCGTCTCGCTTTTGAGCCGCTTAAAGTCGATGTTCAGGGTCGAACGGCCTTCCTGAACCCGAAACAGGGCAAGCTGTCGATGAGAGACTATATCCAGCGCGCTCGTCATCTGGTGTCGTGTAGCTTAGATAACCCGATCAACTTGACGACGGAGGTCCGTGTCTGTGTGACAGGTATGACCGCTGGCTTCCAGCATTTTTACTTGACGCGGAAGCCTGCCGCGTCATTGGAGGATGCCTTTGCTACGGCGCTCCATGAAGACTACAGTGTCACGGCCTCCCGAGTGTTCTTGCCGTCGGCTCCACATGATGACAACGAGACGGCGCTGATGGAGATCAACGTGATTTAGTCGAACTCGGCGATCCAATATGCATCGTTCTCGACGTCTTCGGGCCGCGGACGTGGCCGCGGCGGCTTCAGTGGACAGCGACCCATGCTATGCTATCGTTGTAGCAAGCCTGGGGACCGTGAGCCGGCTCCCATGCTCGCCATCGTCGACGTCTACTCCGGACAGCCAAACCACGAAGGCGACCAGTAGGCGGGGTGCCCTACTGGGCAAAGGGAGGGCTTGAGTTCCTTGGTGGCGGAACCTCCTCCTAGCCCCGCTGTTCTGTATGCACAGCTGAATGCTACGTATCTGGCGAACGTCGTGTCATCCGTATCCTACTGGATTCCGGCGCGACGAACAACTTTGGTTGCGCCAAAAGTCTCTTAGTACTACCGAGAGGCCTGCGAGTCCGTAAGGGACCCGGCTCAATGATCGTCAATTACGCAGACGGTAAGTCGCGGCAGCTGCCGCGACGAAGTGTCAACTTCGCTTACTCGTGTGATGAATTTGACGGGGACGACGAATTCCTCGTGATCGAATTGGGTGGATCCTTCGATTGCGGCTTCCGAATGCCGTGGCTGTGACGGCATCAGCTGAACGTCGACTGGCTAAATCGTACGGTCCGACCCCGTGACATCGATGTCGACGCGATTCTTGCGTTTTTCCGGTCGTCCACCACCAACAACCTTTGGCCACACGTTGCTGTCATGGATCCCGACTCCATGACACTCGCGACGCACGAAGAGAGCGATGGCACTTCGTGCAAACGTGTAACAGTGTAACGTGTACCGACTCTAGATCGCAGTGGCGACAGAGTTCGAGTAGTCCAGTTGAGCAGCGGCTCCCGCGGAAGAATATCGTGGTCGAGCAGGGGCCCTCGCACGGGAACGTCTCGGTCGAGCAAGGGCTCCCGTGCGAGAACAACGCGGTCGAGCAGGGGCGCCCACAAAGAAATACGCGGTCGAGCAGGAACTCCCGCTTAAAAGACACGAGCAAGGGCTCCCACACAAGAACGACGTGGGCGAGCAGAGGCTCTCGCACGAGTATAACGCGGCCGGGCAGCGGCCCCCACGACAGGTGAAGAAGAAGCGGCTCAAACAGAAGGACAAGCATAGGGGCCTCGGCCCTCGCTCCAAGCACGACTCTGACTCCGAAGGTGAGGAGCCCGACGTTGAGGTGCTCAACGTCATTGGGCACTCGGGCGCTGAATACCATCATCGTCCAGTGCATGTCGCGAATCCTCCGCGATCTGCCTCTGCACTGACTCAGCTTCCAGGCATGTCCTGGAAGCATTTTCTACGAGACCTCAAGCATGGTGAGATCGAGCGGATGTGCATGATCACGGCCTTGGGCCCACTAGCCGATGTCCCCATCGGTATTCAAGCGTCTGCCTACTTGGTTGCCGCGGTCAACGCCGTGCCTCATCAGTCAGCGATTCGCCACGTAAGCACGAGCGGCCTGAAGGTGCTGAACCCAATCAGCGTACGAAGAGCGCTGTACTTTCCAGTCGTGGGAAGCGCTCCTAGCCTCTGGCAACCCGGTCCACGACCATGCCCGTGAGTTCGCAGACGTGTTTTCGGACAAAATCCCGACCGCGCTTCCTGCCGATCGAGGCGTGCAGCACGAGATCGATCTCGTGTCAGGCGCGAAGTAATGCGTGACGCGGCAGTGGTCGCTTCCTCGGGATCAGGTGCAAGCTATTGATGACTTCATCGCAGGTCGTCGCCATGCTGGACACATGCGGGAGATTATCTCCACCGCTCGAGTCCGACCTTCTGCGTGAAGAAGGCCACATGGGGGAGGGCGGATTGTCCACGCCTTCAACAAGCTCAGCGATGCGACGATTCAAGCACATACACCAGTCCCATACAAGGACACCATCTCCGACTCGATGGCAGGCAGCGAGGTCTATAGCGCCATCAATTTGATTGATGGCTTCTATGAGATCAGGATGCGTGAGAGTGACGTGCCTCTCACAGCGGTGGCCACGCCAAGCTTGGCATGCGGTAGGAATGGCTGGTCATGCCACAAGGACTGAAAAATGCCCCTGCCACCTTCAACCGAATGGTATCGCTGGTACTCCACCCGCTTCAAAACTTCGCTCCACGCTAATTTGACGACATCTTTGAGCACAGCAAGGCAGAGCCGGGTCGCTCTGCCGTCGAAGTCTACCTGGCTCAGCTCCGTCGCGTCTTTGAGACAACGCGTGCAAACAAGTTGTACGCGAACCTGCGCAAGTGTGTTCTGTGCACCCGACATTCCGGTGCTCGGCTGTCACGTGAACAAGGCTGGCTTTCGTGCAGATCCTGAAACGAACTCGTCGATCTGTTCCTGGTCAGTGCACAGGGACGTTGAGGAAGTCCGACAGTGGGTCGGACTTGCCAACTATCTGCACAAGTACACGAAGAACTTCGCAGCAATAGCTCGGCACCTTTCCCAGTTGCTCAAGAAGGACGCTGAATGGTCCTGGACCTCGGTGGAGCAGACGGCGTTCGACGCCGATAGTGCGAGCACGGTTTCAGCGCCTGTGCTGGCGCTCCTGGTCCACGACATGACCTTCCACGGTGTATGCGATGTGAGCGACTTCGCCATCGGCTGCGCACTCATCCAGTTCGACGACGAATGTCGTGAACGCGTTGTGAGCTATCGGTCACGACAGCTGAAGCCGGCGGAACGGAATTACCCTGTCCATGAAAAGAAGCTGCTAGCGATGCGAAACGCCCTCGTCAAGTTCCGAGTCTATCTCCCGAGCGAACAGATGTTCGCTCTGCATATCGACCACGCATCGTTGTGGACGGCTATCAAGAGCCCGCATCTGCCACAGCGCCATGCGCTGTGGCTGTCGTTCTTCGCTGAGTTGAACTTTGTTGTACACTACAAGCCTGGGAAGCCGAACCACATCGCCCACGCGCTCTCGCGCCGGCCTGACTATGACCCACGTTCTGGGGCGTTCCCGGTAGTCGATGCGGATGACGACGACGATTGTGCGATTTGTGTGGCGTCGGGCGTCAAAACGGTCTCTATATACGCTGCCGGCTCACCACAGCAGCAGATTGCGGCTGCGTATGACGCGGACGTGTTCTACTCGGGCGTCATCAACTATCTCCGCGACCCCTCCAAGAAACCGCTACGCCGTCTGATGACGCCTAAGCGCGCGTCGATCGCGCGCTACAGCTTCGATGGTGATCTGCTATATTACAGCATCGATCGCGATGACCCTCCTCAGGTCGTCATGCCGTTGCGAAGGCCATATCTGCGCCCACATCCTTCGCGAGTACCACGGCAGCCTGAGTGGTGGGCACCTCGGTCGCGAGAAGATCTACGTCGCGCGCTCCCACGACTTCTACTAGCCCCACACGTACAAGTGGCTTCGTTCCTGCGAAGCGTGCCAGCGTGAGAAGACGGCACCTTCGTCGCAGGCTCCGCTGCGATGGCGGCCGACGCATGGTCCTCCGTCAGTATGGATTTTATCTTCGGACTTCCAGCGATCGGACATTCACGTGTTTGTGGACCGCTTCAGCAAGATGGGGCCTCTTGCTCCGGTCGCGGATACCGTTACGGCGGAAGCGTTCGCAGCGATCTTTGCTGATGTCGTGTTCCGACATTACGGTATTTCATCCCGTATTGTGTCGGATCGCGATCCGCGCTTCATGTCGGCCATTTGGATTCGCCTCTTCCAGCGGCTTCGTACGCGGCTGTGCATGCCCACAGCCGCCCACCTTGAGACTGACGACCAGAAAGAGCGCGCTAATCCCGTGCTAGAAGACGTGCTTCGTAGTTACGCCACATCATACGCGTACTGGAGCGAGTTCCTTGCGATGGCCGAGGTCGCACTGACTAATCCGGTGCACGCGTCCACAGGGCTGACTCTCTTCTTCGTGAACAACGCGCGTCACTTTTGCGTTCCGGCTTTACTTGCTGTGGCAGAACCACAGCAGCGCGTGATCCTAAGCTGGTGGGGAGGACCCCGCCTTTGGCGGCGTCGAAGATGATTTATAGTTCAAGTGGCTTCGGTTCACGTGACGACTCAAGCATCAACGCGCTGACAGAGTGGACGGCGCAGACCCTGAACAACCCATCAGCGTCGACACGGGCGACATCCTTCCCCATGTCACGAGATCCTGCGACTGGCTCTCTGTCACCAGTGGCCAACTACGAGCCTAATGAGACCCCTGCAACGGACGAGACTGCTGTACTTCCGGACTTCCTGTTGCATCGACAATCCACCGTCCGATAGGTGCGATATGCCATTTGCGATGGCCGTCGACAAGCAGAAAGAGAATGCAGATAAACGATGACGCAAGAACATGGAAAATTTAAAGTTCGCGACCGTGTATTATTGTCGACCACGGGCATCGCAGCAAGCGCCGTAACGAACCTGGAAGCAAACAAACTGCTTCCTTGCTACATAGGTCCATTCGAAATCGTAGCCGTACTCGGTAACGCCTACAAATACCTACGGCTATGCGTCTTCGCCCTGCGTTCTACGTCGGCCGGATCAAGCGCTATTATCCGGCGACTCTCCCGAACGAGGAGTTGCAGCGCCGTCTTGCTGCGACGGTGCGGGCTCATACTTCGACGTCCGTGGCTGCTTCGGCTACCAGCCACCGTCGTGGCGCATCTCGAGGAACCTGAGCTTGTACACCTCATGCGACTGCTCGATCCTCTGCAGGCGCGTCACTGGTGAGCCACTTCATCCCGGAGCGCTCTGCTTCTTGATCAGCTTCGAGCGCGCGATCGGTCGCCATGTGAACCTTGGCCCCAAGAAGCCCGAGACGTCCAAGAGTGTTCGGCGCCGGAGGCTGCCTCCGGCGGAGCCACGATCGGCACAGCAGCACGTGGCGGCGTCTGCGGTGGTCCCAGATTCGGCGGCTGCCGCGCAGCAGCATGCGGCAGCGTTTGCGGCGCGGACTCCGACAGAGATACAGTCGCTTCCCGGACAACATCTTGGTCCCGAGTGTCGTGGCGAGGCCCCCACGGCGAGGCCCCCACGGCGAGTGACTTTCTGCGTGACGGCCCTTACGCGCTGACGGATAGCGCTGGAACTTAGCGCTGGATCATGGACTATCTCGTCGAGCATCGCGATCGCTCCTCCAGTAGACGCTGCGCTCTTCACCACGCCAGTGCCATTCCGCACTCCTGCGAGTGTAGCGGGGCTACACAGGATAGTGTACCCGGGGTACACTAATACACGCAAACCCACTAGTGTGTGTGTCCCACACACACTAGCGACCAACATTACGCGCCGTCAATGTAACTATCATTGACGGGCGCTCAGGCGCACCGCTATTGGTTGAAAGGGCCACATTTCAACCAATCATGTGCATGCATTTAATGCAAATGCGTGAGAGCCAACCATGTTCTCACCCTTGCAATTAGATATCATCTTAAAGGGGTTTAGCGTAAAGATAAGGCCAGCCCGCCACGCGGCGGGCTGCCATTCACTTCAGTTTTCTATTTTGATCTAAAGTGTTAAGTGTTTATTTAGAAATACGCGGGCTCGCGTATTTCTATCTTACATACAAACTTTAAGTCTACGCTTCCTCAATACGCGCATACTGTGTATGCTAAGAAACAGAGCGTAGCTCTCGCCCTGTTTCACCTGGTAGCACTTTGTAGTCCGTTCAACGCCTACAGAGAATAGCCAAATGGAATTTGGTTATGGAGACGAAAACCTTCGTCAGGCGGTGCTCCGTCTGACGGAGCTCCGAACATCCACTCTCGTATCACGAGAGAGGATTGCCCCACCTGAGTGATCAGCAGTGGGAGGCGTTGCTACGACTCTCACGAGTCGTAGGCGAGTCCACTGTGGCAGCAATGCTTCGCTCATTGCCGCCAAGTGAACACCATGTAGTCGTAGTCGACTACATGGAGAAGGAGCAACAGCAGAAAGAGACTTCTGCTGTTTCGCGTTTTATGTCACTGAAGGTGTCAGTGACTCCGTTCTCCGGTGGCTCGAACGAGCCACTATTGCGCTGGCTCGTAGAGCTCAATACAGCGGTCGCTGCCCGACGAATCCGGGATCCATCGCTACAAGTTGCTTACGCGATGTCGTGTCTAGCAGGATGTGCTAGACACTGGGCGTATGGCAGACGCCTTACGAACGGTACTTGCTGGAGTACGTACGAAGAGTTCAAGGAAGAGCTCAAACTCGCGTTTGAGCCTCCCGAGTCGGAGTTCAGGTCGAGGGCGGAGTTCCTCGACCTGAAGCAAGGCAAACGCGACGTACTTGCGTACGCGCAGCAGGCTCGATACTTGGTGTCAAGTATCGTGAACCACCCCATTGATGAGGCGACACAAGTTGTCACCTTCATGAAGGGACTTAGAGATGGGCCTGTGAAGACCTATCTCTTCCGAGAGTACTCGCGTACTCTCGAGCAAGCCATCCGACTTGCATCGCAGGAAGAGTTTAGCTTGAATCAAGCTAAACTTCACGCGGACACGCCAGGGGCGCCGCGTCCGTGACCGAGGCCCATGGGCGGCAGAACCCATGGACCTATCAAGTGCGTCTGCTGGCAGGCAGCAGACGGATCCGCGTAGAAGAACGCAGCGGTGTTTCCAGTGTGGAAATACCGGCCACTACGCACGCGAGTGTGTAGCAGGCCCAAGGCCTGCTACTCGCAGTACGTCGTATCGTGCCAACGGTGATCGTTGGCGCGGGCGACCAAAACGGTGGGAGCCAGTAGGGGCGGGGCGCCCTACTGGTGTAGTCACACATGCCGATGTCGGACATGTGATGACTACAGCCCCTGCGGTGGCAAGCACGCGTGAAAGGAAGGATGATCGAGCTGGGCTGATTATCCTGGAGGTTGTGGTGCATGGGAGATCCATGCACGCGCTGGTCGATTCAGGTGCATCGATCAACTTTGTTCGACTGCAAAGTCTGAATGCGATGTGCCCCGAGGAGAAAGAGACTCCTCGGAGCAGGTTGGTGGTGCGCCTGGCGACAGGCGCAACCGTGAAGACACGAAAGCGAACTGTATCTGTTCGCTTTGACTGTGAAGGTCGGACCTTCACCGAAGACCTTATCGTCTTAGACTTAGACGATAAGTTCGACATGATATTGGGCATGCCGTGGCTAAAACGCCATGCCCCAGTGATAGACTGGAAGGCCCAGTCTATAATCTCATTCGGCGCCAAGGACGTTAACGTCCTCGGATCAGCGGACAACGTGACAGTGAGCGATGGCCCTGTCAACGTTGCGCGCGCACCTCGCGGTGCGTGCGTTGGGAACGAGGGCAACCGCGCTCATCCCAGCCAAGAGAACGTGGCGGCCGCCAAGGCCGCCGCGTACCAGAAGATGAAAGACCTCCGGGAGGCTTCCTCGTCCGTGCCCAGGGCACGGGCGAAACCACAACCGAAGGGTGCACTCTGGGAGCGCACCCACGTCCAAACCGGGTTTGGACCGAACCCTTCGCAGGCCGGGCCTGCGAAGGCAAGAACCAAGATACCGTCTCGGGCCGGGCCCGAGGCGACTGTTCAAGAGAAGATCTCCTCAAGCCGGGCTTGAGGGCCAAGATTCAAGGAGACCCCTCGACGGGCCGGGCCCGTCGAGACACAAGATATGGGTCGTTGTCAGACCGGGTCTGACAAGGGTCGCGGTATGAGGAGCCCGAAGAGCTCCTCACAACTGAAAGGAACCGAGACCGGACAGGGGTCGCTCCTCCGTGTCCCAAGAACGCCCTGAGCCGAAGCGTTCAGGTGACTATCCTCCATCGCCTGCGACGGGCGATGTCGAGTACGAGAGTGAATGCGCTGACGCAAACACTCACTGGGGTCCAATGTCACGAGTTGACATTGAAGTGTCCTCCGACCAATGCCTCGGAGTTGACAGCGCTGGAAGTGCAGAGCTGGAAAGGCTTTGCACGGGATCTACGCGCCGGGCGCGTAGAACAAGTATGCATCCTCACCGCCCGTGAGGATGTCGTGATCACAGAGGATCTCGAGGACCTGCGGCAGGTTCTCGTGCGGCACCCTGATGGCGACACGAGCCTCAGTGCCAAATCGAAAAAGGATTGATTTGCAGAGCAGAGCTGGGACTCGCTCAAGTCGAGTCCCTATTACGACGTTCTTCGGGAATACGCCGACGTATTCCCGGACGGTTCCTGCGGAGCTTCCGCAGGATAAAGGAATTCAGCACGAGATTGATCTCGTGCCAGGCACGAAGTACTGTGTCACGCGACAGTGGCCACTGCCGCGTGAACAAGTAACGGCCATCGACGAGTTCTTCGAAGCTCGTCGTCGTGGGCCAAGTGCGGGAATCCAAATCCCCGCACAGTACCCCACGTTCTGTGTCAAGAAGGCACAGGGCGGATAGCGCATCGTTCATGCGTTTAACAAGATGAACGATGCGACGATACCGGCACAGACGCCGATACCGAGGAAGGACGTCATCATCGATTCGATGAGCAAGAGTACCCCGTTCAGTGCTCTTGACCTAAGAGATGGTCTCTACCAAATCTTAATGCGTGAGAGTGATATCCCTCTCACGGCGGTAAGCACCCCAAGCGGTATGCTTTGGGAGTGGCTAGTGATGCCACAGGGGCTTAGGAATGCCCCTGCGACGTTTAATAGATGCGTAACGCATCTATTTCGGTCGGTGCGGGACTTCGCACCGACGTACTTCGACGACGTGTTCGTGCACAGCCGGGCTGTGAGCGAGAAGACAGACACCGAGATGCACAGAAAGCATCTCCGACAACTGCTTGCGCTGATGCGCAAGCACAAGTTATATGCAAATCTAAAGAAGTGCATATTCGGTGCGTCCGAGATACTAGTCCTCGGATGCCTTGTCGGCAAGGACGGTGTCCGCCCTGTTCCCGAAAAGATCAGGGTGATCAACGAGTGGCCTGCGCCCTCGAATGCAAAGGAACTGCGGCAGTTCCTTGGGTTGGCTACGTACTTGTGCAAGTACATACACGATTACGCTGGGCGTATTCGACCACTGTCGCGCCTCCTCAAGAAGGACGCGGAGTGGAGATGGTCTGCTGAATGTCAGCAGGCCTTCAATTCGGTCAAGCAGGGCCTGACCGAGGCGCCGATCTTGGCCGTTGCCGACCAAGATCGTACGTTCCACGTTGTGTGTGACGCATCCGACTTTGCAATCGGATGCGCTCTGATGCAGTACGATCACGAAGGACGTGATCGTACTGTGATATGTTATCAGTCTCGTCAGCTTAAGCAAGCTGAGCGCAACTACCCAGTACAGGACAAGGAACTCCTTGCCATGAAGTATGCGTTAGCCAAGTTCCGTGTCTATCTCCTTGGAGATAGACCCTTCGTGATCTACACTGAAGTATGTGTGTCGGAATGATTGTCGTAGAAGTTTGGAAAATATGGAAAATATGGAAGGAAGATTGCAACACAAACGGATTGTATGACTCATACAATTCGTTGTACATAATACAGTACTTCTATGAGTCTTGAAAGCATCCTGCTGCGCTTCATTGTTCGAGACCAATCGATGTACGTCGCCAGCAAATTAATACTGCTGGACATGATGGTGCGCAAGGAGGATGCTGCGATCAAATGATCTGGCTTGCACACCCCGCCGTGGTTGTACAAATATCGACACTTTCAAGTGCCCAATTCATCCTATGAATCCAGTCTGCTGCTGTCACCTGAATCAAACAAGCCGTTGCTGCTATTGCACGGGGTGCGACCGTCGCGTCTAAGCAGGAATTATATTGTTGGACTCATTTTTTCCGTAGCACCAACGCGCAACTGAATATTCGAGGTAACTTCATCATTGCTGGAATGTGGAACTTGCATATTTTTGTTGGCCAAGTCATGTGTCTTTGGGATCCCAGAGGCGCTCGCGAGACAAGTTGCACTTACATGTATAATATGTAATTGCATAAAAAGCACGTTGTTGCCGTAGCCTGCCTCTGACGACGACTCCGTCACAGTTAAAGCCATTTTGGATCGTTTTTTCATTGTATTACGACCGAATCCGCGTCAATGGTGCCGTCGCCACGGGTTCATCCCAGGTGCGGTGTCGCTGCGACGCGTCCAAGTGGGTGCTCACAATAAAACAAAACGAAAACGTTATAGACTCTTAATAAAATTTTGTAAAAACGACGACGTTGACGAATGGGGTGCCCCCACTTTGGACCTGCAGCAGTATCAGCGTAAAGAGCAGATTCAGCGCGCGACGACATTTTCCCAGCGTGGCTCCATCTTCTGGGCACTGGTCGACAAGTCTGGCGATCGATAATGTCGCTGAAAGACTCGTGGTGTCAGATACTCGTATTATCTTAACAGACTACGCTTCCATAGCCTTAAAATCCACATCTCTCGCCTACTTTGCAATTGTGTCGCCTTAATCTCCACACGATTGCACGCACCACCTTTTCCTTCTTCATCAATTGCATCCTGCATTAACCCCAGATTATTCACTGGTAAACCATCAAGGTACTGAGCGACAAACGTAGCGAGCCCAGAGAACACTGCAACCGGCGTCGCAGTAACTTGGTCCTCAATGACAGCCGTCACGATCCGGATATCTGTTTGCAAATAACGCCATCCATAAAAGCACAAACATTGTTCATATCGAAGAGTTCATATGCGTATTGTACATGTACAGTACCAGGGCATTCGTACGTGGGAACTGGTTCGTGATCATATCGAGGCTTCGTTTCGAGCTCAAGATCGCTACGATTGAAATGTCTTCCTCCTCGACACCTAGAGAGCATAAAGCCTACATAACTAGATTAGAATCGGAAAAATAGAAGTGACTGTAAGCAACTAAGAGTTGATATACCGCGATGGCTTTGCTCCGCCCTCGTTGTCACCGCAAATGAACGTGAATAGCAATACTTTGCAGTTGGTGATGTTTTCGGGCACGTCCATGTGAGTGATCCGCCATTGAATTGGATTCCCAAAACCATCGAGCACCTCTTCAGCTTTGATGGAACCTGCAAGAAGTACCCGCACAAATCACAGCAGCATTAGTCACTTGTACTGAAAAAGACAATTGATTTTGTATGTATGATACGGTATTGTGGACGCATTCCGAGTTCAAACGTACCAACAGGTGACCCGTCCTCCATCTGGCTGAATATTATAGCAAAAGGAAGGGCCTCGTCGTTAAGTGCAACACCGCAAAATGCATGGTTTCGTTCCAGCCCGGAGTATCGTTCGCCTGCGTCTCCAATCCACTCGACCTCACGCGTTCCGAGCAGTGCGAGGGACTCTTCTAGGAGGAACCTGCGGGTTGTACCGATGTGTTAATGTACTAGAGAAAGAGAAGGTTCAGGAGAACAGTCTAGTCTTACGTGATGAGGCGGGTCGCTGCACGGTGGAAGGAGACTGAGTCTGACCGAGCGTCTCGAAGAGTCGTAAGCAGCACCAGCACTGCGTTGTCACAAATTTCGGTCACCGCCGTGAGCACACTGGTGTAGTCTCTCGAATTCTCTTCTTCTTCCTCTTCCCTGCGATGGGTACCACACCACGAAGATAAGAGAGCCCCTCTAGATAAAACCCGAGTGCACAACTTAGCCAGATGACTTGACGTACAACTCCTCCTCGATGACCCGCGCCAGGATCTCCTCCCGATTTTTGTAGATATGGCTAACTGCCGCACGAGTGACCTTACTCCCTCGCGAGAGCAGCCTGCTGCTCACCGGCATTGATCCGCTCAATGATGGCACATCGCTGGGAGTGGTGTAGATAGTGAGCGCGCTTTCGAGGATTCTTTTGATTGGAGTGTGTTGATGTCGCAAAGGATGATTTCGTGGTTGCTGCAGCTCTGTCGAACACCACAGACTCTGCCAAGTCACCCTGCCATTGCATTGCTACGTCCCCTGACTCAGTACGGCAGTCGTATTCGATGTATCATCTACACCTCTTGTGGTTTCATCCTGGCGCACGCTTCGGGTAACCGGGTTCCACGCGGGGATGGGTGTTGGTCTCTGTTCGGCATAGCTCTGTGTGTGAGTCGGTGGCTGGACGAGAGAGAAAGCAAAGTGCGTGTTAGTTAATATCATACGCTAGCGGCAGTTGTGTGTGCCCCTTAACTCACCAACATGTAGTATGCATCGAGGGGACAGCTTTGTCCCTGAATCCGAGTTAGCTTGGGCACCAGACATATGAGCGAAATATTTATTGAACACGGTGGGTCAGCTCAGTGGAGGGGTTCACGGGTGCAACAGTGGACGTGCAACGGGATTGGGTGCTTCACCTGCTAATAGTTGAGGCTCCATTTGACCGGGCGGTTTAGCTCACAGTCGAAAAATCAAAAGTTACAGCAGTCAACAAGGTCATACACAACAAGAACCGGCGATGTTGCTGCGTCGTGCTTTAGCACGACAATCACGTCTGTCGACTGGAGAACCAATCGCAAGATATCCGTCTACAATCGGCTTCCAGTAGAAAAAACACCCGAGCTGGTGATGCACATTGCACGCCACACAACTCGTCTGATAAACGTGGTCTTCAATGTCTGGCCCGACTGTATTCAACGTTACAATGATAAGATGGGAGCCAGCTTGCGAACGCCCGCGACCCGATCGATTCTTGCTGGCCCGGTATAAATAACATCTCAGCCGTCGCAAAAACTTCTTATGCGTGTTCAGACAGATCAGCATGACACACATTGTGCTCTGAAACCATGGCATGATGATGGCGAAAAATATAAGAAACACAAACAACTAGGTCTGAACAGCTACCTCGTCGTCTTTCATCCTCTGGACCTCGGGTTCAGAGGTGTGAATAAAAATTTCAGTATCACTAAAATCAGTTTTTACAATATAAAAACGGATTATTGAAACTCTCACAAAAAATACAATATAAAATTGCACCAATTTTTGCTGTACAATTCACAAAAGTACGCCGATACGAATTTCAAGTTGCCGATCGAACTGCTGGACGACAGCAACTCAACTCACGAGCATAGCTAGCAATCACTATGATCTATACTTCCGTATAGACTAAAAATATTCACTGGCTAGCGTGGCAAGCAGTCTGCAGTCTGCAACGCCTCGCTCTCTTTCCGCACTCACATTTAAAAGCACCCCCTCAACACGATGCCAACCAACAAGGACATTTGCGCCTAATTGTACGAGACCCTTGGCCAAGGACACTATCGCTGCAAACAGTGTGGTAACGAGCGCAAGCAGATCGCCAGCACCGGCTACTCAAACCTAATCGCCCATCTGTCCCACAAGCATGCCAGCTTCAAGACCCAGTTCGAAGCAACGCTGTCGGCAGCGAACGACGTCTCCAAGACTTCGGCTTTGTCTCCGAGGAGACGCCCCATCGTTTCCAGTGGATGCGATGGGTCGTCGAGCGAAACATGCCCCTCTCGGAGGTCGAGAAGATGCTGACACGCTCCATGTCGAGGTGGAGCTCCGTTTCTACGCGTGTACTGCTCAATGCAATGCATGACGTAGCCAAGAAGATGGGCAAGAAGCTCGAGGCGATGCTGGGCATCTGCTTTGGGATCATGTTTGACGGATTGTTCAACGGTTCTATGCACTACGTCGCTGTGTACGGTGTGTTGGAGACAGACGGGACTCTTCATTTACAGCTGCTCGCCGTGTCGCCGCTCATCGACGGATCGCAAGATGCAGATGCGCACATCAAGCTGTTTGATGGTGTGCTGGACGTGTACAGTAAGACACTCGACATGGTGGCGTTCATCATTGGCGACAACTGCGCGACCAACCAGTCGATCGCCACTAAGCTTGGCATTCCTCTGGTTGGTTGCGCAAGCCATCGTTTTAACCTAGCCGTTAACCGGTACATCGTTGAATTCGAACCGTTACTATCGAAAATTAACACATTGATGTCAAAGTTATGGCAAGCTAATAACTTCGCCGAGCTCGCCAAATCGACTAGCCTTCATCCTATCAAACGGAATACTACGAGATGGAGTTCCAGCTTTGAAATGCTTCGTCGCTACGAGCACATTCGCCCACAGATCAAGACCGTGGACGCCGTGGAGGAGCTTATACCGACTGGAGCGGCGCACCGCAAGCTTCTCGGGCTGCTCGGCCACATGAAGAAGTTCCAGAGCGTGACCAAGAAGCTGCAGTGCGACGGGATCGACTTGGCCGACGTCCGCCTTCTGTTTGACTCTGTGGTCGACGAGTACCCCTGCATGCGTGACCAGCTCAAGCCGACAGCCAAAATCGTGCACTCTCCCGTTTTCGAGTCTGCAGTCGTCAAAGTCATCAACGGCGGTGCGCTTTCAAGTGCAGAGGCAGCAGCAGTTAAGCGGTTCAAGGTGCCGAAAAGCGGCAGCAAGAGGAAGACTCGGGAAGACGACTACGCGAGCCAGATTCTCCGTGCCGGACCGAGAAAGCGCACCAGGCAGGGTTGGTGTGACGATGCTGCTATCTATAGCTCTGCTGAAGCAACTTCCCCGACATCGAATGCATGCGAGAGAAGCAACTTTCCCCGACATCGAATGCATGCGAGAGACTGCTGCTGAAGCAACTTCCCCGACATCGAATGCATGCGAGAGACTTTTCTCGCAGTGCAAGCTGGTTCTCACTCCGCAGCGTACTTGAATGCTGCTTGCGAATTTTGAACTCATCATGTTTCTTCGTGCGAACAGGAACATGTGGGATGTGACAACGCTGGCCTCGGTTGGTAGTGGTGAGGAGCTATAATACAAGACAGCATTGCAGTATTTGCGGCAGTTTTTATTATTGCTGGTTGTTGTATTGCACTTACTACTATTGCAACGCTTTGCAGACAATCCCGTATAATACTGAATTGGAGAAGGCCTGCTCGGGTTCTGTGCATGGTACTGTACCAATGTCAGCTCACGGTGCCGCCCGCTGTGGCACCAATGATGCTTCGATGCCGGAGAGAATCAGATAGCGAATGCGCAGATCCACTTCAGGCAAGTGAGTTAGAAAAACTGCTGAAATTTGGAGTCAAGAGCATTCTGCATGAGCAGACGTCGAAAAACCCACCAACACCCAAGAAGATTGTCTTCCTAAACGACATGGATGCGACCATAGTTGCTGCGGCGTATATCACTGTCGTGCCAGAGGTTCAGGAGGAGAACTACGATCTGAGTAAGTACATGTTAGGATTGGTGCCTGCTACACACTTTACTCCCGTGATGTGCGCAGGACGGGGGGGGGCAAGTACTGAACGCGATGAAGGAGGGCCCTTTATTTCCTTTTGAGGCCTGCGTTGAAAGTCAGAGATATGAAATCGACGGCAATACGTTGATGCAGCCTAGCAATTGTATCTAATGACATTTGTTTCTTCTGTCACACAAGGTTGAAGGAGCGTTTGACGTATCAGTCCCCTGGATCGACTTGCACAAGTTAGGGCAGGGTCATGACTTCATGACGTTGCTTTAGTTGCACAAGCCTGTATTCAGTGAACAAAGGCTTGTGGATACTATTCACACAACTCGAGCTGACAACTCTTCATCTGTCCGTGCGATGTGTATACAGGCGCATTCATTGACAAGCTTTGGCTCTGCTCGACGTGGTTGAGAAAGCTTGACAACTGTCAGGTCATCACGGGCTTATACATATTCACAACTACATGCTCGTGCTCAGCTCGTGCTCTGTCTGGAAGTTCGAGGTCAATTGCACCCTCAACACGTCGAACAGGATTGAGAAGTGCGGTGAAATAGTACTCTTGCGTCTTGGAGCCCAGGCATTTATCACTCGGATGACGGCAACCCAGCGATTAGAAACCAAGCGCAGACACCTTCATGGTTTTGGACTGTATCGAGCAAATCGAAGATCGGCGGACGTGTAGAACACGTCTCTATAGAGCTTCTTCAACGGAGAGCGGTGAGCCACTACACCACGTGCATGTATACTCGATAGATACAAAGTGGCTACTGCAACTACAACTACAAGTTGCAGTTGCAGTAGTTACTGTGCTGTTCGACTAAGACTTCAAGATGCCATATTGAACCCTAGGTACAGACCAGATCGCTGTCACTGCGCACGGGTTCATACAAGCAGCAGTCTTATTGATTGCACAGAGATGATGATAGCAATCTCCACCATAGGTAAGTGCATTTTGTATGCTCCTCCGAAGTGAGGCGCTGGGGGGCTAATGCAAACTTTGCTGAGCTGCTTCGCACTTCTGTCCATTTTTTCGGATGACCAAACTTGCAACTCAGTTGATTGAGATTTCAAGTGCCTGCAGACACGAGCCTTGGGAATCGTATTCCGCCAGATAACCTGCTGTGAAGGAATTAAGGCGCGACGGGGCTGCATTCGCGTGTTGATGCGGATATAAGTGATCCGTCGTGCCACTAAGGTTCATATATTCGAGCTCCCAGCATTTTAGAGGGAAAACATCTCTTGGTGAAGGATTCTTTTTATTTAACTTGAAGTTGAAGAGATGTTAATGCGGGATTTGAATGGCTCAGCATTATCTGGAGATCAGCGAGCGACAACGCAAACGCGTCTGAATGGGAAGGAGGGTGGAATGGGATCGCCCAGAAAAAACATAGCGTGATAGTGTGGAGCTGCATGAAAGGAACCAGCAGATGCAATTGCTGTGATTGCCGTAACTTGATGAAAACTGCTTCGAAACGTAATGCTGATTTGATGTTGCGTTTATCTACTAACTTGGCACTAAGCGTCCACTTATCGTAACAACCTCGTCATACTTGCTGTCACATATAATCATAGCGAGTTCTTCACAATCGAGACAAAGTATTTTCCTAGTTAAAACAATATACAGGACCGCAGTCTGAGTGTTACCTGCATTGTGTGTGTGCAATTCGACCACCCTGGAGAGCATGCTTGATAGCCTAGTTGGCCCCACAATCACAAATAAAAGTTCGCTTCCTCGTCATTGTAGCGCGATACAAAGTCGCCAATACCTGGAATAAGGCTTTCCGAATGCGGATCTACGGCGCCATCGATTGCTGCCGTGACAATCCGAACTTCTGCTCCGCACAATTAAGCATAGTTGCAGCAACGATTAGTTCAGTGGCAAAAAGTACCAGACAGGATATTGCAACAACTGCATCGACATACGAGGAAAGCGGCTGCACACGGCAGCAACACCGTCTGAGGAGCATACAATTGTCACGAGTGTGATGTCTTTCTCAAGAGCACTCACACCACAGAGCGCCTCAATCGCCTTGCACTCGCGCTCTCCAGTAACACACGTGGCTGTGAATAGTAGCACCTTACACGACGAAATATTCGCCGGAAGGTCCATCTGGTTCAATCGCCATCGGCGACGGCCGTGCCGGTCGACAACGGCGTCAAGGTTGATGTGGCCTAACAAACACATAATCAGCAGTATCTTATTAATCAAACACATGCAACAGCTTAGCATAAACAACGGACATTACTTGTACATACCTTCGGCCGCATCCACCTCGATCTGGTGGAAGAGCATAGAAAATGGGTAGCCCTCGTCACCCAGCTTGATGCCACACACTTTGTGCCGACGCTCGATTCCTGTAGCCACTTGACCAGACACAGTCGTGACCTCCACGGCTCTGGATTCCAGTCGCCCCAGCACGTCCTCGATCAGAATCCTATACAACAGGAAGCACACGTGCACTGTCAATACCACCTCTTCAGGAAATACTACAGAAATGCCTCAAAGCTCACATGATGATACGGCCAGCAGCACGACGAAAAGTAGCTGCATCCGACTGCCGGTCACGCAGAATTGTAAGCTGCACCAGCACGGACGGCGTACGCAGGTGGTGCACCAGCCGCTGATCGCGGCCGGTTCCTCCCATAGCGATTTCTTCACCTCCCCTGCAACGATGCACGCAAACTGTTGGTCAGTTTGCTCGTGTTAGACAAATAGCAATGCAGCCTACAATTCTGGCGCCACGGGTCGCGCGAGGATTTCAAAGCGATGCTTCTGCATATGACACACAGCGGCCCGGTGACGCCAAACTCTCGCGCGAGAGCGGCCTGCTGCTCCCCGCCTGCGATACGCTCGATGATCTGGCAACGGTCTTCGTGACTGAGGTAGTGTGGTCGTTTGCGAGGTTTCTTGTTGGCACTGCTGGACGGAGACGCCTCCTTCCCTTCTTCCTCTCGATCTTTCACTTCCATGTTGTTTGAGGCTGGACGTTGGTTGTCAGGTAGATTCTCTCCTCTATAGACATGGTGTGCTTTTGTTCCGACAGGGTCTGTTCCGGTAGATTGTTTATCATGACGCAGTGGTCTGTTCTTGTTTAACGAACTCGATCGAAGTTGCCTCATCGGAGCTTCTTGCTGGTCTGCTTCTTGCTGCTTTGATCGTGGCTCTTGAACGACTGCCCTCTTGCTGCTGACACACACCTGGAGCATACGAGCTGTATATTGATGAGAATACAGGTGTCGAGTTTCGGAGGGGCCAAGCTCTTCCCTGGAAGCTCTAATATCCCACTGATTAGAACGGTCTCCACTAGTTTCGACTACTATCTCTCGGTACATCGTCGAAGTACCTGAATCTGGAAGTCGAGGCATTAAAGGCGAGGGGCTGCTGTGGTGCACTCGAGCATTCACTTGGCTGCAACTCGAGTACACTTCGAAGTGAAGGAGGAGTCACAATGATGCCGAGTGGGTCTCAGGCCTTAAGGCTATTCCACCAGAACCAGTCAGTGCATTTTCTGCCACTAGAATGTGGTGATACAGGCAGACGGACACAGGATTGGCAGCTTGGACAACTTAGACTGCATCTCGACTGTCCAGGACACTCGCCCCTGCAGCTATTGGCTTCTTTTGTTGGCTCTGGTGCACATGGAGGGGCTCTGAAGAAGAGGATGTTACCCTTATAATAAAGTCTGACGCAGCTGTTGTCAGCAGGAGCGTCCGATTAGCATCTGCGGAATTGTTACTTCGCCACCTTTTTGTCGTCACCTTTACTTAATGTTTCGGTTCCTGGCGTCGTTGCTGTCTGACCAAAGTCCTATATACATAGAATATGGATTCCTCGTCCGCAGTTGCCATTGCATTTCGACTCAGATTCTCGTAATTTACAATAGTCCATCTAATTTTGTAATACTGTATGGAAACATTTTTCTTCTACCAGGATTTGCACGTGGTACAGGAGTCCTGTACAGTACAGTGTCCTGGAGTTCAGGCTGGACACCGTGTGAGGAAAGCAGGGTGACATCAAGCTGTGGCTCGCTCAAGCAAGGCAATGATTTGGCCAAATTTGGACAGATTCGGCTCTTCGCCGCGCTGTTTAACAGTTTATTAAAATGTCTGATGGCTATCGCCTTTTCTTCCACCTACATGTGTTGGGAATGATTGGCCGGTTTCCGCTGCTGCTGCATGCCCTATTGCCAGGTGTTTCTATGAGTGACAGCATGAACGATTTCCCCTCTCGATGGAGTCGCGCGTGTGAGGTTCGGATTATCCAAAGTATTGTATTACTCACTACTACTTTTTACGTACTAATATTTATTGTATTAATACTAAGACCACGATTCTTGAAAGCTGATTTTGTATTAATCCTATTAATATGAGGTTTCGGTTTTGTATCAGATGTTGTACGCTCTCATACTTTGGCACACCGGAGGTTGTGATCGATGTATCCGAAAGTGGCACCAATTTCGTCCCTAGAAGCAGTCCGCGAGTCAAGTGATGATCCAGTCCCGTTCTCTCTTACTTCTACGGGGAGCTTATCCAACGACATCTCCGCCGGAGATCCGTTATTGGATAAATCTCATGCAGCGCAATAGCGCTTCAGCTTTTCTCTTCCAATGTTGTTAGATCTTTATGTTTTCGATCTAAAAACGATTAGAAACATCTAAAAACATTAGCGATTCGGTCGCCACACCATCTGTGACCTTCGGAGATGCCTCGGGCGACGCGTACGTGGCCCGAACAGACACATCGGTGAGCCAGACCGCCACGAAAGCGGACACTACGCTCGTCGACACGAATGCGGTACCAGCGCAGTGCGGATGCAGCGTCCACTTAGTCCCCGACCTTTGCAGACGACACGACCGACGCAACTGGTGACCTAATCGATGCTTCCGTGCTCAGACCGACACGATGCCGCCGGTACTGATCACACCCTTCACCACTGCTCCGACAACATAGACGGAAGATGCCGAGACGCGTGCTCGTCTCTGGCGCAAGCAACTCCGGCAGCGATGGACAGATCAACGACTACACAGCATACAGCTCGACCCCGACGCCGATTACGCCGCCAATCGAGGAAGAGAGGGGCGACCTCAGCAGAGTCTGCTCTATAGTGCCTCTGCATTATCACAAGGATTAATCCTTTTCGTATCAATACGAATACTTTCTTTTGAAAGGGGCTTAGTATTACGACATATTAATCCTGACCTCGGTATAAGTATCAATAATACTGATACACACTTGTTCCCGCTAATCCGATACGCCGAATCTATGCTTGCTTTCAGGCATCGACTCAGCGTACCACCAAAGCACGCCCTCGTAACAGGGACACGCGCGCAGAGGTACTGGCTCCAGTTCACGAGTGAATTCGCTGTTTGATGCATCTGTTGACGAAAGCCGTACCTACGAGAAGACTGGCATCAAAAGCACGTGTGGAGTATGAGACCCAATCGGCGTGGTGGGAGGACACGGGCGAGAATGCACCAGACTTCGAGGTCTGTCGCCAGGGTCGACTCACAATGACGAAAATTTATCCTCGACGAGACCGAAACATATGAGCAAGCCACGTGGTCGTACCGCTTCTCAATAACTGGCGCGGACAGTTGGATTGGAATCACAACGTCAAGACGCTGCATTTGACATTAATGCCGCATTGAGCGTTTGTCTAGCGCGAGCAAACTCATCAACAGCTTGCGTGCAGCATTTGCTTTTTCGTTGCACGGGCGAAGTTCTTTACGCCGCCCACCAAACTTTTTGCAGTGTGTCGAGCTCGCACCGCGGATTGGGATAGCTGCCGTCCAAAGCAGCACATCGACGCCAGTCGCGCTTAGCCAGCATAACTTATATCTGAGCATTTTAAATGCCTTGCCCCACAAATGACACATCTTGTCGTTAATCAATCATTTGTGACTCTACTTGGCATCTCGTTCCATACCTTTCGATCAATACTTTGGCCAGAGATGAAGGTCTCAGCACATTGAACTTGAATTGCTAATTAGAACACAAAGCTGGCGAAAATACCTATCCCCATTGCGCCATACGAGCCGTGCAGCGTACAAGCGTCGCATTAAATGTCACCAGGCGGGCGCAACACTCTGGCGTGTTTCAGCTCCCTGCTTGCGATTACGTCGCCGGGAGTAATGACGGGCGGCAAATGACAAACTCAACTAGGAATCCCTGGTACAAAGCTTTGGCCACATAATCTGTTAACATGTTCACGCTAGACAAACCGAGTGATTAACCTGCAAGTTTTGCTGACAACAGGTTATCAAATACTGGTTCTGGCCTGCGTCCTCGTTCGTCACCAACAGGTACCATCGCCAGACACCGCATATGTGCTTTGCCATCACTGCACAACTCAATCGACTTGTTATCGTCCTCGCCTCGCACTCAACCTCACCACTGCTAAAAGAAGAAAATGACGAGGGGTGGGTAACTGAAGCTCTCGGGGCAGGATGCAGGCTTTGCCAGAGCTATCATGAAGGCGGCGAAGGCTAGCGCACCACCGAAATGGAACTTTGGTTGGAAAAGCGGCAACGCTACCACGAACCGAAATCTTAAGTGATGGTGACAAAAAGGTCACAAATTGACAATTCCGCAGATGCTAATCGGACGCTCCTGCTGCCAACAGCTGCGTCAGACTCTGAGGGTAACCTCTTCGTCTTCAGAGCCCCTCCATAGGCGCTAGAGCCAGCAAAATAAGCCAACAACTGCAGGAGCGAGTGTCCTGGACAGTTGAGAGGCAGTCTAGGCTGTCCAGGCGACCTATCCTGTGTCCGTCTGCCGGTATCACGACAATCTAGTGACAGAAAAAAGCACAGGCCGGCCCTTGCAAGCCCAATACCGGGTAACAGGAGGCGGAAGAGTCTAAAACGGCCTGGGACCCACTCGGCATCATTGTGACGCCTCCTTCACTTTGAAGTGTACTCGAGTTGTAGCCAAAGTGGATGGTCGAGTGCACCACAGCAGCCCCTCGCCTTTAATACCTCGACTTCCAGATTCAGGTACTTCGACGATGTATAGAGAGATAGTAGTCGAAACTAGTGGAGACCGCTCTAATCAGTGGGATATTAGAGCTTCCAGGGAAGAGCTTGGCCCCCGAAACTCGACACCTGTATTCTCATCAATATACAGCTCGTATGCTCCAGGTGTGTGTCAGCAGCAAGAGGGCAGTCGTTCAAGAGCCACGATCAAAGCAGCAAGAAGCAGACCAGCAAGAAGCTCCGATGAGGCAACTTCGATCGAGTTCGTTAAACAAGAACAGACCACTGCGTCATGATAAACAATCTACCGGAACAGACCCTGTCGGAACAAAAGCACACCATGTCTATAGAGGAGAGAATCTACCTGACAACCAACGTCCAGCCTCAAACAACATGGAAGTGAAAGATCGAGAGGAAGAAGGGAAGGAGGCGTCTCCGTCCAGCAGTGCCAACAAGAAACCTCGCAAGCGACCACACTACCTCAGTCACGAAGACCGTTGCCAGATCATCGAGCGTATCGCAGGCGGGGAGCAGCAGGCCGCTCTCGCGCGAGAGTTTGGCGTCACCCGGGCCGCTGTGTGTCATATGCAGAAGCATCGCTTTGAAATCCTCGCGCGACCCGTGGCGCCAGAATTGTAGGCTGCATTGCTATTTGTCTAACACGAGCAAACTGACCAACAGTTTGCGTGCATCGTTGCAGGGGAGGTGAAGAAATCGCTATGGGAGGAACCGGCCGCGATCAGCGGCTGGTGCACCACCTGCGTACGCCGTCCGTGCTGGTGCAGCTTACAATTCTGCGTGACCGGCAGTCGGATGCAGCTACTTTTCGTCGTGCTGCTGGCCGTATCATCATGTGAGCTTTGAGGCATTTCTGTAGTATTTCCTGAAGAGGTGGTATTGACAGTGCACGTGTGCTTCCTGTTGTATAGGATTCTGATCGAGGACGTGCTGGGGCGACTGGAATCCAGAGCCGTGGAGGTCACGACTGTGTCTGGTCAAGTGGCTACAGGAATCGAGCGTCGGCACAAAGTGTGTGGCATCAAGCTGGGTGACGAGGGCTACCCATTTTCTATGCTCTTCCACCAGATCGAGGTGGATGCGGCCGAAGGTATGTACAAGTAATGTCCGTTGTTTATGCTAAGCTGTTGCATGTGTTTGATTAATAAGATACTGCTGATTATGTGTTTGTTAGGCCACATCAACCTTGACGCCGTTGTCGACCGGCACGGCCGTCGCCGATGGCGATTGAACCAGATGGACCTTCCGGCGAATATTTCGTCGTGTAAGGTGCTACTATTCACAGCCACGTGTGTTACTGGAGAGCGCGAGTGCAAGGCGATTGAGGCGCTCTGTGGTGTGAGTGCTCTTGAGAAAGACATCACACTCGTGACAATTGTATGCTCCTCAGACGGTGTTGCTGCCGTGTGCAGCCGCTTTCCTCGTATGTCGATGCAGTTGTTGCAATATCCTGTCTGGTACTTTTTGCCACTGAACTAATCGTTGCTGCAACTATGCTTAATTGTGCGGAGCAGAAGTTCGGATTGTCACGGCAGCAATCGATGGCGCCGTAGATCCGCATTCGGAAAGCCTTATTCCAGGTATTGGCGACTTTGTATCGCGCTACAATGACGAGGAAGCGAACTTTTATTTGTGATTGTGGGGCCAACTAGGCTATCAAGCATGCTCTCCAGGGTGGTCGAATTGCACACACACAATGCAGGTAACACTCAGACTGCGGTCCTGTATATTGTTTTAACTAGGAAAATACTTTGTCTCGATTGTGAAGAACTCGCTATGATTATATGTGACAGCAAGTATGACGAGGTTGTTACGATAAGTGGACGCTTAGTGCCAAGTTAGTAGATAAACGCAACATCAAATCAGCATTACGTTTCGAAGCAGTTTTCATCAAGTTACGGCAATCACAGCAATTGCATATGCTGGTTCCTTTCATGCAGCTCCACACTATCACGCTATGTTTTTCTGGGCGATCCCATTCCACCCTCCTTCCCATTCAGACGCGTTTGCGTTGTCGCTCGCTGATCTCCAGATAATGCTGAGCCATTCAAATCCCGCATTAACATCTCTTCAACTTCAAGTTAAATAAAAAGAATCCTTCACCAAGAGATGTTTTCCCTCTAAAATGCTGGGAGCTCGAATATATGAACCTTAGTGGCACGACGGATCACTTATATCCGCATCAACACGCGAATGCAGCCCCGTCGCGCCTTAATTCCTTCACAGCAGGTTATCTGGCGGAATACGATTCCCAAGGCTCGTGTCTGCAGGCACTTGAAATCTCAATCAACTGAGTTGCAAGTTTGGTCATCCGAAAAAATGGACAGAAGTGCGAAGCAGCTCAGCAAAAGTTTGCATTAGCCCCCAGCGCCTCACTTCGGAGGAGCATACAAAATGCACTTACCTATGGTGGAGATTGCTATCATCATCTCTGTGCAATCAATAAGACTGCTGCTTGTATGAACCCGTGCGCAGTGACAGCGATCTGGTCTGTACCTAGGGTTCAATATGGCATCTTGAAGTCTTAGTCGAACAGCACAGTAACTACTGCAACTGCAACTTGTAGTTGTAGTTGCAGTAGCCACTTTGTATCTATCGAGTATACATGCACGTGGTGTAGTGGCTCACCGCTCTCCGTTGAAGAAGCTCTATAGAGACGTGTTCTACACGTCCGCCGATCTTCGATTTGCTCGATACAGTCCAAAACCATGAAGGTGTCTGCGCTTGGTTTCTAATCGCTGGGTTGCCGTCATCCGAGTGATAAATGCCTGGGCTCCAAGACGCAAGAGTACTATTTCACCGCACTTCTCAATCCTGTTCGACGTGTTGAGGGTGCAATTGACCTCGAACTTCCAGACAGAGCACGAGCTGAGCACGAGCATGTAGTTGTGAATATGTATAAGCCCGTGATGACCTGACAGTTGTCAAGCTTTCTCAACCACGTCGAGCAGAGCCAAAGCTTGTCAATGAATGCGCCTGTATACACATCACACGGATAGATGAAGAGTTGTCAGCTCGAGTTGTGTGAATAGTATCCACAAGCCTTTGTTCACTGAATACAGGCTTGTGCAACTAAAGCAACGTCATGAAGTCATGACCCTGCCCTAACTTGTGCAAGTCGATCCAGGGGACTGATACGTCAAACGCTCCTTCAACCTTGTGTGACAGAAGCAACAAATGTCATTAGATACAATTGCTAGGCTGCATCGACGTATTGCCGTCGATTTCATATCTCTGACTTTCAACGCAGGCCACACAATCAAGAGGAAATAAAGGCCTCTCCTTCATCGCGTTCAGTACTCCCCCCGTCCTGCGCACATCACGGGAGTAAAGTGTGTAGCAGGCATCAGTCCTAACATGTACTTACTCAGATCGTAGTTCTCCTCCTGAACCTGTGGCACTTCAGTGATATACGCCGCAGCAACTATGGTCGCATCCATGCCGTTTAGGAAGACAATCTCTTGGGTGTTAGTCGGGTTTCTCGACGTCTGCTCATGCAGAATGCTCTTGACTCCATATTTCAGCAGTTGTTTTAAACTCACTTGCCTAAAGTGGATCTGCGCATTCGCTATCTGGTCTCTCCGGTGTCCGGGCAACATATCTGAAATGAACGGAATAAGCTGACTTTATCATTGGTCTGCCACAGCGGGCGGCACCGTGAGCTGACATTGGTACAGTACCATGCACAGAACCCGAGGTCCAGGGGATGAAAGACGATGAGGTAGCTATGCAGACCTAGTTGTTTGTGTTTCTTATATTTATCGTCGTCATCACGCCATGGTGTCAGAGCACAATGTGTGTCATGCTGATCTGTCTGAACACGCACAAGAAGTTTTTGCGACGGCTGATATGTTATTTATACCGGGCCAGCAAGAATCGATCGGGTCGCGGGCGTTCGCAAGCTGGCTCCCATCTTATCATTGTAACGTTGAATACAGTCGGGCCAGACATGGAAGACCACGTTTAGCAGACGTGTTGTGTGGCGTGCAATGTGCACCACCAGCTCGGGTGTTTTTTCTACTGGAAGCCGATTGTAGACGGATATCTTGCGATTGGTTCTCCAGTCGACAGACGTGATTGTCGTGCTAAAGCACGACGCAGCAACAACGCCGGTTCTTGTTGTGTATGACCTTGTGGACTGCTGTAACTTTTGATTTTTCGACTGTGAGCTAAACCGCCCGGTCAAATGGATTCTCAACTATTAGCAGGTGAAGCACCCAACCACGTTGCACGTCCACTGTTGCACTCGTGAACCCCTTCACTGATCTGACCCACCATGTTCAATAAATATTTCGCTTAAATATCCGGTGCCCAAGCTAACTCGGATCCAGGGACAAAGCTGCCCCTCGATGCATACTACAGTGCGCGTCATAATTATAAACGCACTCAAAACTCAAACGTTGTGATCGAGCACTTGTGTTTCAGCAGCCAAACCAGCGCTCAAGACACGTCCCAGGCGAATCGAAAAACGATGTAGAAAGCGGAATTGAAAAAGCAAACGTCTTCGTCCGCAGTCGCGGAAAAACCGACTTTGGGTCGGGTCAAAATTATAAACGCATTTTGTCATATTTGTAATAAATCAAAGAAATGTGGTTTTAATGGTAATAAATGAAACCATTGAAAAGCGCGTGTTTCGAGGCTTCGGAGCACGCGCGCAGCTCAAGATGCTGCGAGACATGCAATTAGGCGAGGAGGAGTGCCGTGCGATTGACAAGCATGTCAGAGCCGGAAAAAGCAACCGAGCGACCGGAAAACTTATTGGGCGCAGCGAGACGGCCATTCGCTACTATCTCAAGCGTGGGAAGGCGGGATCGGTGCCGAAAGGACGGGAAGAAGGCCAAAATTGGGCGAGCGAAAAATCCGCAGGGTATTTCGGCTGGCCGTCGTACACTTATTATCGTCCAAGCAGATCGTGAACCTGCTGCATTGCGTAGTTGACAAATCTACCGTCCTGCGTGCACTGCGTAGCAACAGCTACATCAACTATGCTAAGCGCAAACCGACTCCAGCTCTCAAGCCTCATCACAAAATACAAGGGTGGCCTTTGCCGAGCAATACGAATGCAAACGGTGGTTCTGGTGCCGTGTGGTGTTTACGGATGACAAAAAGTTCAATTTGGACGGGTCTGATGGCTTCCGTTTCTACTGGGACGACATGAGAGCCAAGCCCAAATTGATGTCGAAGCGCGTGAATGGTGGTGGAAGTGTCATGATTTGGGCCGGGGTGAGCTCTTACGGGAAAACCAGTTTGATCATCCTAAAGGGAAGTAAAATGCTATCAAATACACTGAGACGCTGAGTAAGGGCATGCTTCTTTACCTGCGAGAACTTCGGAAGAAAATGGACAATATGACCCCCATTTTTCAACAAGATAATGCGTCCATACACTCTGCCAGGATCACTAAAGCATTCCTGACTACTAAGAATGTGGATACGATGCTGCGGCCAGCTAAAAGCCCCGATCTCAACATCATTGAGATCATCTGGGGTTTCTAGCGCGCCTTTTTCGAAAATGGTCGGCAATTCGACAAACCTGCCGATTTGATCAAGCAGACCAAGATTGAGTGGGCCAAAATCGACCTTGCGTGCAGCAAGAAATTTGAAAGGAGCGCCCTGAAGCGACTGGAAGCAGCGCGCCTGCTGAAAGGAGCCAAAACGGGCTACCAGACTTGGTCAAATGTAGTGCGTTTATAATTTTGACCTGACCCAAAGTCGTTTTTCCGCGACTGCGGACGAAGACGTTTGCTTGTTCAATTCCGCTTTCTACTCGTTTTTCGATTCGCCTGGGACGTGTCTTGAGCGCTGGTTTGACCGCTGAAACACAAGTGCTCGATCACTTCGTTTGCTTTTTAGTGCGTTTATAATTATGACGCGCACTGTACATGTTGGTGAGCTGAGGGGACACACGACTGCCGCTGGCGTATGACATTATATAACACGCACTTTACTTTGTCTCATGTCCGGCCACCGACTCACACACAGAAAGATGCCGAACAGAGACCAACACCCATCCACGAGTTGAACCCGAAGCGTGGGCCAGGATGCAACCATAAGAGGTTTAGATGATATATCCAGTACGACCTCCGTACTGAGTCAAAGGGAGGTAGCAATGCAATAACAGGGAGACGTGGCAGAGCTCTCGGTGTGGCTCGGAATACAGAACACTTGTGAAAACTTCTGTGCCGATTGACCGAACATGATACAGAACAGTACCACAAAGTACCACTGTTTGAACTTAAACAGAATACAAGCAGCTGCGTCTCAACTGGACAACAAGCAATTTCCAAATTTCCAAAATTTGCTGGTCGTTCATTTCGCTTCCGCCAGAGCCCCCTCCACGCGTTCCTCAGGAAGACCGGCCAGCAGCGCCGGTAGCGCTTCCAGCAGCGCCTGTAGCTTCCAGCAGCGCCTGTAGCGCTTCCAGCAGCGGGAGATGAACGTCAATAGCTACAGATCGGATGCTACAGGAAAGCGGTGACTTCCATCGGGAGACGCCAAGCTGCGACCACGAAAGCAGCAGCTTCTCAAGTAGTTGACAAGCCCGCATGAAGCTAGTTCTAGCTTGTAAGCCAGTGATAACAGTTTCTCTTCACCGAAAGCTTCCGAGAGCGATTGGACTTGTCAAGATGAGGATGGCGCTGCCGCTGATGATGCGTCACTCCGCCCAACCACGTTGTCGATGAAAGTGAAGATAACGCCAACGAAAAAGTGATTCCGATTATGGCTCTGATGATCCAGATTTCATTTTGTGCGTCGATACCGGTCGTGAAGTGACTTCGATGCCGCGCTGGCCGCGTCAGAGCGTAAAGCGTCGGAGAAACATGAATTTAGTCGTTCCGTACAACTTCTAGCTGTTCGGTGTGTGGTTCGGTACCGAACATCAACTATGCGTGAAACAGGTTGGCATACCTCGTTTTCAAAAATTTAGACACTCCCACAAACCGTTTACCTGATACTTTCTCTCGCCTAGCATATGCTACATACATAATTGTGCGAGCTTGTTTTCAGTATAAACTTCAGTAAAATTGCACAGCATCTTTTACAGAACATTAAATGTTAGCACTTTCTCTTGTAATTGTTCTGTATTCGAAGCATCGTCCCAGAGATCTCGACATCTGTGGTGTTCGACAGAGCTGCAGCAACCACGAGATCCACCTTTGCGCAAGCCACATCAATACGCTCCGGTCAGAAGAAGCCTCGAAAGCGCGCTCATTATCTACGCCACTCCCAGCGATGCGCTATCATTGAGCGGATCAATGCCGGTGAGCCGCAGGCTGCCCTTCCGAGGGAGTACAAGGTCACTCGTGCGGCAGTTAGCCATATCTATAAAATCGGGAGGAGATCCTTGCGCGGGTCATCGAGGAGGAGTCGTACGTTAACTCATCTGGCTAAGTTGTGCAAACGGGCTTTATGTAGAGGGACCCACTTATTCTGCGTGGTGTTAATTGTGCCTTTCCGGTATTTTGGTCAATCTGACTTCAAAAGGTAGGTCCTTTGCAAGAGAGGGTAGGGTAAAAGGAAGGATTTGCCACACGATATGAGCAGAATTACGGAGCTGTGCTGCAAACAAAATTTGTTTATTAGATATATTATTCTCTTTGCGTTAGCGTAAGAGCATAACAGTCAGCAGCGTCAGATTTCTGAAATTCAAGTTAGAGCGGCCAGTTTAAAACAAACCAATACATCCGTTTCAGTTGCGGTTTGTATGTGGGAGCGCTTTTTACGGGGCATCCAGAGGGTCGTCCCCACAATTATTTCCGGACTAAATTTGTCCGCTTTAAGTAGGCCCGATCAACTTAGCTGGGAGGCATTGGTACAGTTTTATACTTGGCATTTGTAGGGGGCGCACCTTCGCGCAGTACGCCCCTTCACGAGTCTATATGTCCGAAAAAGAGTGATGGTCAGGGCAATGAAGTGGTGGTCTAGCGCCCAACGCCAGATTGTGCATTTCACACGACCGCTGGATTGGCCCTGCTACCGTGAATGTCACCTGCTACCGTGAATGTCTGCTTTGGGCATTTGTGTTGCGATTTTCGCTATCACATTTGCGACAAACACTTCTAGCAACCAACGCCCGGGTTGGCGGCCAGCGGTCGCCACACACTCAAGAAAGAAAGATCTCGCGGAGCCTGCGTGCAGCGCGGCTCGGTGTGCAGCACTGGCCTGCGACTCGGAGCTCCCTGAATGCTGGCGGACATGGGGTTACCTGCGCGGTACGTGTGTGTGCAATCGCATGATGTATTACCACTCGTTATCGCCGATTCGTGCACTGGTGAAGCTAACTCTCCTTACTGTGCGATGCCATTTGCAGTGGCCCCCAAGCCGATGAAGAAGAACGATAGCTGAGTCTGGCGAAAGTAGCGGCGGTGTTTCTCGTTCCTCCGCCTTTGGTGCTGTGCTGCGTGGGTCTCCTCGCGGTCGCGCTGGCTGGCGGGCACGCTGTGCAGGTCGTAGAGTCTGGCGCCCGATACAGGTCGGCCACCCGCAGCGGCAATGAAACCAAAGCTCGTTCTTGTTGGCGACGGGGAGGTAGCTGATAGCCAGCTCCTGCAGAGGTTCAAGAGTGCACAAGGTGAAGATTCCGATGCGTGGAGGTGCCGCAGCGGTACTTAAAGAAAACTGAATTCGGGCGGCAAAAGTGGTTCACGAAGCGGCTCATGTTTCCACACTTGGTAGCATCGATGAAGATTGTGCGGCCGTTAATTGCAGGATGGCGGATTTTCATGGTACAGTCGGGGTACTGTCTGCGCTCCTTCTCCACTTCGTCAATCAACTCGCTGACGTATTCCGCGACGATTGTGTTTTTCGGAATGTGCCGAGTAGAGGCGACTTCAATTCCAAACGCATAGTCAATTAGCACCAGTGGAAATGTCTCGATGAAGCAGTTGCCGCACCCGATGCCGTTGACACAGTTTGCGTCGTCACACATGGTGCTCATCCCGAAGTTCAAGCAGCTTGACCCTACTTTGCCTACACACAGCGGAGCATTCACAAGGCTTATGGCGGGGGTACGCAAAGCGAGATGTCTGTGAGGGCACCCCGTAAAAAATGGAGTTTAGGGGTCACGTTGGAAGGCAAAGCTTCCAGGACGACATAGTCCCTCGGAGCACCAACGACCGCCGGCCATGGAAGGTCCATCGCGATTCCAAGGTGGTGCAACTTCTGAAGACTTCGAGGTGCCGGTTCCCGAAGCCTCACAGAAACTTCGCCGGCTGCGTGGTGCAGGTCAGTACGATAGCCAGTACAGACCCGTCACTTCCAAGAATGGGATCTCGCTGGTGGCGTGCGGTCGAGGTGACGGCGACCGCTCGCGGTGGATTGCGGATGGTGAGCTGTGCATGCAAGTGCGGCTCACAAAGCGGCAGGGTCCGTCGCTACCAAGAAAAGTTTCAAGATTTGGATCGCGCGATTTCGTGCGGTTGGGACGGCGACGCTCGCGGCCGATGTGGATGATGGTTTGCTGTGCATGGTAGCAACCACCGCGCGATGATGCACCGGTCCATCACTTTCTCGGCTTGGATCGCGGTGACAGGCTGCGGCGACGGGTCGGATGGGACGCTTGGGGTGACGGCTCAACATGCGGGATCGCATCAGCCAGCGGACACCATATCGTGCTGCCACTTACACGACTTCTCGGTTTGGATCGCAGTGACGGGCTGCGGCGACCGGTCGGATGGGGCGCTTGGGGTGACGGCTCAACATGCAGATCGCACCAGCCAGCAGACTCCATGTGGTGACGTATCGAGCTATCACTTACACGACTTCTCGGTTTGGATCGCGGTGACGGGCTGCGGCGACGGGTCGGTGGCGTATGCATGGACGCGGCCTTAGCGGTGGCAGGTTGGAGGGGACAGCCGGATGCCATGGAGACACGGGTCTTGTAGCTGGGGTGGTATATTGAATGCCGTTCGTGCCAGTACCGGAGTCCGTGAAATTGCTTCGCATTCTACCATTGTCATTCATCAAAATGACGGCTACAAGTGTCATGACCACGCTGAAGACAGAGCTGGCAGGCCAAGAGGAGGAATCTCGTCGCGCTCCATGCCGCTCTGTGGATGACGTCCGTGACTTCATTTCCGATGACAACCCAGACGCGACGTCGGACATCGCACTCGAGATGTGCGTCGTTGCAGTGACGGAGAGTACCAGGCTCTTTCGTGTCGAGTTGATCGACTACGATTACGCCAGCCGTGCTGAGGAGGTGATCGGCTTGCTCGACAAGCTCGATTCGCAGCGCCGTTCGTGTTCTCTAAATATATGGAAGCCCAAGAAGCGTGCAGCAAATGGCGACTGGAGCTTCACCGTCGGCAAGGTGTACAGCTTCGCCAAGGTGCACGGACTCCGTCTGTACTTTGCGCTGCCCCCAAGGAAGCTCCCAGCTCGAGAGCAACACCGAGCCTGCGCCTCTACGTGTGACGGACACTTGTTTCCACGCTCTTGACGAGCTGGAGTCGGTTGCGGGCAAGGCGACGAATGCACCAAGAGATGACGTTCCCAACCCCCAGGCCGCACCAAGTCTCAAGGCTGACAGCGATCCCAACCCGTCGCCTAAGAAACGCGGTCGTGGGGACAAGAATCCCGCGAGCAAATAAGTTGGGGTGTCATAAGTGAAAAACGCATTGGTGTGTTTGTCATGGCTGCTATTGCAGCTGCTCTCGACGGCAGCTGCAATAGCAGCCACATTTGCATGTTGAACAAGCACACTACACCACTGCGAAAACCCGAAGCTCCACACGTGCCGGCAGCTACAAGGAGGTCGCGTGCCACACACATTCATGTTCTAACAAAGAGGGAAAAAATATACGGTTGCAAAATTCAAGCAAAACGAATTATATCCATTATGTGCATTTCGCTCGAGCAGCTCGAAGACGAGCGACAGCCAAATCTTTCGAGAGGTCGCCATACCGTAGAAGCTGACGTATCGAAACCATGACAGCGTCGGAGCGCATCGAGGTCATGCCTTTGGATCTTCCAAGTTGAGAAGGCTCTCGCTGGGGGACTTCACTAAGCTCTTGATGAGCGCTCAACTGTAACATGGTATCTTACTGGATGTCTGTGGCGGACCAAATGAAAAAGGCAGCGCAGAATATATATGCTTAAGTGGGTTTGTTAATGCTTATCACTTGCTGGTCATCATTAAAAACGGCATTACGCCGTCCTCCTTCTTGCTTTTCATGGCCCCGCCGTGCGCAACGCAAATATATAATTATACGTAAATATGGAGGTATCGACAACAGCTCCAATTGCTGGAAATCTCGCAGGACACTATTTTGGAACCCATTAGATACTAAAATCACCTCAGATTGGGGTGCTATTGCTTATGCAACACGTGCCTGAGGTGACTGCAGTGGCTATCACATGTGCATACTGCAACAAGCCAAAAATAGACGCTAGACAATTGTTAAGAAAACAAAACCCCAACATAAAACATGTTGCACTCGCGGTGGCAGTTATAAGGAGATAGCAGGGCACACATTCATGATCGACACCGCAACATTAGAGACGTATTGCGACCTCGATGTATAGTTAAACACACATTTCAAAACTTCACCGTATGCCTGCGCGACTTTGTCCTATACGTGGATGAAAATCGTGGTCTCTATATCCGTGTGTGACACAGTTCGTTAGAGTATGTTAATAATAAAGACATCAAGATGTGAATTTTCAATTGCACTTTGATTTGTCCCAATTTTGCTGTACGTGCATCGGCATCAGCTAACATGGTTAGCTTTCAAAGCCGTACAATGTACGCCCTTGACGCTTTAGCGCAAACACCACATCCATGCACGTGATGGTCTTCATTCCCCGTGCTCCATGTACGTAATTGCATCCTGAATCAGGCTCCCGAGAAAGACCCTCAAAACAGCACGAGTCTCATGGTAGATCAGACCTGAGATTCGAACAACGCTTGCGCGATGAGCCAGACGCCTGATAGCCGGCTGGGTAATTCCCTGAATATTACCATGGATGAGTTTTCGGTGTCGCTTCGCTCCACCTGCACCTCGGCCTTGAGCTCCCATTCCACGTCCTGACATACCAAAACCTGCATACGATAAAGTAAAGGATTTGAGATGGTGATTAACATGACTAACACAGCGCTCAAATGCGTAAGGTAGGATGAAAGAACGAACACTTGAGATCATCAAAGCGAATTGCAAAGTATGGCATCGTGTGCGCACTTCAACATCACTTCAAGTTTAGGTCAGATTGAATGTGATGATTGATAGACTGGGTATGACTTGGGTCAAAAATTTATGCAAGGACCTATGCAGATAAATGCGCAGCTTTATCTACGGGCCGTTAACAGTACGGAAGGTATTGTGCTTAATTACTTGTCTCGCTCTCTGCGAACAGTTGAAAGGAGTTCAGTGCAGCAATACAGAGGCTGCGACAGCACCCCTTGCTGTGCTTGGCGATCTATCTGGTTTTGACATGATATAGGTGGAAATCACGGTCACAGAAGGATACAACCCCTTAAGTACGCTAAGAGACATTGCACCCATAGCGAAGCGGGCGTGACCCAGTCTAATAAAATCGAGGTAACTGATGAAATTTATCCAATGAGCTCCGAGAATGCAGGTCTTTCGTAAGGGCTCCGATTTGGTCTAAGGAATACGTTTGGAGAAGTATGGCCCGAATGGCCACGAATCATCGGCCATGAGGACCGCTGTAGGGTTACAGCAGCGCACTATAATCACAGAAGAGTAGAGCTGTTTTGTGCAGAGGTGAACGAAATTCGAGTATGGCTATGCGATGTAAATTTCAGAAATAGGCCGTCGTTCCTGCCAGTATCCGATATACAGTAGAGAGGTTTCCGTGGGCAATATTCATGGTCTGTTCAAGATTGATGTGCAGAAAAATGCATTTAGGTGAGGTTAGGGTCTCCAACCGAGAATTGGCGGTCAAATTGTCCCGAGAATCCGATATTTTCAGGAATGCTTTTCCGCGGTGCAATCCTCTCACAACCGATTTCTTTTTCGCGCGCAAGCACCATGATGAGCCAAGTTGAACTGCTGCAGTGGTATGTCGTAACGCACAGACGCATGAGCCGCAAGAAGAAGCTCCGTTACTTGTACCTCATCCACTAATTGGAGCGCCCAGAGATCCCGAGTGTCCGCTTTGATCTGGCAAGCTATGCAGACGCTAACAGTGTGCACTAGTTTCGCTTTGACGTGGCTGGAGTTCGAGAGTTGTACGAGTTGCTTCGTATCACGCGAAAAAGTTCGAAATCGTTACCGTCTACAACGGTAAGCCATAGGAGCGCTGCTCCGTTACC
This sequence comes from Phytophthora constricta, assembly GCA_011947335.1. Taxonomy (NCBI): domain Eukaryota; phylum Oomycota; class Peronosporomycetes; order Peronosporales; family Peronosporaceae; genus Phytophthora; species Phytophthora constricta. Next base: position 19,781 of record JAAVTI010000603.1, on the reverse strand, counting down.
GAAGCGTTGTGTATCATGTTTCGGCGTCTTGCCGTGCCAATGCGCTACTACGATTTACTGAGATGTTTTGGCCTATCTCGAGGAAGGCTGTGCAGAATATTCTTGCACATGATCGACTACGTCCATGACATGTTCAAGGATATGCTGTACATGCCTAGATCTATCGTAGCATCTCGAATAGATTACTACTGTGCAGCTACGAAGGCAAAAGGCGCGGTGATGGACGGGATATCAGGGTTCCCAGACGGGACCAAACTAGGGATATGCCGTCCGTCGCCTCGTCCAGGCGGTGTTCCTGGTGAAAACCTACAGCGGCACTGCTTTAGTGGGCACAAGCGATGCCACTGCTTGAACTACCAAGCTGTAACTGCGCCGGACGGATCGATGGAGGGCAGGCGCCACGATAGTGCGATGCTCCGCGAGAGCAAGCTGATTGAGTTTTTCGAAAGGAGTCCGGAAGTTTTTGAAGGGCGCTTCCTGTATGGTGATCCCGCATACAGCGTTCAGGACTTCATAGTGAGTGGATTTAAAGGAAACGGTCTAACCGAGGCTCAACGCGAATTCAATCTCGAAATGAGTCGGCAACGCGAAGTTGTCGAGTGGAACTTCAAAGACTTGAAGACGCTCTGGCCTTTCGTCGACTACAAGAGAGTGCAGAAGGTTCGCCTTTCTCCTGTCGGTAAAGTTGTTAAGGTGGCTATGCTCCTAACCAACTGCCACAACTGCTACAAGGGAGGCAACCAAATTAGCCAGTACGTTGGTCTGCCACCTCCCACCATGCGCGACTACCTGAGCGGAGCTAGCTGTCTTCGTCGTTAGCATCGCTAAGTAGACCGGTCGCCTTAAGCTTTGCCAAATCAATCATTTACTTCATTCGCTTACTCTCGATACGAGCAAGCTCAAGACGACACTCACGTTCCGCTTGGCGTTCCTTCCTCTCCAACTCTTGCTGCTGCCTGTCCGTCTCTTTCTGGTGCTTCATCATCTCCTGCTCGTGCTTCCATTGCTCCGCCAGCATCTCTCGGTCCTTCTCATTGTCCTCACGCATTAAGTCGAAGACAGTAACCTTGCGAGCTGACTGCGACTCTGCTCCATGTCGTGTGCGCGCTCTTTGCGTTTTTTCAGACGCTCTACAGCTTCATCACGAATGAGCTTGCCGGCCTTCTCATCAGCAGCAACCTTTTCCTTCTGCTCCAAAGACCTAGCAGCTCCCAAGCGTACGTTATCGTCATAACACTCGAGTAGCTCGTCCAGCAACTGAATCTTCTTATCATATTCTTCATCGACACTGGAAGCCTTCGCGAACTCCTTGTCGTAATCACGATGGTTGCTAAGCAATACGTTGAAACGAGCTTGAGCGGACTTACCCGAGACTTCTTTCTTGCTGAAGTTCTTCAGCATCCTGAGTTTCTTGGTCACCGCCTTCCCCGCATCCATCAGGCCACCACGAGAACTACGGAAGGGCTCGTCAGCGTTAACTTGACGGAGAAGGTAGAGATCATCCGACTTGCTGAACTTCCTCCGCTTCGTGCTGGAGCGGCCACCTTTCTCAGCCGATGCCTTCGACGCCGACACAACTTTAGCCGTAGCAGTTGGCTCTTCTACTGATCCATGAGCAGGAGACGAAGGAGACGAAGGAGCGGTAGAGCTGAGCTGAGTCGCCTGACGCTCACCTACACCCTCAGCAGGAACTTCGGCCGAACGATGTACAGAGTCCACCCGAGGAACAGCAACGACAGGGACGCCAACGACGCTAGCACCCGAAGAGAGAGCACTCTTGGTTAGATACATGTATACAACAGGAGATAATCGGCGAATGAGGGTCAAACCCACATGACATCTCCCAACGCTACCTTATCGTTTGAATCGAGATACATTCCTTTAGCCGCACGGGACCTCGTATTGTTGATTCTGGTCAACGTGGACTGCGAACTAGAATCAACTCCCGCCGAAATCTGAGTTCAGCTTGTCCTTGTCCCAGTCCGTGTCCTGATTGTCGTTCAGGAACAGACTGGGATTTTCGGGAGCGGAAACCTCTCTAGTATCAATTGGCAATAATCCAAACAGCAAACCTGTGGAAAATGACTCAGAATATTGCTGACGACTCCGATGACGATTCTGAAGTATCCTCAGTTGACCACGCCGATTTTGACGGAGAACCTGTGGACGTTTGTCGAGACGCAGATGACAATAATACGAGAGCTGTTGCTGAATCCGAGGGGATTCGTGGAGTGAAGCCCCGGCTTCATTTTTACATGCTAGTCAGTGTCGTCTGATCTGGTGCGGTGTCTGCCTTCCATCGGTGGTCAAAGCTCCGAAGGCATCAACTTGACGTAGCAAGTGAAGTAGCGTGACCTGCATAGTCGTAGTGCAGTAGCTTTGATTAGGGCTACCATCACAATAAATTATTTTAGTTGGCTTTCGTGCACGCACTTTCTGCTGCACGAAACATTTAATGCTGCACGAAAATACTTTCGTGCATTGCACGAATCAGCGCTACAGAAGAGTTCATTGGCTACTCTAGCGATATCCGCTGGCGCGGTATAGTCTTACCGTACGTGTTCATTATCGAAATAATGTAGTTGCTGAGGTGCTCGGTGTCTCGGCACGAAGCCTTTGTCGATGGTACCAACTATTTAAGACGATGGGAAACGTCGACGATAAGTTTATTTCTGAGCGATCGTCCAAATGGCCAGCGGAAATGCAAGTACGTGTTCGCGAATATGTGCAACTGCATCCATGCTTTTACTTCCAGGAGATCCGCATTTTCGACTCGATATTGCTGTTCGGATTCGACCATTTGGCGCGCCCTTCGATTCGATTTGGGACTACCCCGTAAAGTTCTGACAAAACGGGCCTGCTAGAGTATTCCAAAGGAGCGACAGGAATACTTGTATCGGCTATTGCCATTTTACAGCGGCCCAGATCAGCTCGTTTTCGTCGACGAAATCTCAAAAGACGGAAGGTAATATCTATTTGCGTTTCTTACTCGCAAATGTCAATCTAGTTTTCCCTTTTGTGATTTTGCTATTTGATATTTTCTCTGCGGAAGCACGCGTGGCCCGCGCGTGGAACGTATGCTATCGTGCCGATACCCTTCTCTCGGGGAAACGTGTATCAGTGCTGGCTGCATTTTAAGTCCAAGGATTTTTCGCGTGGGGTACGACAGAAGACACGTATACCAGACAGAGCTCTCACGAAACATTCAAGTCGGAGATTTTTGAGGTATCTGAATCCGTGGCCGCTTCCAAGATCGATTGTGGTCTTGGATAATGCCAAAATTCACATGTATCACGAGTTTCAACAGCTTATTCACGGTACGGGCACGCTTTTTTTTTAGCCTCCCTACTCACCTGATTTGAATCCCATTGAAGTGGGGTTCTCACTGTTAAAGCGATGGATCCAGCGCCACGTAAACATGGCTTTTCGAGAAAATCCATTGGCAGTCCTGAATGTTGCGATGCACTTTTGCACTCGGCAAAGGACGACGTTGGAGACAATCTCTATGAACATTGCGGCTACGAAGGAAACAAACTTAACATCAATATTGGTGGTTTTCATTGAAGTCGATCTATTGTTTATCTTACACACTCTGCGGGTATTTCAATGTGGTCAATGTCTTCCACGTCGTAGACAGGAGGGGGGTCAACAACCACGGGGTCGCGAAATGGCTGTCGAAGACTGTAAGCTGGAAGTCCATGTGCTTCACGCAAGTCACCAACGTGAAATTCAACTTGAAGCACGGCGCCTTGAAGCTTGATCCTCAACAGCTTAAAATTTGCATTCAGCTTGGCTTGCGTTACCTGCTGATTGGCCTGCATCTCTTGGGACATTTGGTCAATGTGCTGAAGCTGTCGAAATGTTGCATTATCAGGGACTTCTAGCGGGGCGTCCATTGCTAGGCGCGCTTGTGTTGTTGCCATATACAGCTGAGAGGCTGGGCCACTTTAAATATTGCGTTCGGCAAGTAGTGCCGCCACTCGCGGACCCTGTTCTTGGATTATGTTTTCTGTCGCTCTCAGGATGACGTTGGCGCGGGGGTCGGCCGCTCTCGGAACGTACACAAAGATCATCAAACCAAAAAATAAGATTGATCATGCAGGCGAAGTCGAGCGACATCCCAAGCTATCGAGGTCCGTCTATTGTAATTTTCTTCATCAAGCTCGAGAAAATCACGTTGCGGTGAATGCTTGTTTGGCTGAGGAAGACGCTGAAGTCGTCGCACCACTCGCCAGGAAGCTGTCGGACAAATTCCGTGGCAACCTGCGCCTTGAGCAGCCTGAACCCACGGCCAATTTCAAAAGGAAAATCGACTAGGTCGGTCTTGTTGCGAAACGAAGTGAGTGGCTCGCCGCGTTTCACCACTAGTCGGCATGTCAGGATTGCTGGTAGTCAATGACATTACAAGTCGAACAATGAGCTCAATGTCCGGGTTCGAAGGTGCCCCTGATGCATTTGAGGGAGAGTCGCAAAAATGAAATTCATGTGTTCACGGGATAGATTATTGTCAAATGTTTAAGGATTCTGTTAAATTCTGTTGGGTCGTTGCCTGTTTTCGTACTAAATTCGCGGTATAAATTTGTGCAATAAACTAGGGACTTAGCTAATCCAGAACGTTTGTGCCGAGGGAATGATCCCATTTGCCATTTGCCATCCGCCGAACGCCGATTGGACAGAAACACCAGGTGGTGCTATTATCCCAGAATTTTTTGTATCCCGACTGTTCCACATGAGACTCACCCCGAAAGGGATGGATCGCGCCGACCCAGAAACTTGATTATGTCTCGGAACCAACGGAGGACTTCCACACGACACTTACCTTGGGCATCGACTCCCTACAGGCATGGGGATTGAACCCACACCACCTGTTAGTTGACGGGCCAAGCAGGCGCACACAAACCAGTCGCCCAGTTGCATACTAATATTCATCAGTTTACGCGAACTATTTGTGCACGACATTAATCGTTCCTGTCTTTTTCGGAGGGGTAGGAAATATTTACTTGCAACCACGCGGTTTTTAGGAGGGCTTGCGAAAGGGTCGTCCTCCTACGTAGGACCCTAAAACAGAGTGTGTTTTGGCAAAAAAGGCACAATATACCCAACGCAGGAGAGATGAAGAAGAAGAGAATTCGCGAGACTACACCAATGTGCTCACGGCGGTGATGGCAACGCAGTGCTGCTGCTGCTTACGACTCTTCGAGACACTCGGTCAGACTCATCTATCTTCCGCCGTGCAGCAACCCGCCTAATCACGTAAGATTGGAATGTTCTCGTGAAAGTTCTTTAGTGCACTAAACACTTGGCACAATTCGTAGGTTTCTCCTAGAAGAGTCCGTCGCACTGCTCGGAACGCGTGCAGTCGAGCGGATTCGATACGCAGGTGAACTGGCTGGAACGAAACCATGCATTTTGCGGTGTTGTACTTAACGGCGAGGCCCTTCCTTTTACCACGATATTCATCCAGATGAAGAACGGGTCATCTGTCGGTACGTGTGAACTCGAAATGCGTCCGCAATACCGTATCATACATACAAAATCAATTGTTTTTTCAGTTCGAGTGATTTATCGTCGGATGTCAATGAATTGGTATAAAGTGGACAAAAAATGGATCAACAGGGTTAAGAAAAATCCATTGTGCCAGGGTCATGGGATGGATCATTCTGTCCACTTTTGTGCTCGACATTTTTGCGCAAGCAACAGACAGAATTTATCAAATCTTACTTTTTTGCCTACAACTACAATTTGACTTCGTCATAGTCGTGTTCCTCTCCGACCATGTCGCGTCGCAGATCATTCAGAACACACCTGCCGTTAGTCTTGAGCATCTACGAAGCTACTCCAGCATATCTGAGAGCATTTTTCACCGTCGCCGACGTGAATGGCCTCGCCCATAAACCCCACAACCTGTCGGCGCCAGTCGCACCTCATCCTGCTTCGCTGTCTGTCGTTTATATCTCACAATTGTGCGTGCAACTTGTCAAGACTAAGGGTGATCATCTTCCAGCGCGGGGTCCAACGCCACGGCAGCGTCTGGGCGCGGATTTCGCAACGAGAGCTTGCTTGGTCTTCTTCTCGGCATGGTGTTCTCTTTCCGCGCAGTGATTTTAAATGTGTTGAAGCTCTGTCAATCTGAAATAGACACGCAGCCTGATCGATCTTTTCAGGGCTGTAGAACAATGCATCATGTTGGCCCAATCCTTTTTCTGACCCTTGGCACAATAGATTTATTTTGTCCGGCTGACCCATTTTGTGTCCGCTTGATGCAAAAATTCATTGGCATTCGACGGCACTGGGTACTTCTTGCAGGTTTCATCAAAGCTAAAGAGATGTTCAATGGTTTTGGGAATCCAGTTCAATGGCGGATCACTCACGTGGACGTGCCCGCAAACATCACCAACTACAAAGTATTGCTATTCACGTTCGTTTGCGGTGACAACGGGGGCGAGAGCAAAGCCATCGCGGTAATTCTACTCTCAGTTACTTGTAGCCACTTCTGTTTTTCTGATTCTAATCTAGTTATGTAGGCTTTATGCTCTCTAGGTGTCGAGGAGGAAGACATTTCAATCGTAGCGATCTCGAGCTCGAAACGTGGCCTCGACATGATCACCAACCAATTTCCACGTTCGATTACCTTGACACTATATAATATGCATAATAATAACTCTTTGTTATGAACTATGTTTGTGCTATTATGGATGACGTTATTTGCAAGTAATATGTGGGCGGTACACGCGAGCATCTGCGGCGTGAATGTCGGTGAAGGACGACAGTGTGGCGGGAAGCCAACGAGGGCACGTGGAAGGATGCAGTACGGCGGCGAGCGGCTGCTGTACCCAGGCGATAAGTGTGTTGAGCTTGATCAAGTGTGTTGAGCTTGAAGAGTCGTGTTGAAGCGCGATCTTTGGCCGGAAGGTTGCAGCAGGCCGACGGAAGGACGAAGTGGGTCGCTGTACGTGTTAAATGGGGCAAGAGGGCCTGGAGATCTCGGATCGGCGGAGCAGGGGAGATGAATTGACATCGAAGCGATCAGTTGTGAATTTGCGGGCTGACTGGGAGATCTCAGTGGGCAAGCAAGGTGTGCCAAGTAGTTGGCATAAGCGAAGGGCGAGTGTTCAGTACCCGATGGTGGAGTGCGAGTGTCGGATCAGCGAGCAAGGACTCACGGGAGTATCGGTGGGCGTTCGGACGAGTCGGTCGAGCAGTGCAGCGGCGCTGCTAGACTGAGTGTGGTGTTGGACACGAGCGACTGACTGAACAGGTTGTCTCGCTGAAGTGTCGTGGCATCAGGGATGAAACCAGTGAGGGTGCTTAGAGCCCCGAGCCCGCTGTGTGGCTGTGTTGTAGCGGGGTAGGTCGCCCGAGGCGTACACCCGAGTGGCTTTGAGACTGGGCGTAAACCGAGGCTTTGGCGGCAGCGCTTTCAGCAGAGCAGCGAGAAGTCTTTGCGAAAGCGAAGCAAGTAAAAAGTCTCACATTTCAGTGAGCATTTGGAAGCGAGAAGTCTCTGCTTTTCGGCGGAGCACGTTGATCAATAAATAGGAACGGACGCGTTCCGGCTACTTAGGTGGCCAGCAGTGTTGGGAGTTTGGAAATACGTGGCGAGACCAAGGACCCTGGGCGACAACCGCTGGCGGCATCTGTCGAGCAGTTCGATCCACCGGCGGCAGGCGTCCTAGTGACTTGTTACAAGATATACGGGTCACTTCCGATTCTGCGCCCGACTGCTCAAGACGACCCCTGGTCCAAGAGCAGACTTTAGCAGAAAAGTACCCGGGGTGGGCTAGAAAGTCTCCCGAAACCCCGGGCATACGATCTCCAAGTTTTTCTGAAGAGTCGCAAGGGAAGATCGCAGGCAGAGGTCAACCATGGATGTCACGCAGACGAAGGCGGCCAAGGAGGGCGCCCGAGAGGCAGGCAGTGAAGGTGGCGATAACAAGTCGACAGGGGACCGGAAGCTGAACTCTCAGGAGTGGAAGCTAATGGGAAAACAACAGAAAAAGGCGGCACGGCAGCAGAGCTTGCAGAAGAAGACCGCGCGGAAGGCTTGAAGACAGACGGCAAGCAGGGAGACACTGGAGTAGTAGCACCCAGACCAAGATCGACTCAATGCGCTGGACAAATCAAGCGCGGACCAAGAGACGGTAGAGAGGATCAAGGTAACGGGAAGGTGAACTTCAATCAATTGAAGTCCTACTTGTACGCTGGGGCTCCGGCACGCTACATCACTTAGCAAGCGGCTAGATTGAGCCACGTGGCAAAGGATCGTCGCTTCCAGACGTATAAGGTAAGGCTTTCCAAGAAGGAGAGAGCACCGGAGGCGAGCATGTTACGCAGCAGGTGGGCGGATGAAGTGCCCGAGCTGCAGCAAGATAAATATCGACAGCTGGAGAGCGTCTGGGACCTGAGCAGCGCAGAACACTGCTGAAATCTGGCCAAGTTGTTGGGGAGCTGGATTGTCAGCGAAAATCTCGCCCAAGGAGAAGTGGAGACTAGGCTGATATTCTTAAATCTGATGGTGCAAGATACACCGGAACCAAAACGAACAGTGCCGGCGACGAGTGGCCGCTCATACTTTGGAGTAGTGAAGCTCGGAGCACAGGAGAAGGAAGCTAATGTGGATCTGCCGGTGGACTTGAGGAGGATGATGAAGCTGTGCATCAAGCCTGCGGCTAGGCTCACGGCCCCGTGACGCCGCACGGAGGAGGAAGACAGGGCTATGTGGGCGATAGTTCACCACGAAATCGAAGTGCCGGCGCCACCTCCTTTCCTGACACAGATCATGACGTCCAGAGAGAGGGCAGACACGTTCCTCAGACTGAAGAATACCCGGTATGCGCACCTGGACCCAGGCCACCGATACGGTGCGGACATCCCAGCCAACGTGCCTATGGCCCAAGTGCACACAGGACTGGAAGCGGCAATGACTTAGCGGAGTGAAGTGGAGAGATTCAAGAGGGATATATCTAGACTTTCGTACAGCGCTAAGGATCGTGTGATTACTGTAACCTTCAAAGGGAGATGCGCAGCGTCCAAATGGGTCGGCTGGTTGATGCCAGTCGGCTCTCGGCTACTGCAACTCATCAACTATGACCACCAGCGCGAGCTGGCGACAGTCACAAAGGAAGCGATTCGACTCGACTAATACCACTTTATGGCGTCGCTGCGCACGGGAGCAGCGTTGTCAGAGGAGACGCACAGAGTGTTGAAGAATCAACTTGGCCTATACGTGCAGTTCATGGATTTGATTCCTACGGCTAATGGAGGCATAAATGATAAGGAGTGGTTGGTCAGCGTCACGAAGACAAGCTGCCCTAGCAATCTACGGGACACCACGGCGTTGATCAGCGACTACATTGAGATCATTTTGATGCACAAGGAGATTCACATCAACTGGCCCTGCAAGAAGTGTCTCTCGCCAGAGCACCCCACACGCTTCTGCAAAGTGGAGGATGACAACATCGAGGTGATGAAGATGCAAGTCACCCGGACCATCCAGGCCTTTGGTCGTGAAAGGCGAAGAAAATGACCACAGAGGACTCGCTGAGCCAAGGCATTTCCGCGGCGGAGCAGCTGAGCGCCTGCTGCAGCAAGCTGACAACAGAGCCACTGCTGTAGAGGAGATACTGCGGAGAAGGATCTTAATAGAGGTAAGAGACCCCAGTCTCCGTCCAAACGGAAGCATGCTGATCTGGAACCCATTCCAACCACCGCGCAGGAGATGGCGAAGCACAGAAGGGCGGAGACAGAGCAGCCACAGAAGGCTAGTACTTCCAGCAATGATGAGCGCTCACCGATGGACTGTGGAGGGATGATGCAGAGGAAGCAGCCTACGCATATCCGGACTCGGGGGTGAAGACCACCATGCGGAGTCCTCGTCGAACGAAGAAGAACATGAACAGCTGCATGTAAGGAAATGGAGGTCGATGCGGTTGAGAACATCAAGTACGAGCAAAACAAGCAGTAAAATGGGACAACGGAGGCGGTCAGAGAGATAGGGACGCCGACAGCGGCGGACCTGGAGACGGCTGCCACCGACGACGACATGGATGAATCTGAGGAGGTTCTGTCTACCAGTGACGCGCTGTCTCAGATGCATACGGCGCCTACTCGAGGACATGACTTCCAATTAGGCACTGAGAGCCACCAGGCTTCCACGAAGGGGCCTCAGCCGGACGCAGGAATAGGGCGAGGTGTCCAGAACCGGCGACGTACCTCCACCAGCTATCCGAGAAGGCGACCGAGGGCTACTAGGGGTGGAAGGAAATGAAGACGGGAACAACTTGGTCGCTGCGGTTTAAGATCCTAACAACATCGGGATAGCGGGGTCGGCAGGTAGCAACACGACGCCCTCGCCGAAACGACAACTGTCAGACAACTGGGCGATCACGCGCTAAGACATGGAAAGTGACATACTACATGAGGACAAAGTTGCACGCAAAGGCTCGCTCACCCTACCAGACCCGGCCGATAAGGTACTGGACCAACAAGTTCCAGCAACTGAGCTGCTCGAACCCGTGGATCCAGCAGTGACTGTTAAAAAGATGTCATCGGGTGGACTTCAAGTGATATACGAAGAGCGCGTGCCAGCCATCGCGACAGCCACTACTGACACCAATGGGGTGGAAACTCGACAACTGGACGAGTGTAAGCGGCTGCCACCTGACCAGACTCCAGCGGCCTTCTCCATGGAGTCCACCGGTACAGCGTTAGTCGTGAGGCGAACCGATGATCAAGTTATGCTGACGAATGACCCATCAGGACGACCAGATGTGCCACAAACCACTGTTAGAAACACGCAACAAGTGACAGCGATGACGGACGTGGTAACAGCGCAGGCTCCATCGCCAAAGCGGCAACTTTCGGAAAATTGGGAAGAGCAACGAGTAAAAGCTGAGAGTGACTTAATGCACGAGGAGAAAGTGTCAAAAACGGTTGAACAGGACGCCGCAGGAATGGGTTTGACTACAGCGACCAAACCTGTCGATAGATCAACACAACTGACGATTCACCAATATCTAACTCCGCCCAAACCGAGTGGAACGAAGAAGCTTGGTCAGACAGGGGCTGCTCACGCTAGTACCGGCCGAGAAGGTGAAGGTGCCAACTCTGATCTAACGCTTGAGCACGTCATGTCCAGCAGTAACGTGGTCCCATTACTGGATGACTCTGCGGGAGGATGCTCACCAAGCTTCGAGTTCATATAGTTCTTATGGGCCAACTCTAGGTCAGACTCGGGAGAAAGGCTCTGGATGGGGGTCATTCGGGCTGTCAAATGGAAGTCGCAGGGACTGGACAATGTGAATGGCTGGCTTTTGTAGCTGCGCTATCAACAATACAGGTGGACTGCTCAAGGTGGGTGAAAAAAACGGAAAAAAGGTGTTTGGTATCAAGAAAACGATCATGAACGGAATGGTGACCTTCGTGGCAGCAGCTGCAAGTGCGCTGCCACAGGAGGTACAGGCCGAGGCAGTCGCCACCGGGTGGATCCCAACTAAAGGTGCTCCCATTGGACATCTACGTGGAAATATTGGCGAGGCATTACGCTACGCAACGGGAAATAAGGTTATGGCTGTAGTTCCGCTCGAGTTCTACGTGCGTCCGGCCCATTTAAAGGCCATGGCACAGTATGCCGGGGAAGAAATATACGTCATCCAAGTGCACCCGGACGGAGAAGCGTATGTGCAAGTCTACTTTTACGAACTCATGCATATCGCAAAGGACGAGCAGCCGACAGAGGAAGCTTCGAAAACACGGAGTGGATCCGGCAAAATGGAGGTTGGAAAGGTCACTCCACTGGCTACTGCGAGAGGCTTACGGTTATTGACTGACCTTCATGAGTATGGCATTCTCCCGATGGTCATAGTCTTGACGAATGGACATTTCGAGCCTGCAGTTTGCCCGGCTGATCGGTATGCCACTTATTTGAACAGTAATGAAGCTCTACAACCTATGCGTGCGTCCACACCCCTCGAACATGGGATCAATATGCGGTATCGCGAGAGGCCGGACGGAGACTGACATGATCAAACGGCCAAATATGTGTTGAGAGCTTTAACCAAGGCGGAAAAAACTCAGATAACAAGTTCCTCAGACTGAGCCGTCTGGTGATCACGACCCGGACATTAAACCCCCTCTTCAGAAGCGCGAGCTCCAACTGTCGAGGTGGCTTCAAGTCCACCGCCAGTACAGGACACGCCACCGCTAATCCGTGGTGCCTCGATCAAGGATCACGTCGCTTCTCTCAAGAACGAGAAGGATGACGGGGGTCCGACAGATCACCAATTGGAGTGGAACGGTGACATCGATAACGACGGCCCTGGAGGAAGGACGGCGGAGTGAGGCCGGCAGAGTGCAGCAAAATACGCTGCTGCACTATTATAGACAAGTAACGAAAGCGCATTATGGGGTCGAGATGAGGAAATTCGGGCGACGGCTGACAACTAAGGAACGAAGGAGAAGGGGGAGAAAGGTTGGGGACATCAACGAACACGACAAAACGTTGGGAGTGCAATCCGTGAATATATGTGGGCTGGCCACGCACTTGCAGCAACTCGGTAACCACCTGCAAGACATTAGAGATACGCACGGAAAAGGTGTGCGCGATATCACGTTTGTGCAGGAAACACATCTCAACAAGGACGAGCATGGTAAGGCGGCGGCCCAATACGCGGCTTAATGAGGCTTTAGGTACACAGAAGCGGAGCGGCTCTCTTTTGGTCTTCGGGATCGGGGAGAAGTGCAGGTGTAGCCATTTTGGTAAACCCATACGGGGACATGCAACTCCAGAAACCCTGGCGCCAAGATCTCTGGTCAGCGAACCTGGTTATGATCACTGGGCAATTAAAAGGGAGGAAAGTGCTGTTGATCAACGTATATGCACCTTCGGACGGTGGAGACAGAGTGAACTTTTTCCGTCAACTTCGCAAGATCGACATTCCGGCTGACTTCGCGGTCATTTGCGGTGGGGACTTCAACTGTGTATTAAACCAAGACTGGGACCGTACCCGACCGGCAAAGAGGCATGATGTGGGGCATAAGGAGCTGAGGCCCTTCTGGACCGATGGGGTTTGGTTGATTCTCTAGCGAGAGACACGGTGGAGGAACTCACGGCGAAGAATAAGCTGGACTTTGTGAACAGCCAGCATACTTACAGACACACTGGTGCCGACGGTCATGTCAGGACCTCGCGGATTGACCGGTTCTACGTGGCCAAATCCGCGCAGAAATGGGTGCGGAGAGTACCAGCAGTTTAACCTCCATGCCACAACGATCACCGTGCAGTCTTAGTGGAAATACATGAGCCAAATGGAGGGACTCGGCTCTATAAACGACCCAAACTGTACCCACGGCCGCAGTACGTCCAAAGTGCGATTGCGAGTCTGATCGAAACAAAGCTTGGGGGTCAAACTTTGCTTAACTCGGTAGATGCCCACCACTCGGCGTCTGAGTCGGTGAAGTTCAAAAGAGAACTTAAGGACTGTCAAGATCATGTCTCGAGCTAAAATGACTCGGGGTTATCGGCAACGCATCCGGAGAGTGAACAAAAAGCTGGCCAACCTTGATTATGCGAGTACGGCAGGCGGTGAGGAGCGCAAGCGACTGGTGCGGCGGCTACCCACGCTGCAGGATCAGAGACGGGAAGGAAGGAGACGTGCCTTGACGCAGCAGACTGTATGGAACGCTCAAGCCACCACCAATAAGTTTTTCAGATGTATTTGTACGAATTATGGCGACAACATCATCCCCACCCTCACAGTGGCTCAAGACCGACCGCCCAGAGATGTGCATGACAAAGCCAATATCTTGGCAGACGCTTGGGCACCAATCTTCACGAAACCAGAGGCAGATCTGACCGAAATGAAGACTTTTGTGGACAGATACAGCTCAAAGTGGGCAAAGCCAGATATGACTCCGCTGGGTAAGTCGTACACACAGGAGGAAGTCATCACCAAAGGCAAAAGTGCGAAGGCATACGGGCCTGTCAATCTACCCAATGATTGGTATCGGGACCATGCTGTAATCTTGGCGCCGATACTAACCAGGCCCTACAATGACTGCTTGGACAACGGATCAACACCGGACAGCTTTAGGAAGCTTACATCTTCAGCATCAGCAAGGGTGGTAATACCAGTAACTCACTGAACTACAGACTGATCGCCTTGCTGAACTCGGGTTACAAGATCTTCACGCGTGTCCTCGCTACTAGGCTTCGCAGTTACCTACCCCAGCTCGTACACAAGAATCAATTCGGCTTTGTACCGGGGCGTACGATCCACGAAACTATTGATTATTTTGAAGCGGCCCAGCTCCGCTATTTGGAAGGTGAAGAACTAGACGATGCCCAGGTACTACTGCTGGATTTTGCAAAAGCCTATGACTCCCTGGTAAGAGACTACTTGCTGGATGTGTTGCGGAGCAAGGTACTGCCAGAACGATTGTGCCAAATCGTGAAAGACATCCACGCCAACACCACAGTTCAGTTCATGGCTAATGGGCACATCTCGGAGAATGTGGAGGTAACTCGATGTATACGGCAAGGTTGTCCTCTCGCCTATCTGCGTTTCGTACTGGCAGTTGACTTGATCTACGACGAGTTAGAAGGCTGCAAGGTCTTGACGGGGGTGAAAAGGTGGAAGTCAATGGAGAGATTGAGATGAGAGTGGCTGGGTACGCAGATGATACGGCGCTCTATCTGGAAAGAGCGGATATGCAGCCGGTAGCCATTGCAGCGGTGAACAGATTCTCGGCCGCCTGTGGACTTTTACTCAATTTCATTAAATCCAGGCTCCGGCACAAGAAGGAGGATTTGACGAAGAGACGGCCACAACAGCAGCAATCCGATGACAACACTGATGCTATCAAGGAGGTGCGCAAGACAAGGTGTTTGGGTCACACGGCCAGCGCGGAAGACGTGGCTACTGAAACCCTGGAAGCCGACCATGAAAGCGATCAGAACACGGCTAGCGCTGGCGGAAATCAAGACAACTACGGTGATTCAGAGGGCTCCAATTGCTGCAGCGATAATCGTCCCAAAATCTTATTCGTCGCCAGACACGAATGGCCGTCCACCAAGGCGGTAAAAAAGCTGGATGCGCGAATGAAGAACTAAGTGTGGCGAGCTACCTTTACAGCACCTAGCTCTAGGGCAGCGGCATGGATGAAAGCCCGGCTGGCTAAGCAGAAGGTGCTACATGGAGGGCGTGGGACCCCTAATTTTGAGCGTGAACTCATTGCGATGAGTGCATCTACAGTACAAAAATGGGCTACTTACTACCTTGAGCAAGCCACAACAAGTTGTTGGAGCCATGCTGGCGGAACGGGACGGTGCGGATGTACACCATCTAATGCAAAGGACGGTCACACCACCGCTAGTGGTCCGGAGATCGCTTAGACTGACGGGCAGGCCGTGGGCTGAGAGAAAATGGCGGTCGAGGCGAACTTACGGTCCGACACGGACTCACTTCGGCTCCTACGCCAAACTATGCGAAAGGACTTAGGTCTGCCGTCATGGTGGGACGTAGAGGGTCTCCACATTCAGTGCAGTGGCGCGTTAAACAGCGCCCTCTACGGCACGTACGGTACGCAGCGGAATGTGTCAAATTGCTGAATTAGGGAGGCTACGACTCTCGAAAGTGAGGTTGTAGACCGCAGCTGGAGATCGTGGGCACTGGAGCACCATGAAGGCAATTACTGGGAACGATATGATGACGATCAAACGCCGGAGAGGAGGACAGTAGGTCTTCTCCCAGCAGAACAGAAGATGCCCTGTCGAGCAGGGCTGCGCATGGTTTCCGAGAGATAGGAATCTCTATCCTAGCTGAATATCCAGAGCTTTTGGCACACCATGAACAACAGACCAAACTACACATCGGACACACATTAGAGGACCCACACAACAAAGTTTAGGTCACGGACCCGACGGGGACCACGGCGAAACACTCATGGTTCCAAGAGGTCAATTACATTGACGTTCAAAAACCTGGAGTGGATCCATCGCAGCAGATAGCTGTGTTGTTAGGATCTCCCGTGGACAAAGTCGAGGTGTGGCTGCATCCGTGGTTGACACAGATGAGGCCGCTATGGATTGGCCACAGGCGAGTGAAACAACAACGAAAGTATTACAAGCGGCTGTACGATAACACTCGCTGGACCCGAGTGGTGCATGATTGGATCCAGGAGCAGAAAATATGGGATGCTTTTGACACGGAACTGTCTGAAACCCCTATGCGGTCTCGAATGATAGCAGGTGTATCGGATGACAGGAGTGACTCCTACCAAACCCAGACGTTGGTAAGGTTAAACTTAGTAAATTACGGGTCTGGGCAGGACCAGAACTCCGCTACAGTTGTATGGTCACCGAGTGTAAACACTTACGATCTGGTGGCCCCACACACCTTGTGTGGACATGTCCAGAAGCGAAACGCATCTGGAGCCACATCATGGAGCTGTGGCAGATCCCGGACAGGGCGGATGACAATGCGAGCTGGGGAGTACGAGAGGTGTTCGGCATGACGATTGACGAAACACCGGCCTGGCTCACAAAATAGCGCATCAAGACGACTTCTATGAGTGGGATGCATTGTTTCCAGCGGTGTCAGACGTTTGGAGAATTTACGTTTGTTGTCACGATATCCTGAATCTGGACACGCAATGTACGTCGTGCTCGTCCAGATGAGCAAACGGAGCCAAATATTGACGTGGTGATTGCAGGATTACACAAGGCGGTGCGGGCGGCTTTCAGAATCTACAAACTGGGACTGTTTCCGCTCACGAATTCACCAGTGCCGAGGCTGGCAATTGTGGATTACATAATGCGGCACTGGATCGAGCCGAGAAGAGCAATCTGCTTGCCCTGCGGAGACCACACTGAGTGGGTGGGGTTCTTCGACGGCGGATCACGAGGGAATTCGTGACCGGGTGGAAGTGGAAGCCTGGTGGTGGAACTAGCTACAACGGGGATTCAACGGTGATGTGGGCCGCCTCTACGGCGCTGGGTTCTGCAACGACCACCAACAACGAGGCGGAGTTCATAGGACTACATCGAGTGTTGACTCACGCGGCCGTTATGCGGTGGAGAGATATTCACGTGGTAGGCGACAGTCAGCTCATCCTGAGGATGATGCGGGATCACAATCCGCCCATGGCACGGAAATTAAAGCATTGGTACCGAATGTCGACCATACTAGCGGATGTGGTCCGAGTTCAATCGTGGACTCACCATTACAGGAGATTCGACAAAGCTGCGGACGGTTTGGCCAACGTGGCAATGGATATCAAAACGAGTAGGGCGTTGGACGTTCAAGCGCACGGAGATGAGACTGCTAAACTTATACGCCAAGAGCAGCTGGCGGCCGCAGGCGACATGGAGAATGGAGGAGGGGCAAGGAATACGGCTGACAAGGGGCAACGCCCGGAGGAGTGCACGAGTTAAGCCTGAGCTGATCACAAGGGAAGGCTTAGCGGAGGATTCCGAAAAGTAGCTAGAAAAAGGAAAGTCGGTAGACACCCCAGCAAGCGGATAGGCCGGCGGGGATAGTTGTTGGTAGTTCATCCGGTAAGGACGTAACTCAATACACCGTAACACAACTACAAGATATACGGGCCGTGACGGCTATCATTGAGGACCAAGTTACTGCGACACCGGTTGCAGTGTCCTCTGGGCTCCTACGTTTGTCGCTCAGTACTTTGATGGTTTGCCAGTGAATAGTTTGAGGTTACTGCAGGATGCAACTGATAAAAAAGGAAAAAAGTGGTGCGTGGTGATGAGAGATATGCACTTTAAGGCTATGGAAGGATAGTGTACCCGGGGTACACTAATACACGCAAACCCACTAGTGTGTGGGACACACACACACTAGCGACCAACATTACGAGCCGTCAATGCAACTATCATTGACGGGCGCTCAGTCGCACAATTATTGTAGAAAGGTGGCCCTTTCAACCAATCATGTTCATGCGTTTCACGAAATGCGTGAGAGCCGACCATGCTCTCACCTTTGCAAATATATCATCTTAAGAGGGTTTAGCGTAAAGACAAGATCAGCCCGTCGCGCGGCGGGCTGCCGTTCCATTCAGTTTTCTATTTTGATCTAAAGTCTTAAGTGTTTATTTAGAAATACGATAGTATTTCTATCTTACATACAAACTTTAAGTCTACGCTTGCTTACTACGTGCATACTGTGTATGCTAAGAAACAGAGCGTAGTTCTCGCCCTTTTCACCTGGTAGCACTTTGCAGTCCGTTCAACACCTATAGAGAATAGCCAAAGGGAATTTGGCTATGGAGACGAAAACCCTTCGTCACGCGGTGCCCCGTCTGACGGAGCTCGAACATCCACTCTCGTATTACGAGAGAGGATGGTGATCAGCAGTGGGAGGCGTTGCTACGACTCTCGCGAATTGTAGGCGAGTCCATTGTGGCAGCTGTGCTTTGCTCATTGCACGTGAACACCATGTAGTCGTGGTCGACTACATGAAGAAGGAGCAACAGCAGAGACTTCTGCTGTTCCACGTTTTGTGTCACTGAAGATGTCAGTGACTCCGTTCTCCGGTGGCTCGAACGAGCCACTATTGCGCTGGCTCGTAGAGCTCAATACAGCGGTCGCTGCCCGACGAATCCGGGATCCATCGCTACAAGTTGCTTACGCGATGTCGTGTCTAGCAGGACATGCTAGACACTGGGCGTATGGCAGACGCCTTACGAACGGTACGTGCTGGAGCACGTACGAAGAGTTTAAGGAAGATCTCAAACTCGCGTTTGAGCCTCCCAAATCGGAGTTCAGGTCGAGAACGGAGTTCCTCGACCTGAAGCAAGGCAAGCGCGACGTACTTGCATACGCGCAGCAGGCTCGATACTTGTGTCAAGTATCGTGAACCACCCCATTGATGAGACGACACAAGTTGTCACCTTCATGAAGGGACTTAGAGATGGGCCTGTGAAGACCTATCTCTTCCGAGAGTACTCGAGTACTCTCGAGCAAGCCATCCGATATGCATCGCAGGAAGAGTTTAGCTTGAATCAAGCTAAACTTCACGCGGACACGCCAGGGGCGCCGCGTCTCTGACCGAGGCCCATGGGCGGTACAGAACCCATGGACCTATCAATGCGTCTGCTGGCAGGCAGCAGACGAATCCGCGTAGAAGAACGCAGCGGTGTTTCCAGTGTGGAAATACCGGCCACTACGCACGCGAGTGTGTAGCAGGCCCAGAGCCTGCTACTCGCAGTACGTCGTATCGTGCCAACGGTGATCGTTGGCGCGGGCGACCAAAAACAGCGGGAGCCAGTAGGGGCGGGGCGCCCTACTGGTGTAGTCACACATACCGATGTCGGACATGTGATGACTACAGCCCCTGCGGTGGCAAGCACGCGTGAAAGGAAGGATGATCGAGCTGGGCTGATTATCCTGGAGGTTGTGGTGCATGGGAGATCCATGCACGCGCTGGTCGATTCAGGTGCATCGATCAACTTTGTTCGACTGCAAAGTCTGAACGATGTGCCCCGAGGAGAAAGAGACTCCTCGGAGCAGATTGGTGGTGCGCCTGGCGACAGGCGCAACCGTGAAGACACGAAAGCGAACTGTATATGTTCGCTTTGACTGTGAAGGTCGGACCTTCACCGAAGACCTTATCGTCTTAGACTTAGACGATAAGTTAACATGATATTGGGCATGCCGTGGCTAAAACGCCATGCCCCAGTGATAGACTGGAAGGCCCAGTCTATAATCTCATTCTGCGCCAAGGACGTTAACGTCCTCGGATCAGCGGACAACGTGACAGTGAGCG